>CM068726.1:20112428-20583151 GCA_035079005.1 Fraxinus americana
TTTGGAGGAAAGATAATAAAACAAACTATCAAAATTAAAAAAATTTAACTTACAAAAAAATATTAAATAGATCAATAAATCATTTCAGCAGCAAATACTATGACAAGAGTTTAATCCATGGTTAAAATTAGAAGAAAAATAGAAATTCTTCATATCGTCAATATCCCTCCCTTTCCGAGTATAGGCAAAAGAGAGAGAGAAAAAAAAAAAAAGCAAAAATCCCTAAAAGATTTTAGGGTGCGTTTGATAGGCTGGAAAGTGCATGGAAAAGAAAAATATTTTCCAATTTCAACCAAATGTGGGTGTTTGAATGACAAATAATTCCATGGCAAATGAGGAAATTGTTTTCCCCTCACGCGCCCATTTCTAGGCGTGAGGGGAAAAGTAGAGCTATTCGTGGGTCGATTTGGTTCGATTCTGAAGAGACCCGAACTAACCTAAAACTTTCGGGTATTTAATAAATGGATCCGTCGGGTCTAAATATAATTATGGAACCGTTTGGGTTCGGTTCGATTCGGGTCGGTTCGGTTCCGTACCATAATTAATTTTTTTTAATATTTACAGCAACACTACATAAATACAACTAATGACATTTCATTCGTAACTTTTACAAATTAACGTAACCCAATTCAAAAACATATAAATAACTAGTCGTCCAATAAGATTAATTCAATGCATACAAATACCAAAAAGTAGATATTAATATTACAGCAACACTACATAAAATATATTCATTTGCTTCAAACTAAAATGGGTTAATGGGTTTTAAAAATGATTTGGGTTTTAAAATTAAAATTATGAAATAATCTGATTTATTTAATTAATTTACTAATTTGTTTAAAAAAATAAAATAATTTAATTAATTCAATATAAAAAATAAAAAAATTATTTAGTTTCGGTTCTTATTCGGTTATTCGGTTTTTGGTCTAGACCCGACCCGACCCAAACTCATCGGTTCTCGATTCGGGTACCCGTTCGGATATTTAATTTATGAAGAACCGCTCGATTCGGTTCGGGACTTTTGGACACCCCTAGGGAAACAATGCAAACAAATTTCATAACTAATTGTAAAAAAGAATTTCACTTTCATGGACAATTTTGATGCAAATGAAGGCCAAACGAACATTAAACTTTGATTAAAAAATGATTTTTTAGGAAACATTTTTTTTTTTTACTTTTTGGCAATGGAAACAAATTTTATAACCAAATGTGGAAAAAAATTTCACTTTAATGGACAATTTTGATGCATACGAAGGCCAAACGAAACAAAATTTAAAAATTTTTCGAGTGGAAAATTATACCAATCAAACAAACTTAATTAACAATTCCCTGGAAAACAATTTTTAGACAATTACTTTCCATGAAATTCATTTTTTTTCCACCCTTGCAATCAAACAGACCCTTAGGCTATAAAAAGTAGGGCTGGGCAAAATATCCGAATCGAACGAAACCGAACCGGAACGGAAACGAACGGAACAGATTTTTTAAAATGAAATACTCGAACGGGTATCCGAATCGAGAACCGAATGGTTTGGTTCGGTTCTCGTTTCTAGACCAAAAACCGAATAAGAACCGAATTTTTTTTTAAATATTGGATAAATTAATTTCTTTTATTTTTTTTAAACAAATTAATAATTTTTTTCTTATTAAATCTTATTATTTGAACAATTTAGAGTTTATTTATATTTGTTAGTTGTGTTTTTTCAATTTTTTCTTGTATAGTTTCTTAGTAATTAGTATGGAAAGTCAAGTAACAGATGATTACATTAAATAGTTGATAAGTATTATCAATATTTTAAAATATTTTATCTTTATGATTTCTTATTTATATTTCATTTTTATGTAGACTTGAAGGTTTGAAACAAGTGAATTATTGATATGAATCATCGAAATTTTATTAGTAATATTTACTTTCTGGTATTTGTATTTGACAACTTATTATTTATATGTTATTAAATTAGATTACGTTAATTTGTAAAAGTTAAGATTGAACTTGGTATTTGTATCTACTTTTTGTTATTAATATTAGTATTTACTTTCAGGTGTATTTATGTAATATTATTTTAAATGTTAAAAAATTTAATTATAGTACGGAACCGAATGGAACCGAACAGAACCGAATCGAACCGAAACCGAACGGTTCCAAAATTATATTTGGAACCGACGGTTCCATTTACTAAATACCCGAAAATTTCTGGAACCGAAAAAAATCGAACCGAACCGAACCGACCCGCGCCCACCCCTAATAAAAAGTGGCCGAAAAAGCTAAGACCAATAATTAAAAAACTCAAAAAGGCAACGGTCAACGAGCACCGGTTAACCACCGAGGGTCTTAGGCTTCAGTAAGTCGAGCTGTAAACCTCGACAATTGAGTTTTGAGCCATAAGCTTCAATGTGTTTACTGAAAGCCTTATATGAAGCAGACCTTGGAGTAACGAACTTGATTAATGAACTTAAACATTCAAAAACAGATCCAAGAAACAGACATGAACATGTATATTCAAGAAAAAAAACAGATCACCAAACCGAAATCTAGAACCTTTCAAAGATATCTTACATTTAGGACTAGCGTACATAAATTAATGTACTACTCGAATGTTTTTAGTGCAAAACCTCTAATACTGAAATAACGGAGCCAAGGAAGAATTGCCTGGCTGCTGGGAGCCTTGCACATTGTGAGTTCTCACCAGACAATGGACGCATAATGCCTATTTCCATAGTAGACGAGGCCACTACTGCTTTGCATGGAAACAACCACATTGGACTGGATAGCCGAATACCTTCCGTCCGGCTGTGAGAAAACGACATCCACATTGCTGACCTTTGTAGCTTCAATTGGAGTATCATTCTTGTTAGCTTGAACATGAAGCGAGTCCCAAGTAGGGGACCCCGAGAGTTGGAGGGATGAGTTGAATCGGGCTGTTGAGGTTTCTTTGTGCTAAGAAAGCGTCCACCCGACCGTCTGAACTCTGTTTAGTGCATGAAGATGTCGAGACTCGTACAGATATGGCTGCACAATTGATTAAAAGGATGTGAAGTTCGACCATTCAAATTCACACTGGACAAAATCATGACAAGGCAAAGCAACCACTACTTTCCTATATTCTTAATGAGTTTGTTTCAAGCCTCGAGCTTCACATGTGTCTGTCTCCTTCGGAGTATTCCATGATATTGTTTAGCATTGACGTACATCGGACCATCATCAGACATATCAACAAGAATGGCACTCGAATAGAGGCTGCCCCCATAAGCTGGTGCTGAATCTGATCAAGAATTTTGAAAAAAAGAACATTGTAAGCAAAACATTAGTTGAAATCAAAATAAAAATTCCTGTTTTAATGCAAACAAACTTCAAGTACAAAAAGAAAATGACTAGTCGCTCAATACAGTGCCATCCAATGAGCATTTACCATGGTATGAGGTCCGTAGCTAGTGTATAACCCGCTGAGATAAGGGTCAGAGAAAGCATATGGATTCTGCATCTGTAGAAAGTTAATAGATAGTTACTTTTAGATAATTACCTTATTTAGTCAAAATTGGTGGCTTAAAAGATAATTGACATTCTTTCGTCTTGGTTAAGACTTGAGAAGTCAAAGAAAGATGAGAATTTAGAATTGAAATCTCTACCTCCACCTCCTTTCTTCCACCTCCTTTAGCTTCTATAAATAGATGTCTCTTCTCCTCTTTTAATTATCCCATCCATAAGAGAAAAAATTATAACTTGGAGAGAAGAAAAAGGTTCTATGCTATTGAAGTTTTTTTTTTCTTTGTAATATACTGGGATTGAGTTGGTGAGTGAATTCTATATAATTGTAACAATTTTTCATATAGTGAAAAAACTTTGACGGTCCAATTGTGCGTTATATTATTTATTTTTCTTTGTTTGCTAATATTTTTCTGAACAACAAAAGATCCTGCGGGTATTAGGAAGAAAGGAAATTGGCGTAAATTTCTCAATTTCCCAACAGTTACTGACCATATTTTTGAAAAGAAGAAAAAAAAATGGTGGAAACAGTAACTTGCCATTGACTGGCTTATTTTGGCTCGTGAAGGGCTAATGAAAGAATCTGAATTGCCCAGAAAGAAAGTCAGTATCACTTTTTGTCCACACTTTCCAGAGCCTAGATCAAGTGCTGAACCGATGGAAAGGAAAGCATTAAGTACAAAAAAAAAAAGTTGAAAATAAGCAAGTCTCTTTTTTTTTGAAAGCAAAGTAAGAGTAGTTTTAAAAAATTAAGTGACTTTTTTTAGTTAGAAGAAGAGAAAATTAAAAAATCAAACATGTTTGGAAACTAAACTAACTTTTACCTTTTCTCCCACTCAGCCAAACATGTCATCGGTAGCACCAGTGAAAATTGTTTGTATCTAACAAATGAAATATAAAACGAAAAGGACAAAGCAAATGGAAAGTGGATACCACCAGAGTCCAACGAAGCACATTGATCTTGAGAACTTGTCTTTACCATCACAGTTACTTCGTGATAAAAGCCTGTTGATTGAGTCGAGGACGAGTCCTGGTCCTAAAGTTGAAAACATAAATGTTAAGAAGGATATTCTACTTTGGAACTGAGGTTTTTTAATGATGCCTCAGAGAAATTTTCGTGCAAATTCCGCCAAGACGAGCAATTAATGGTAAATGAGGCATAAGCGTACTAAACAAAAGGATGTTCATTCAACACTTTTCTTTGGGTAAGTTTTAATCATACATCAATTACTTAGTGAAGTAGCCAAATCCCAAGGCATGAACGCAATGAGGGGCACTTTGGGATTCACATTAGGCATTAGCTGACTGAGAAAAAGATAACATGAATACATTTGGTCGCATTGATCATCGTGTATAATAAAGTTAATATAGCATTAAAGAAGTGTAAACTGGCATTTACAGATCAGTTGGATGAATAAGAAGCAAAGTGGTGCATGGAAATAGGCACAATTTGCTCAAAACAGTGATAATCTACTATTATTTTACCGTTTTCTGACATTATTCCCGATGAAGCTCGTAAGGAAAAAAGACCGTCGTTGAAAAACTTGGAACAAAACTCCCGTTGATTTGCTTCCATAATAACAATGAAGTTGCAACTTGTACCAACCACAAGTTCAATTATCCCGTCATCGTAAACAAAATCATTGTAGCAAAGGATTCTAGGGAATACAATCAACAATGTAGAGAAAATATATCTTCCATGATATCATAATCTACTTGAGCAATGTCTAAACAATGAGATATTACATTTCAAGTATCTAGGAGTCACATGAAGTATGTTGGGTATTTTTTTTACCCAATAAATTCCGGGTAATGATGCTAAACCATTTTTTTTAAATTATACTTCATAGGTCTCGGCCTATGAGTGAAGTGAAATATCGATACCACAATCGCTCAAACCAATCCTACAACCTATTTAGGTCATTTGAAGTAACCTAATTTAATTAGTGTTACTCATGGCCCGACATCTTGGATTGCTTCTTAGGTTGATAGTCCATTTACCCACTACCTATTAACTATTGGGCCTAATTACTACCTAACCTAAAAGCACACTCCAATCCTATATATTCTTTGATTCTCAATTTGTTGGTTTAGTGTGAAAATATATTGCATCCTTACCTGTGGGGAGGAGAAAATCGGCGGTTACAGTTCTTATTTGGTGCTTCCACTGTTGTGGTTTCTTCTGCTTGTGTCTTCTAGGCTTTGTGGCTTCTTTGTATGGCTGCAAATAGTTCATACTCAGTCATTTGTGGACAAACCAAGAAAGCAACCAATTTTGGAGAGATTTGTAAGATTGGGTTTGTTTCAATTGTGGTGCTTGATTCGGTTATTTGGTGATATATTAAGCCCAGAAACGTGGATAATCAATCTATTGTTAAACAAAGCAAAAATCGAAATAAAATAGCATAAAACACGAAACACCAAAATAGGCAGAAACACTAACCTGAACATAAAATTATCTTGTGATGACAATGTTCCTATCAAAAGCATAAATGTAACAACCCGACCTCACGACGGAGCCGTTATCATATCATACATACTATTCGCTTTGGGAGAGCCTATGCCCATCTTACCCTTCATGGCTATCGACATGTCCCCCAGAATTCGAACCCAAGACCTCCATCATATGAGAGACTTAGGTTGAATCCTAGTACCAATTTTTGCTGAATTGGTATCAAAATTCGACTTAAGTCTCCCATATGATGGGGTCTTCGATTCGAATCCTGGGGAAAGAATTAGAAAGTCGTGAGGGGTAAGATAAGTGTAGACTATTTTGTTACCAATTGTTGCCCAATTGGTATCAGGATTCAACTTTAAGTCTCCCATATGATGGAGGTCTTGGGTTCGAATCTTAGAGGACGAGTCGAAAGTCTTAAGGGGTAAAATGGGCCTAAGCTCTCTCAAAACGAACAATACGTATGATATGATAAGTCTCCCATATGATGGAGATCTTGAGTTCGAATTTTGGGGGATGCATATAAAGCCATAAGGGGTAAGATGTGCTCTCCCAAAGCGAACAGTACATACGATATGATAACGGCTCCGGCGTGAGGTCGGGTCGTTACTTGGGAGAGCCTAGGCCTATCTTACCCCTCACGACTTTCTGACGCGTTCCCCAAGTTCGAACCCAAGACTTCTATCAATTGGGCAACTTACCAAATTTGTACCAGGATTCAACTTAAATATCTCATATGATAGAGGTCTTGGATTCGAATCTGGGGGACACGTCGAACGCCGTGGGGGGTAAGATGGGCATAAGCTCTCCCAAAGCGGACAATACGTATAATATGATAACGGCTCCAACGCTAGGTCAAGTCGTTACAATAAAAATCTATATATTTACATAAAATAAGTTTTTATATCATGACGAATGAGCAGATAAGAAGATACACCAACACTCACAAACTACAAAGAGAGATCCAATTATATTCCCAAGCCCAAACGAACCTCATATGGTTTGGCTTCGTTCAATTTAGTATATAACCATCTAGACATAGTATTTGATTAGCAACAGAACTTTCATCACTTATTTTAAATACATATTCAAAAAAATTGAGAGTAAAGTTCAGAATTATATCAATGTTACAAACAACTCAAATTTAAACTAGTAGATTTTGATAAAATACAGAAGCTGGTGAATTTTCTGTTTAAAATGTGAGCTTATAATTAATGAAGTAATCTCCTAACAAGGACTAATTATCTACTCAAATAGATTCTCTTTGTCTGAGAAAGAGGTTAACATAAAAAAGTCTTATAGAGAAGAAGAAATCTTGACAGCCAAACAAAACAGTACCAAAATTTCATGGATACCAAAAAATTACTATGCATCTTGTTTGATACTCAATATCATATATATGAAAGCTAACCTCTTCCAACTAAGCATTTTCCTTAAATACCCTAGTAAATAAGAAAATGTGAAAGATAATTAAGAGACATGATTCGAGGCGTTTAATGGAAGCCTCAAATAACAGCAAGTACTCCATCATCTTCAAATTCCACATGCATTCAAGAATCATCAACTTATGCCAAATACATCACTAAATTTACCATGTTTGATCCACATTCTTACAAAACTCATTTTCAACCACACATTTTTCTATAAAATAATATTTTTCATCACATCCAAAAAATTTCTTTATTTCTTAACCACATATTTTCCATCACATCATTATTTTTCATCAAGCACCCCCGAAAATTAAATTGCTTCGACTGTGTATGAGTCAAAACCCATAATCTCATATCCTCATATCAAATTTACCATAGACAAAATAAGAAGAAACAGATTTGTATTTGAAAAGTCAAGAACTTTTCTCAAAGTTCATTCCCAATATACAGAACCACCACTAGCATACAATATGAATCTCAAACTCCACATGAATTCAAGAATCTTAAGGTAAACGCATATAATGAACAAATCCTACAATCCCAAGAAATGGATATACACAATAGTGCAAATGAGTGAAAAAAACACACAAAAGTTAGAGACTTTTATGTTTTAACAGTAATATCAGGAAATGATACATAAAATTGTATGAATATATATGGTATAGTGGAAAGGAATTGTGTGTGTGCATGAGAGAGAGAGAGAGAGAGAGAGGACCTTTTGGATCTGCTGCCACGAATTGGAGAAACAAAGAACCCAAATGTAGGGATGAAACTGGGCATGTCCCCTTCCTTGATACTCCCCTTGAACTATTTAATTCAACTCCCTGTCTCTCTCTCTCTCTCTACAAATTTTGAATTTTGAAAAATGGTAAATTACGTTATTGTAAGTCCTCATTTGTTTCTAATTAAAATCAGATTTTACTCTAAGTTTAAGTTAAACAGTCAATATTAACTACATCTTTCATAGATCCCCACAACTTTTCAAACACATATTTCAAAATTTTTTATCACAATCTACTAAAAATCTAATTTTAATCTACACCAAACACCCACTAAGTTGAAAAGTATCTACTTTTGACAACTATTCCAAAAATGACCAAATTTGGTATCAAATGTCTTTTATATCATTAATGAAAAATGAATCATTTTTCATTTTCAAAAAGTTCCTCTCTCTACAAGTTTTGAATTTTGAAAAATGGTCAATTACGTTATTGTAAGTTGAAAAGTATCTACTTTTGATAACTTTTACAAGAATGGCCAAATTTGGTATCAAATGATCTTTTATATCGTTAATGACAAATGAACCATTTTTTTTTTTTGAATTAAGCTAAATGAACATAAGGCTTGACATAGAGGTTGACCGACCACTCACATTGCATATGGGTCCCGACCTGAATTAAATAATACAGACCTCCCCACGTATGTGTGTTGTGTCATCCCCTATGTCAAACATTATGTTTGTGTAGCAAAACTCTTTTTTTTTGTTCTCACAAATTTCTGAAAAAGGAAGTAGCTTCCATCATAAGCTACAGATGGGTTCATTTTCCTTCATTATCTATTTGGTAATGATCAATAATTTTGAGAAGAAATGAAGATGAAATAAAAAAGAGGAAATTACAGCTAGACCGGTATTTAAGATTCAGTTTTCATAATTCCAATTTTAAGTTTGATATTTAACTAATCAGGTTTTAAGGAAATAAAAAAATAATTTTTTAATTTTAATAACCACCCCTTTTTTACGTAAAGATTGGAGAGGGAGAGTTTTAATTAAGTAAACTATATCTTCCATAACTACCTAGAACTGCTGAACACCTTAAGTCTCGCCCCTTCCTAAAAATCCTAAATTGGTTCTTACTCAAACCATATCATTCTTCATTTTGAAATCAAAAGAAAACCCCAATATCGAATATTGCCTACATTACCCACAGGTAGAAGTTAAGGCGGTGTTACTGTGAAGGCCGTTCAAAGAAGGGAAGGAGGTGAAAGAGACTTGTGTTTTGTTTTTGCGGACGATGTGTAGAAGTTATGGTGTTAACGCGAAGTTGTGACCAGAAGGTACGTTCTGAAGCCGGTGAACCCTCTAAAACCGCACGATGCAGCAGGGGAAGGGCGAATGTGGTGAAGGAGTGTCGTGAAGAAAAATCGAACACCCTAGTAAATTGCGATAGAACTTGGAGAAGAGGGCTCGCAAGGATAACCCTAGAACTCCTGTAAACCCTCGAAGATCGAATCCAGTTAATTTAAGTTTTTTTTGTTTACATAATGAATCTTGTTTTGTTGATTGTGACCTACTTTTTTCTAGATTGTGACCCAATGATCATGTTCCTGGATTTTTCTGGATTGTGACCCAAAGGTCACAAATCTTCTTTACTATGACATTATTATTTTTCGATGAACGTTGGGTCACAATCCTTCGATGTGCATAGTTATTGATGTATGTATAATGTTCGTTATTCATGTATTATGACCCAGGAATGGAAATACATTATACCAAAGGAGTCGTGGTTTTTTGGGAAGATTACAACAAATGTGACAAAAACTGTATTGACAAATTTCACATCAAATCTCAATACAGTTCACAGGTCTATTCTGGCAGAAACTTGCTTCTCGCATTTCTTGGAATGTAATGAAATTATTCTGCAGCCACAGCTTATACATTATTTTTGATGAGGGAAATGTTGCAACCTAATCCAAATGAGATGTGGTTCAAAGTTGCCAGTAGATTTTTGAAATATTCGGTGTGTGAATTTTGTTTAGTCATAGGGCTTAGATGTTGTGGTAATGATCTTAGGAAAGAAGTTGACAAGGTTTCGTCTAGGATGAAAGATACACATTTTGGGCACTTGAAGTTGGTGACTAATGAGGATGTGCGGGATGTGTTTATGAATGTATCGGATGTTGACGATCATGATGTTGTGAGGATTGAGATTTTATATTTGATTACGTCATATCTGTTTTCCACATCTTACAAAAAGGTGGTTGAAATTTTTTTGTTTACATTGGTTGAGGACTTTGATCTTATGGAGATGTTTCCTTTTGGGAAGGACTTATTTCAATTGTCTCTAAAATCTTTGAAGGAGGGTTTAAGTCACAGGAATCCACATTACTAATTTCAGTACTCCCAGGTTACAACACATTTTACTGCATGTGAGGTCTATACCACTAACATATGATTCATGTGCATTCTTGCCACGGCTTGAAATTTGTTTCGTTGTTTCGTCGACATGGAGTTGGAGGCTCAATATATGAATGGTGTGTTGTACACCAAACCAATGCAACCTCGTGTTCATGGAGTTTGGAGGTTTAAAGGTTCAAGCTCAAGTGCTGGTACATCCCATACACGATTGCTGATGATTACAGATGGCAGGAAGGGACACTCCAGTACTGGTGATGATGATGATGACGACGACAACTTTGTGGTTCCACCTCCCAAAAAATAGAGGACGCCAACTGTGTACATATCCTCCGATGAAGAGTGGGCAAGTGAGCGACAATCAACACAAAGTGAGCGCGATGAAGCTTACGAAAACGTTAATATGATGCCACAGGCAAGTGAAAGTTGTCTACCGAGCGATCCCATGCTGACAAGAGCACATGATGCATATCTTGCAGATGTAAGTTGATTAATGTCCACATGTTAAGTCACAAATCAGTTGTTATCTTTCCTGTCCTTGTTGATAACAAGTTCATTCTGGGATTGTGTGTATGTCCAGGTGTATGAGCAGTTGAAAGAATTGAACGAGAAGATGTCCGAGATGTAGTTGAAGAATGCAGATTCAATTGTGCATCTACATGAGGTCAGGTCACAAGTAATGTCACTGCAGGCTGATCGCAAAATTAAATTGAACCATGTTATCCGAATGCAACGGGAGATTAAATGCGACATGATGGACATAAGATCCAACATGACGCTCATGTTTGATTCTGTGACTGGTTTGATTTCTAGTACGATGGACGCCATTTTGGAAATGTTGAAGGAGAAGAATGATAGAAGAAGTTATGTAGCTGAAGATCAACCACAAGAAAAAGTAAGTTGAATTGTGTGTTGAATTGTTTCCTTGTATTACTTGAAGTTTGTGATGTAACATTACTACTACATGTAGAGTGCAACACATGATCAGACAGTGGACAGGAAAGGAAATGGTAAGTTGGAATCTATTGGAGTAGTTGAATGCCCATCTTTTCCTCTGCCACCGTCGTTTGATCTGGGGATTTCATGTACACCAATCACTTCGGGTGCGGTGAACCTAAACGAAGTGTTCCAAACCACAGAAGTACAACAATGTGTTGATGATGTAATTGCTGGTGTACTTGAGGGGGTAAATACAGATGTAGATGCTGAGACGACAAAGGAACAAACTAAGGGGGTTGTGGTATTGCTAAACTTGTTTTATATTTAAATGAAGTCACAAATCACAGGATACGTCATATAGTCCATTACAGTCACAAGTACACATGTCACTTAGCTACTATAATTTCTTCCTTTTACAGATATCACCTCCTTCAGCACCATCGTTTGGCTTGCCTGTGAAGCGGGCTCCCAAACCAACTAGACTATTACAATCCCCATATGTTACTGGAACTGGAAAACAAAGTAAGTAGTCAGATGCTTAGTTGTTTTTGAGATACATGATAAGCCAGTAGATGAGGTTGATGTTGTAGCATTTAACAATTGGCTCAACAGAGGTTACAAACCACGGAACAAGTACGTGAGGCTAATATTCTGTGAAATGTGATTGTGTTCAAATGCATATCTTCATATTGAGTTTCATAGTCATTTGTTCGTTGTCAGAAAAAAATGATGCAGATGACGTGATTCGACCTCCGTTTCTCATTGGTTCTATCACCGTGGGGTAAAAAACATGGTGTCATGAGCTTATTTGTTCAGAATCTTCACTTAGTAGTACGGTATGTGTACTACACAGAGTGTGATGTGTTCAGTTGGATTGTCACAAGTAACAGTGTATGTGCTGGGATAAAAAGTTGTGTAAATTTCATATTTAGTGGTCACAAAGGATAGTTTTGCGCACAACATTCATGTAAAAGACTCCAGTTCTGATGAATTTAAAATGTCACATATATGTAACAAGTATCAGTTCACATATTTATGCACAAGTCACATGTCTGAATAATAAAGATTGGTCACAAAGTATATGTTGAGGGCACATATCACATTTATGGGCAGAAGACACAAGCTATACAATCATATCAATACCAAACATGTCACATATTTATCATAGAGTTACATATAAGAGTCACAATTGATTATTCTGTGGTCACATAAATATCTGACGAATGTGCCTTTTACTTTGACAGCACATGGACGTGTGTTTCTATTTTCTATGGCAATTTGCAGTAAGAAGTTCGCTTGCTAGAGTGAGAGCCACCACAACAGATTCGTTGTTCCAGGAGAAGATCAAGAATTTGTTTGCTAATTTCATGAAAGACACTAACGTGATAACGTTAGATTCCTACATTGTTGAAGTTGCCATAGGTGGTCGGATAGAATATAATCGCCCTTGGGCTGATGTGGATTATGTGTTGTTGCTAATTTTGCCCATATCGTGCTCACTGGATGCTTGGGTGCTTGAACATAAGCAAGCTTGTCTTATACATATTTCATTCCAGCTACAAAACTTATCGGGATAAAATGGTTAATACCGGGATTGAACCATTTGCAAGAATTATCCCCCATTTGATGCATAGCTTGGGAATATGGGAAAGATAGTATGATGCTGCTGATCCTCTTAGGACGACGATCATGGTTGCTGATAACATACCGCATCAACAGAATGGGTATGTATGTGACTTAAATTTCTGTTGTTCACTGTTACTTTTACACCCTGATTTGTGACATTTTTTTTTCAATTGTGTTCAAGCATGATTATGGCATCTTTGTTATTAAGTACGCAAAATATATGCTTCACAATGCCATGACGACTATGTCGATGTCATTCGATGCTGGCCAAGCAAGGCTGGACATTGTTGTACGCCTATTTAAACATAAGGAGATAAATAAGGCCACAAAGCCAGCGAAACCAAAAGAAGTTAGCATTGTCATAGAATGATAGTTGGATGTCCTTTTTATTAGAAGTAGATTCTTATTAGGGAAGACTGAATGTTTTTTAAGAAGCAGCATATGAATTTTTTGAAACAGTTGAATGTTTAAGTAGCATAAATGAATTTTGCACATGTTACTGCATCTTATTTGTTCCTAATGAATTTAATTTTGTGGTTACATTCCAATGGTCACAAGTCATTTGCCACAATTCATTTATATTTCACAGATCAAATTTCGCAGGTCACATTACACTATCTGTACAGGTCACAATTCCATGCCTGTGAACGAGTTTCATTGTCCACTGATATGATTATTTATCGTGTGCACAAAGCCAATTGATGTTGTTAACAGAAATGTGTTTTCAGGTCACAGATCACCTTTAACATATCAGTCTCACATAGAAGTGAACAGGTCAGGTCACAAGGGTTAAAAAGGCAGTTAATGTTGGTCACAGATCAGACTATTTGGTCACATAGATTTGTACAGGTCACAAATCCATGTCCGTGAATGAGTGTCATAATTCCATGTCCAGTTATATGTATAATAATCGTGTGCACAAAGCCAATTTATGTTGGTCACAAAAATGTGTTTCAGGTCACAGATCACCTTTAAGATATTAGTCTCACATAGAAATGAACAAGTCACAAGTGTGAAAAAGGCAGTTACTGTTGGTCACAGACCAGACTATGTGGTCACATGGATTTGTACAGAACTATTTCAAGACCCTGTTTTATTATATTTCATTCAATTTCTCACTTTCGAAAATTAACCTTGTGCACAAAGACAATTGCAGCTGCTCACAAATGTGTTTTACGGTCACAGATCACCTTCTACAGATGAAAACTCACATCTCAGTGAATAGGTCACAAGTGTAAAAGGCAGTTGGACACAAAATTTACTTATTGGTCTCATAGATTGTATAGATGTGGTCATTTGACAGTGGTCACAAATTTGTTCAACAGTCACAGATCACCTTTTAACTTATCACACTTCACTGTAACAATACAGATTAAAACTCACATTTCAGTGAACATTCACAAATGTAAAAGGCAGTTGATTTTGGGAACATACCATGTTGTAGTACATTTCCATCAATTTAGCAATTTCAAAACGTTTGAAAAAAACATGTTCCTGACATAAAATAATTAGAAAAACCTAAAAAAAAAAAAAATGATACCAAGTTTCCTATGAAATGTCACAGATGATAAGAATTATCATTGAAATGTAAAACCATGATTTGCATTCACAATAATGGATTGGATTCTTAGTAACTCAGGATAAGTCACAATGTGACTTTAGCTTGATATGTTTTCGCTCAAGGAAATCAAGTTGGTGCATCTTCTATAATTGTGTCCACGTCCTTGGCAATGTCCACATTTTGTTCTCTGTTGTCCTTCACTTGATAATATTTCCCTCTTCTCTGCTGGCCTTCCTGAACTCTTTTTTTGGTTGGGTGGTAATATGATCACGCTTTCTAATTATTTGGTCACATTCCATTCATTTGTATTACCAACTGGATATACAGAATCCTGGTATGTATTAGTGTACGCCTGGCGTGTGTAAAAGTATGAACAATAATCGTATGGATCTCCATTTATACTTGCTACCACTGATAAGGTGTGTGGGCATGGTATTTGATCAACTTGAAACATCCTACACGTGTACGTACGCTGCTCTATGTTAACTATGACGGTTGAGCCCTTGTTTGCGACTATGAATATAGTTTGGTTTGCGGGTGAAACCTACACAATGTCACAAAATCAGGTCACAATTGAAGAAATTTGGTTTCAAGTCACAAACAATGCATTTTTGATAACATGTGCATATTCTTACCCTCATGTTCCTCAAACCCGTGCTCATTTCTCTAATTAATTTTTCCTACTAAGTAGCCAATTTTATGAATGTGCTATTTGTCTGGACACGGTTTTTACAACACCAAGATTGCACCGTCTGTCGCAAGGTCTCCAACAAAGCCACAATGGGGAAGTTCTTTACTGTTTTTGTGAATGCATTAACTGATTCCACTATATTTGACGTCATTGTTGAATACCTGTTTGTTTGCATGTGGAATCGTGACCACCTTTCTGGTCCAACTTCATTCTACAAAAGCCAAAAAAACCAATAAGGATGCGTGACATACATTAAATACAATATATAGCGTTTGTAAGTAGAAACTTACCAAGTAACCCCTTATTTTCAAGTTGATCTTATCTAACTCTTGCATATTCTATTCATACTCTGTTATTGTATATGCACACACAGCTGCATTGAAGGCCTGAGTGATGTTGTGACCAGATTTTCCGAAGTAGGATTTCAAGTTTTGCAGTAAATGGTATGTGCATATCCCATGATACATTCTTGGATACATTGATTCAATTGCATTTTTTATACTATTATGATGATCCGATATGAAGCATAAACTTTCCCTACTTCCATATGCAGACTTCAATTTCTCAAAAAACCAGGTCGAAGATTTATCATTTTCATTATCTCCAATTCCAAAAGTCAGTAAAAATATGCTGTTATTTGCATCTTGTGCACATGCTGTGAATAGTATACCACCGTAGTGACCATTTAAGTATGTACCATCAACAACGATGACAGGTCTACAATGCACCTACCCTTTAATTGATGCACCAAGTGCAACAAAGCAGTATTTGAATCTATTGTGACTGTCCACCTCAAGACCTGTGATAGTTCCGAGATTAGTCTGTTCTAATATATAAAGGTAGCTCGGTAGCTGTTGGAATGACTCCTTCAGATCACCCCTAATAATTGTTAATATCTTTTCATGAGATCTCCAAGCTTTCAAATAATTTAGAGACACTCCATATGTATGTAACATGTCGTTACATATGTCATTTGGAGTGTATATAGTACGCGATAATGTATACTTATACTTGATGAACGAGGAAACCACGGATGTTGATACTTGCATATGAGATCCCATTACTATGTTTGAAGAGCATGTGTTACCATCACTTATCTTTCTAATTTTAAAGAGATCGGTTTTCCCCAACATTGAAGACTTACATATCAAGTTGTATTCTTCTTGTGAACACTTGATCAGGTATTCTCCCTTGTCTGATCGAACAATGAGGTATTCAAACATGTTTTATATGGCATAGAAAAACAAACTCAATTTCAAAATCTCCTTATTACGAAACACTTTGCCATTTTCTACATTCCTAGCATCTGGATCAGACACAATTGTGACCTCATCTTCAGTTGTCTTCTGAATGGGTTGTACTACTACATTACATATGTCGGATGCTATTTCTTGTAATGAAAATAACTTCCCTCTGGACAATACATTCTCTGCCACTTCTATGACAGCTGGATAACTGACATATTGCTGTGCATTTTCTGCATATGTGACCTCAATTACTATGGGATATCTGGCAGGGTCATGGTCCATACCTTTAAGAATCATGTAAGATAGTACATTGCTGTCATTACTTATTTTGACTGGAGGCAGATCAAGATTCAATCTATATTTCATTGTGACCACCATTTTTGTTGGATCGAAACTGAATTCTGTCATCACTGCATTCACAATCTCCACGTAAGAGCAATTACGATTGAGCAAGACTTAAGTTGATACTTCTTTGTACACCAAGCAAACATTCACATAACCCATTCCTGTGGAAGATGGACAAGATATTGTCAGCAATGTATAACAAATTACCAGTCCATGACATGCAGGTCACAAATGACACACTCCGGTCACAAGAATAAACATTTGGTAGACAGAGGGATTCCAAAGACAAATGACACATTCAGGTCACAACAATAAATTCAGTAGATAGAATACTCCTATGCCATTTTAGAGGTTCAGTTACTTGATTCCAATCAGAGTCACACAAATTATATCAGCCACACATATGTTCAGTAAATGTTGGTCCCAATTCATTGGTCATAAGTCAATTGCCACAAATTTATTCGTATGTCACAGATCACATTACGCAGTTCACAGGACACTAACTGTATAAATCACAAATCCATGTCCATGATTTGTATATTAATCGTGCACACATAGCCAATTGATGTTGGTTACAAATATGTTTTCACAGTCACAGATCACTATAATGTTCTGAAACAATCCTACCGAATTGAAATGGCAAGAAAATCACAAGATTAATGTGAATGGAAGAAGAAATCATGGTTACATCCAGTTCAATGAATTCCGACATTGTGGCCCATTCTACAATTGTGAGGATTATCAACCCTAACAGACAGCCGTGGTGACTCAGTAAAAACTTAAATCCCAAAAGTTAAAAAGAAAACGTACTGATATTGAAGTGCAACAGACGGCTGCTTTTGATCCTTTGATTGTCGGATTTGTGTGACCTCGTCGCTCGTAGAATTCCAATTTCAGAGGAACAATTGCGTCGTTCGGGATTTGGCTGATTGTTACGGAATTGAAATGGCATGGTTGAGAAGAATCCGGTTTCAAATTGTAACTGATTTCTTAATTTCAGGATGCAGTTAATCATTCCTTATTTATATATGTTTTATATATCAGTAAATTACATATTTAATTCCATTATAAAACCTAAAATTGAAACTTCAAAACATAAGTCGTAGTTTTGAATTGTGGTAAAGTAAATGCCTGGCTTGTGCATTGTTCCCAATAAAAAAGCCATTAACACCACAAAATTAAATACATCTAATTCATAAGAAAATTATATAATTTCATTTCAAGAATTTAATCTCATCCAAATTTGTGAGTTAGGCTTTCCACAGTAATTTTTTTTTTTTTTTTTTGAAATTTGGTTTTTGTTGATAAGTTGTATTTAATAATTGTTATATATATGATTTTAGTGGATTAGATTTTCCTAACAATTAGTAGATATTTGTTGTACGATTATGGGACTTTTTTAAAATCAAATGCATATTTGAGATATTTCATCATTATTGCACTCAAATACATATGGGACATTTCATCAAAAAGAAGAATTAAACGAAAACACACTTTTCTTAATTTTATGGAGGAATGGAATATATAATGTAAAGTTAATCAAGACACAAAAAAAGGGAAAAAGAAGGAGAAGAGGAACAATGGAAACAATTGGGTTTTGTCGGAGAAAATGTACAGAAACAAGTGGAGAACTTGTATAGAAAATATTACTAGTATTGTTAGCAATCATTCTATTTCAAGGAAATATTTTTCCTATAGAAGTATATAAATAGAGGAGTTCCTCAATAGTTCTAAGTGTTAAACTATTTCAATAAGAAAATAGTTAAATCAACCAAGTATCTTCAATTTTGGATCCTAAATAAAGTTTCACATATCTACTTGTCCCTATAATTGGTAACTAAACCCATTAAATACGACCGATCCTAATGGGTATCATTTGCTAGCTATTATATATTAGGCATTGACCAATTATTTTGGAGAAAATGAAGAAGATGAAGTAGAAAATCAATTAATGGTGGAATAATTATTTGCAAAGGAGGTTGAAGTTGAATAAGATAAATGCATATGGTGAAATGTAAACCCGACAAATCGTTATCAACATTTTTAAAATGTCGAGAATGACATTTAAATGTAATTCTTGACATTATTTCAAATGTCGAGAATAAATGTTAAAAACTTAGCAAAGTTGGGGAACATTTTGTGTGATGCGTTTAACAATGCGGGCAATATGTTTGTCGTGTGTTATCCAATCTTATTTGCATTTATAGCATGCAGGTATGGAGATGTTATTTTATGCCTTTAAGTTTTGCAATTTCGCTTCAAATACATTTTTTCGATTTAATTGACATCACTTTTTTTTTTTTATCAGAATTGACTAAACGAGGGATAAGTTAGACCAAACGGGATGCAATTGGAGATATTAAAAGTTTTCTTGATGGATTAGTTTGCTGCATATATTGTTTGAAACAGAATGGTATACACATGAAAAGAATGAAAATACGTTGAAAATACAACTACCATCCCAGCAGATATTTGAGTGAGAGTGGACATTATGAAAAAGTTTTATTTTATTTTTTGTCAATTTTTTTTACGCTACTATGATCTCCTTTTTTTCAAATATAATTAGCATAGAATTCATCATTCGAGAATAACAAAAGGATCTTAAACCATTCTCGACATTTGAAAAGTAGTTTTCGATATATAGACATTGTTATCGCGACACTTCATTTGTCTAGAATGAAATTTCGTTCCAAACAAGAATATTTTGTACATTTCATAAATCTAATTCTCGATATTTAGTTTCTTTTAATCTCGACACTTGATATTTCATTTGTCAGGAACAATTCAACTATAGCAACAATACAATACTGGAACTACCCCAATAACTTGACATATTTAAATGTATTTCAACTTATCACTTGAGATGATGAACATTGCCTAATTTTTCTTTTTCAGTTCAATAAAATTGTAATCAAAATTTTATTATTCAACATACTTCACCATCTATAGAGATAACGGAAACTGCCTTCAATTCCTAATTAAATGAATAGAAGATATAAAATTAAATGAACAATCCTAAACATTCATTTACTAATAGATACGGAAAGATTTAACTAAATAAAAAATATACAAAATTTACCATAGTTGGATTAATGCTTTCAAGATTGTAGTTCGAGAAGCCTCATAAGGACGAATGAAGCCATCTACAAGTAGTAAGCACAGAGGCATGATTCAATCCTCCAAGAATTATTGGTTTAGGTTTCGAAATTTTGACTGCAATTTCCAAACCACACTGGACGCAAAAAGCATGATTTAAGCCACCTATAGATTAAAATTTCAGTTTACACTTCCCTGTCATAGCAAAATTACACATGTTCATTCTTCAACTATAAAAAAATAGTCAAAATAGCAAAATTTAACACCGATTCCCAGGGGCGGATCCATCTAGACTATAGATCAAGGCCGTTTTGAAGTAAAATCATTCACAACAATCCAATCGAGCGTGAAATCAACATTACACAAAAATAGCTTCATCTATGGCCTTAATGGCTGCCTTATACTTACCCACATTGGAAAGAGCACTACCCAAAAGCTTCGAAGCCCTAAAATGTGTTGGTCACAAAATAACAGCTTTTTCTATATTACTCACAAGCACTAATGAGCTTACCTTCACCTTCAAGTGCAATTCCCAAATTCACATGAATCTGAGGCAACAAACATGCCATTGATTCCCACCAGCATCTGCCGCCTCCAATGCTAGCAGAAATTCCGCTTTGGCCTCACTATGCATCCCAAGCATATACAAACAGTTCCCTATACTAAAAAGGTGACTGCAACTCGCATGCTCTCTCCAAGCTTGCCAAAATGCTCATACGATACTTTCCAATCCCCACATGTCCATCAAAAGTCTCTTTCCTTGACTTGCTCCATCAGCCCTATACCTCAAAATTCCCAACTCCTTCCAATCAAGTCCAAACTTCCCTTCAGCTTGTCAATTTCATCTTTAAAGCTTCAATTAAGCTCCAAGTCAAATTTTCACCTATAAAAGTAATACATAATCATTGTAGTAGTAGTTGCTTCATAGCATGTAGCTGCCTTGCAACGAACTGCTGCTCTGCAACACGAAGTTGCTACAGTACTACAGTGATTACTAGATTTTAAAATCCAATCCCAAGAATTAATTTAAAATTTAATGCACATAATTCACATCATTTAAACCATGTTGTTGATTTTCTTGAACATTAGAAAAGACAACTTTACAAGCACTGGCTGACCCAGGGGTGGGCCTAGGGGGGCACATCCCCCCCCCCCACACCCACCTCAAATTTGCTTTTTTTATTTTTATTATTTTTATTTTCTATGTTTTGTTTCAATTTTCTAAATCATTATAATACTAGTGGATGCACGTGCTTTGCACGTGTAGTGGGTGATGCAGTGTAAGTGAGAACGTTGAAATTTGGTTATGTGGTCTTTCAATGAAGAATGAAACCTGTTTGAAGGAAGGATGACTACATTAGATTATATTAAATGTGTTTAACATGTACTTACATTGGTGATAGTAATATGAAGCAAAAACCAGAGATATTACATCGCCATACATGGACACATGGGGTTTTGGCATAATATGTACAATGAACAAAATTTAGTATGGCAAATAGAGGTGATGGGTGATGGGTGGTGGACTCTGGCTATAAGCTTGCAAAAGAGATTCAAAATACATATTTTCAACTCTTGAACTACTACTCCCGTTTTTGCTTTTTGTTTGCATGCATGTCAGATTCTTGTATAAACGATCTCTAGATTGTCGAGTTGCCTGTTTGTGTAGTGTTTGCATCTGTAAGTAGAGATCTTTGTGAAGTGATTTCTTGTATCATGTTGGTAGCTAGATGGTCTTGATTTTGAAGTTGTGAGTCAAGGATAAAGACGACTTCATATGTGGCCTTGTTGGTAGTTGCTTCTACATTTACAGTTTTTATGTATAGGATGCGCTCATGTGTAGTAGTTATGTCAATTGTAGAGTTGTTCTCCATATGTTCCCGTTGGAATGTTTATTAGTAGTTAACGGTATATTTAAGGGGGAAAAAAAGATACATAGAAAATTTTAATTTTGAGATAGGTACCTCAAAATACAAAAGAGAAAATCATACATACTTCAACTCGGCAGCATCAAAAACTAAAGTATGCATTAAGGGATTTTAAACATCAATCATAAGCAAATCCACAAGAAATCAAGTGGCTTAAGATTATTCTAAAAAGAGTTCAATAGTTAATGAATCGGAAACGCTGGAACAATTCACAAAGAGCATGTTACACAAGCATATCCTGATAGACAATAACAAATTAAATACTTTGATGTGTTGTTCTAGTGGATCATGCCACATAAAAAAGGAGAAATTTGAACTCTGGCAAAGGCTGGAACACAGTTTTTGGAGGAAGACCAGATAATTTCTGGGAAAACGCAAGGGCAGTGAAAATTGCAAGCTTCTTTCTTTCATTTTCCTCAAAAAGTTCCAACGACTGCAAGAATCTTTGCATAACATTTTAAAGATTCTCTATAAGAAATGGCCTTCTACGTAAGATCTTCTGTATACATATTACAGATGGTATGGTAAAATGACTTCACGTTTAGGCTCACAGTCAATTATAGAATAAGGATGGCCTTCTATGTAAGATACTAAGATCTTCTGTTACGGTATTTTTATTCAATGTAGTCTCATATACAAGCAAGCATCAACAATATTTATATCCACTGTGTGCAAAACCAGCTTCATTTCTGTCCATGGCAAGCTAACTTTCCGAGCATATATAGAATGAAAAATAGTACTCTTTTTGTTTTTGCTTATCATGTGGGAGGAAAAATAATAAATGCTAAATAACAAGGAAAAAGTATGCTAGTCATTCCAAGCTATCATATTATGAAACTGAACAAAACAAAAAAAAAATGCTTACCTAAAACAAAAAGTATAGCCGTCTCTAGAGAAATTAAGGTCTGAAGACTCAAGGCTCCTAGCAACAAGTTCCTGCACATTTCCACAAGCTATCTCTTAGCACATCCTGCACCCACCCAACTGATAGTGGATGCATGCACCCAATTAAATGAGGGTCAAAGATGGGAGAAAAAAACACTTATGTAAAACAAAGTGACCAAAAATTACCAAATCACCAGCATTATCCAAATAAATCTGGACCACTGCATCCGAAAATGATGCAGGGTCCAGTGGTGCAGCAATGTTCCGTTTGCGGGTCTTGATCCACGTACCACGGTAACTACAACCAAATTATTTCGGACAATATAACAGAAAAACAAAATCAAAAAATATGAAATCCAAGAAAAAGCAAAATGAAATAGAAATATAAACTAATGTCCTAGGATAGCCACAAGATGATTTACATAAAATTAAAATTTGTATTACGCAATTACCTTAACACAATTGACAATCCCATTAAAATTAACAAGAAACTTTAAACGAATCCAAAATCACAAATTAAATTTCAATTTATAAACATAAGAAAATTAATATCAAGGTCACGCGCAAGATTCTTTTACACAAAATTGCCGGTAATTATGGCTAAATACTTTCATATGATAGTTAACACTTACCCGAGAGTAGGTTTCTCCTTCGAGCTGCAAGAAAACAAAAAATAAAGAATTAATATGCATTCTGGTCACGACAAATATCAAAATAAAATAAAAATATGTATTATTTCCAGTTCAGACCTCAATAATAGAATTATTTTCCACGAAAAAAAAAGAACATGATATTTAGTACAAATATGACGAAAGGTAGATCTATAGTAAGAAATCAAAACAATCAAAAAATTGCAAGAGTTCTATAAAACATGAATCAGCCATCTTAAAAAGAAAAAAAAACAGATCTGAAAAAAATTCCCAAATTAATTTATAAACAGTAAAATGATCATTTAACAGAATAAAAATTGATGGATATGCAGTAGAACTTACCTCATAAATAAACCAAGATCGACGTGAATAGGAGAGAAAAGTCTCGATAGACCCTGTGAGTTGATGCTACTCTAAGAGCAGTCACGATTGAGCATTTCGAATATATTCCAGGTGTGTGTATTCATGGAGTATATCACTATATCTTTATCTTCATTTTTCAAATTATAAACTGGAGAAGATTTATATTACCTTCTCTTTCAAAAGCTGCTCATTCTCTTTCTCTAGTCTCACTGCCTTTGACTCCAATTCCACTTGATAGGTCTAAAATCAAGCATAAAATTTAGCCAGAAAACAGAAACTCCAATTCCACTTGACTCAATTTAAGTTTTCATACAAAAAAATTGTGAAAAATCTAGAGCTCATAATCCATTAATTTTCAATTACAATAATTTCTAATACCAAACCAATAATCGAAAACCTAAATTCGAAAATTGTACCCAAAAAAGGAAAAAAAATATTACTTCTATCAGAAATCCCAAATATTCTCAGCCAGACCATTAATTGCATGACCATATGAACACAACTTCATGAGTCAGTGACAAAGAAGATAAAGGAAAAACTTATCACCGAGGAAGGAAGAAAAATGTTAATATATCACCTAAGCCATGGCTCGAACGGATGGAAAATCGGCATCCAGTTTTGCACGGACGAAAATGGGCATATATGGTATTGAGGAGGCCGTCGTCAGTTGGGTTGTTGTTGGCAACGATGATGTTAATGGGTGGTGAGAAACCACGAAGAAGCTTTCGAAAGCGGCAAAGGAGGTCCGATGAAAGGTACCGAGGGTTTCGGTCGATAGAGGGAGAAAATGAAAAGGGTCAGAGAGAGAAATGTCGAGAGAGAGAAATTAAGAGAAGAATGGAAGAGTATGGGAGTTGGCGTGTAAAAATGGAGAGAGAAAGCTGAGAGAAGTAAAAAAGGAGCCAGGACGTACGGAGAGAAATGGCAGGAAAAAATTGGCAGGGCTCAACTTATATGACTCAACTCGAACTGCATACAATGCTTTACTATAATGTATAGTGTTGTTTAACAAAAAAAAAAAACATTGTAATGAATTTCCCAAAACAAAATGAGAATTTGAATTCCCTCTTTAGTAGTTTTTCGGGCTTTCTTGCCTTGATTGTTATTGTCTTCGTTGCATGATACCACATCTTCTTCCGACGGGTAATCTTGTATTTCAATTGCTTCTACAACGACAACATCTAGGCTGTAGCATTGCCTACACGTACAGCTTCAGTGAAAAATAGCAATATCAAAACATAGTCCAACAACAGAGTAGCAGCAATGAAATTCATTCATCTCAATGTTTCTTCTTTGGTAGGCTGTAGCATTGCCCACACGTGCATATAGTATTCAAGCCACAACTTTATAGCATTACAATAGAACAACATACATCACTATAGCAGCAATGAAATTCATTCATCTCAATGCTTGAAAATCTCAGTAGCAACAAAATCCAATTCATATGAAAAGCTTTTTCAAAATTTAGTACATAACGCTCATAGTATGTTCCTAAAATTAGCAGAAATAACTGACCAAAATAGATTTTAAAAACTGAAGGACGGAGATAATCATGAACAAAATCAAAAATTTCCCAGAATAAAACACCACTAAAAAATTGAATAAAGAATTTACAAATAATGAACCATGGAAGAATTTTGTGAACTTAACCAAGAGAAAATAAATGAAAGAACAATGGAGAAACGTTAGAATCTAGCAAAGATAGAATAGATAAAGAGGCAACTCAGGCAGAAATCGAAATCGTAACAAATAAAATGCAACCAGAAATTAAAGATTGACAACCACGATGGCACTACAAGAATTATACAATAAATACTCTTCCCAACATCGAAAAGGACTTGAGCAAAAGAATAGGAAGAATTGTAAAATAATTTCCTTGCAACTATCATTAAATTTCACACTTTATCCACTCAAAACATTCCATATTTTAAAGAGAACTAAAGAGGCAAACTGCTTTCGTCTGGTTCAGAGTGTAAAGTGATCTGGGCATAAACTTCATCTTTATCTCATTCAGCCAATCAGTTGAAACAAAAGGGAAACATATAAGGATAAGACAATTATTGTCCTCAAGATATCAAAGAGAGGAGAAAATCAAAAATCAAAAGAATTTTACATACCAATAAATGAACGTGACAAACACGACAGAGGATCTTCCGAGGAAGATTGAGCTGTGGAATTTGTTGATTCAACTCCTGATTAGCCGACGCCTCTAATTGCAAATAGAATATGTTCAAATAAATTTATGTAACCCATATAATTAGCACAATAGCATATTAAATCCATCATAAAAACACAACAAAAACTACATTAGAAGCTCCAAAACCATTTCTCACCTTACTCTCTCCAAAGGTAATGCATAAAACAGACCAATAGTGAAAATCATTCAGTGGCTTAGTACATTCTTTTACATATCTATTACATTGTCACATTGCTCAATTTATACAACATCAGTAGCTTATTCCATTCTTTAACTTCTGGAGTAACTTATGGATACAAAGAATATATAAATATTTTGGGCAAACCATATTGCGGTTAAAGAAAGTTATTAAAACCATATATTACCTGCTTGTGGACTCTGCTTCTCCTTCAATTTCACCATTAATTTTGCTAAACTTCTCTTTAAAACTCCAAGTTATAATAGCCTCTGAATAACATGAAGCGAACATAGTTTAGACATTTTTTGTTCGATATTATTTAATTAAATATTAATAAAAAATCTTTCTATTACTACTGTCATAACTGATTTAATATCCTTGATCCGCCAGTGCATACTTCTTTAAATCCCTTCATAATGAAACAGCAAAAAGCAGCGTTTGAGAAGATCAAATCACGGACATATTAAAAAATACATATATCAAAAAAATAAAATAAAAAGATAAATTATTTATTTGGCATTGATTAGACTTTGCTGGTTTGTATTGTGACAGTTTGATCCAAGTGCTCAAGCCCCTTTAGAGTAGCAGAGATAGAGGTTCTCTCGAGAAAAAAAAAGTCACTTTCTATCCATCGCTTTTATATATATATTCGTTACCTTGGACAAGTTAGACAAAGCCTATAGTTTTTACTTAGCACCTCTTTGGGCACCATTCTTTCCAAATTTTAATACAAAATCGGACCGTCATGAACAATGAAGAGGACTCAGCTCCAACCGCAATCACTAACAAGCCAAACCTAACATATTTTTTTTATTTCGAAATCCCAAAAATGTCATGCTTAAATAGATTGAATGAAAAAATTAAAGGGCACAATGATATTTTCCCTAGTCTACTTTTAAGTGATCTGTAAAAAACAGTCAATAATGGCTGCAATAGTCGGGTCAACATAATTGTATAATGACTGGATTTCTTATTAATTGTACACAATGGTGCCCAAACAGCCGCTTAAGCAACATTTTCATTCAAACACCAAGCTGAATTCCCGGGAATGAATGTTTTAACTGCAGGATAGTTGTTTGGATATGAGAGGGTGAGGTACTGGTCAAGTGCTTATCTTCTGTCTTAGAAAAGAACTTATGGACGAACATTGACTATACTGTCTCAAAACTTGATATCTAAATCCATTGGAAAATCATCAAATATCGAGTGAAAAAGGTGTTGCATTAGTGACCGCCAAACTTAACAGAGACCCTTCTGGCAATAGCTAAGTTTGCTCCTTCAGCCAAACCCAATCCAGTTTTGCCCAATTCAGCCCCCCATCAAGGCTAGAATTCGACCCAACTGGGGCCTAAAACTAGACTCATTCCCAAGAGTCGACTCACCAGCTAATCCAATTGCACTCAAGCCTTAATCCTTAAAGCTACAATAAATAACCAAAGTGCAGCTAGTGGGCTTTCCAAACTTCACCAAAATCACCACATTCTGATTTCAGCCATATCTACTCAAGTCTGCCTAAACAAATAAACAATACGCAAAATTGAAATATCTAATTGTAAAGCCTAAAGAAATGAAGAAATTACTTAATACCTAATCCATTGATTCCGGTCGGCAGAGAGAAGTCACTGCACTCTGCAGCGGCGGTCAGGGTCTTCAGGCAGAGGATGGAGCCTGGAGGCTTGCAGGTGGTCTGTGGAGGCGATTCAGGCTAGGCGAGGATGAGAAGTGGTCCAATGGAGGCTGCGTGCGAAGTGGAGGCTGCGAAGTGGAGGGCTTCAGGCTGCGAACAGGAGTTGTGGTCTGTGGAGGCGATTCAGGCGGGCAGAGGGCTCTGGAGGCGATTCAGGCGACGATTTGGGTGCGAAGGGCTGGGTAGTTCACAGTTTGGGAAGGACTTTGGGTGCGAAGGGTAACGTCGAGTGGAGAAGACGTCTGGGTTTGGGAATATATAAGTTGGGCCTTTTGGGATTTGGGCTGGGTAACTCACAACTGGGTTGGGCTGGGTAATAAAAAATTGTTTTTATCCAACTTAAAAAAATGAAGAAAAGAAATATGAAATTGAATAGGTTAATGGCAACGTTCATATGAACGTTGCTAAAACTATTAATGGCAACGTGCAATGAACGCGCGTTGCTAAAACTATTAATAACAACGTGCAATGAACGCGCGTCGCTAAAAGGTTAATGGCAACGTTCATATGAACGTTGCTAAAACTATTAATGGCAACGTGCAATGAACGCGCGTTGCTAAAACTATAAATAACAACGTGCAATGAACGTTGCTAAAAGTTTAATGGCAACGTTCATATGAACGTTGCTAAAACTATTAATGGCAACGTGCAATAAACGCGCGTTGCTAAAACTATTAATAACAACGTGCACTGAACGTTGCTAAAAGGTTAACGGCAACGTTCAAATGAACGTTGCTAAAACTATTAATGGCAACGTGCAATACACGTTGCTAAAACTAATCTATGGCAACGCGCACTGCATGTTGCAAAAGGACCTCGAATGTTGCCAAAAGGGTATATTAGCAACATTCATTAAAAAAACGTTGCCAAAACTCAATTTTGTCAACCAATAGCAACAAACACTTGCTGAATGTTGCCATAGACCCCTTTTAGCAACATGCAATTAATGAATGTTGCCTTTTGCATGTTGCAAAAGATCTTTTTTCTTGTAGTGATAATGAGATCCCACAAAGAAAAACTCTATGTTTCCAAGTCATATATTAGTTAAATAAAATGCTATAAGCAACTATAATGCCTTAGTTAGCCTCTTGGGAATGCCTGATGTCCGGTTCATTTTTTAGACAATTACAGAAACAAATACTCATACATGAGAAGTAAATAAGTAGTGAGTTGAAAACCACAATGCCTGATGCACATCTCTTTCCACCTTTACTTCCAAAATTCAGTAAATTTCTCATTTTCTCATCGAATGCAGAGATAGCATTTAGTTCTCATTACCTCATTACTCTCAATTGAAACCAGGATTCTATTTTAGTAAAAATATTAAAACAGTCACAAGAATTCAAGCTCAAGAATGTCCACACATCCATCTTTAAGCTCAAAAATCCATTTTAACTGCAATATACTCTTACCCATCGTAACACAAGCTCAATGTGCAATCTCTATCACATAAATAAAATAAAAAATCAAAAAAATCAAACAGTCAACCGTGCATTTTAATACTCAAGTTTAACAATAATCAACCCATACCCAGAAAGTCAAATTACGAGCATTACCTTCCCCGAGTGCCAATTCTAATCACAGCAGCCTTAGTTTGAGTCTGCTGTTCAACAGCAACAGAGTCCCTAATGACCAGATTTCTTTTCCGTTGGCTATAAAGTGGAGATTTAAGGCATGGCAAAGAGAGCCCAAGTGCAGAAACTGAGCGACCAGCAAAAGCTCTTGTGTTTACACGGAAAGGGGAGTGACAGCGGCGCTACCGATTACCGGCAAGTTTTGTGCGACGTAATCGTGGTCTTCACCATAGCAAATCACTGTTTAGAGGATTGGAAAGTGGCTGCTCCATTCTTTTGGCGGAAGAAGGAACGGGAGAAGAAGGAACGGTGGTGGGTTGGGAAAGGAAACGGCTGTTTCCCGTGTTTTGGAGTTTTTCGTGGGATTGGCTTGGAAACGGCAAAAACGAGGTTTTTGCCATTTTGTGTTTTGTGTACATTTTTTTTTGTTTTTCAAAATGCGTTTTCAAAAATATGGAAGAGAACGCGTTTTCGTTGTTTTGGAAAATCGAAAACAGAAAACGGCTTGAAAACGATAAAGAGAACAGGGCCTAAGGGTTTGGATATTGACGTCCTTAGAAATTGTGCATACGTTGAAAATGGACCCCGAAAGATTATTATATCTTAAATCTAGATACTCATAAAAATTCAAATTTGAGGCCAAATCAGGTATCCCGCCACTAATATTATTATGAGAGAGGTCTAAATGTTGTAGAGAAGACATATTCCACAGCTAATTAGGTAATGTGTCGGATATACCAGCAAAGGAGAGTTCGAGATCCGTAAGAGAATTCTGTGTTCGAATCCAATTTGGAAAATGAGGCCCCGTATTACAATTACGAAGACTTAATCCATACAATTGGAAGGGAGGAATCCAATCAAAGCTCAAGTTGAAAGACACATTGTTAAAAGATAAATCCAGTTCTGTTACTTGGGGAAAGTTTGAAAGGTGGTGTTCGGTGATTGTACCTTCCAGTGAAGTTGAAGAGAGATTTAAAAAATTGAGATTGAAAAGATTCTCAATAGCTTTGGGTAGCTTTTTCAATTGATTTCCGGAGAGATCTAACCGGTACAATGATGAAAATCCTCTCAAGGCCGACAGTGATCCTGAAATTTGATTGTAAGATAAGTCTAAAATTTCAAGACTAGAAGGCTGATCAAGGTTTTGTGGTTGAACCACATCCAATTGATTGTTACTAAGGTACAACTCCTGTAAGGATGAAATGAAAATCTGGTGATATCTGGCAAAGAACCAACAAGTTGATTGTCAGATAAATTTAAAAACTGAAGTGATGTTATCTCTGATAGGTTTTGAAATAAGTGAGGGATAGGACCGTGTAGTTGATTATGAGAGAGATCAAGAGTAGAAAGGGAGGACAAAGAAGAATTTGCACAGACGTCAAATGCAGACAAAGGGTGATCACCGAGTTGACAACCTGACAAGAGCAATGTATTGAGTGAAGATAGTTTTGTTATTGGCTGTACCCAGTTGGTTACAGTGCCAAGGTTAATGCCGCTCAAGTCAAGATGAGATAAAGAAGAAACATTAGAAAGCCAATCAAGATTATCGATTGTCAAATAATTGTTTCTGAGGGACAAATAGTTCAAGTGCTGCAACTCTTGCAATGCTGGACTTACCTCTTAAATGCAGATCATCCAGACCGAGAAAGGTTACGTGACTAGTGTCGTTACAATCCACACCATACCAATAGCAGCATTCCTCTTTATCTTCTTCACTCCCCACGTTAACACACTAAGATCACCAGTAAGGCTTTCCTTAAACTTTAGAAGAGCTTGTCTCTCCCTCTCTATGCACCTAACTTCAGCAGCCCCAACTCCAGAAACCATAGTTTCATGCACAGAAAAAGTAGCAATTGCAGTATTTTGAGCTCCATTATTTTTTTCTGACAGTAATTAAAAATGCTTAATTTTTTGAGTTATTTGTGTTCATATAATCAATATTTTATAATCGCACTAATGCATCAGACACGGTATAGTGTAGGACCCTTTTGGAAAACTAAAATAACTTGAATTGGTTGAGTTTAGAGATATTATTTCCACAATCACGCCATAATTTATAAAGTCTTTACAGCACTATCATATGAACAAGACTTTTTTACCTTTTTCCATGATTGACTTGGAAAACCAAGTCTTTACAGCACTATCATGATTTATAAATGCAGTGTAGAGATTTGGACCTTTGATTCCACCAATAACAAGCTCAGATAAACCAAAATCAACACCACATTACAATCCAAACTCCAAAACCGAACCCAAACACCGGTTGCTTAAAACTTCCACAAAGGAATGAGTTGAGTGATCCTTTGGCAGCCCAAATAAGCCACAAAGGCTAAGAGAAGGGAAGGAGAGAATAACACAAAGTCAAGAGGAAGCACAAAGCAAGCTCACGGTCTCTCCAATTTCTCACGGCTCCAACATTCACACACTCTTAGGGCAAGACAAAACCGAGTCTCTTATAACCCAACCAAAATGGGCAATTAGGTCAAACATTAAGTGGCAAATGGGCCTCCAACCAACGAAGCCATCCAAGGTGTTTGGGCTGGACCATGAGCAGCTCTAATTAATTAGGTTACTTCCAATGGCCCACTTATAGTGTCGGAGTGGTTCGTTCAATGTGGTGTCAACATTTCATTTCAATCATCGGCCGAGGCCTATGAAATCTAATCCAACTAGAAAAACGGTTTAACATCATCGCTCGGATTTATTGGGTATCAAAACCCAACAAATCTCCACCTTGATCCCAATAAATGCAAGTAGACAAAACACACGGTTTATACTTGCACAACCAAGGTAACCAATAAAATTGGCATCACAGACCTTACCTCGTGTCTCCACCTGAGACACATATCATACTTGTTCCATATACTCACTAGGGCTAAGGTCACGAACACCCAAGTAGAAACAAATAAGCACAGCAATCAATCAAGAGCAAATAAAACATGCGACGGAGATATCACACAGGATAACACAGAGATCTTATCACACCCGTTCACACGAGCAGTTAACAAGTTAATCAACGAGCCAACACATACGCAACAAATGCATAAATGACCTCACACAGATCTCACCACACTTATCCTATCCCATTTCGTGTTACTCACTCACCTCGAGAACACACATCTCACCTCATCGCCCACCTGCTCACTAGACTAATCACTCAAACAAACAAACAAACATGTCTAACGGTAAGCCTCTATAGATCCTAAGTTCTTGGGATAATCCTCTATCAACACATCACTTCTCCAACCTACGTGGATAATGGGTCTCCACCTAACAGAGTGATAGAAAGTGCTCACTCACACTCCACCTGATCAGGGTCTCTTCCAGATAAAGGATTCTAACATTTGATCACATCTCCACCGTGATCCAAATGTAACACTCCACATCCCACAGTAAAACCAATGTACCCCTAGGCATCTATACTCCACCTTACCAAAAGACACACACACACACACACACACTGCCAAATGCATCAGAAACCCACTATGCATGCAAACACATTACACCAAGTAATAAGATCACTCCAAATCATGCCAATGCACATATCAAACACATTGAAATGCAACATATAGCCATGCAGCGGAAACGAGCAATCACACACATGCAGAAAGGATTACACACAGATGCAAATGCAGTAACTAAGGTTACACTCAGTAAACCTCACTAGGGTCATCACTCGACCCTATAAGCAAATTCGCATCACCTCTCAACTTACTCTTCTTCTTGGGACAATCCCTAATGAAGTGTCCAGATTTACCACAACTGTAACACCGTCTACCACCGGACTTGTCCCAACTCTTGCTCTTCTTCTTATCACCCTCATCACTCGAGTCACTACTCGAATCACTGTTATCTTTAGCTCTACCTAAACTCATTTGCTTAAACTTCATTCTACTCCTCATCATATGCAATTCACCATTTCTCTTATCTTCCTTTTTAGCTTTAACCTCCATTTCCTTACTCCTAAGGGAATCTATGACAATTTCAGGGGTTAAGGTGTCCCTACCATACTTAATAGCATTTTTAACTTCATGATAAGTATCAGGTATAGCATTCAACAAAATAATAGCCTTGTAGGTTTTGAGACACCGACTCTCCACAGTTAACAATATCTTGAACAAGTTTGTTAAACACATCCAAATTGTCATCCAAATCTTTTGAAGAATCCATTTTAAAACTAAAAAATCTTTCAAGCAAGTACAACTTGCTAGGAGTGGATTTAAGCAAATATAAATCATCTAACTTTTTCCAAAGTTCTTTGGTAGAATCAAGTTTTCCAACTTTTCTCAAAACAGTGTCAGACAGGTGTAAAATAATTAAAGTGTATGCAAGTTCATCATATTCTTCCTTTTGTGCATCTGTAAAATTTTCCGGAAATTTCACATCAATGGCCTTTGAAACCTTTTGTTGAACCAAAATACCCTTCATCTTTTGTTGCCAAATTGAAAAATCACCTTTCCCATTGAAAATCCCAATTTCGAAACGTGAAGACATTTTGAAAAACAGAACAACCAAAAATGCACAAGTAGCTCACACAGAGTAAACCTAAGGCAACAATATACACCGTTCTAGATTCCCAGGGTTTCGTGAGACTCAAAATCTCAGATCAAGGGAACGTTCGAATGGGTCAAGTCCAAGGTGTTCTAACAGGATAATCAATGCAACACGAAGGTATGTCAACAAAATTCAAATTTCTACGCAAAGAAATCTCACACAGAGACAAAACAACAGTTCCAGCACAAAAGCAATTACCAACTTGCAGTTAAATTCAACACTTCAAATAGAGCAATTAATTCCTAAACTTCTAGCACAAGCAATGGTTACCCCTTCACGGTAACCCCAATCCTAATGTCACCCCACACGATGACGCGCTAATGCCGGAATTAAACGGGATAAGCCAATTTACCAGAGCGGACCTATCTGAGTCCGTAAATTACGAGGAATATAAATTTTAACACTTTAGGGCCACCACTATTCGCCCTAAAGTTTCCAGCAACTGCAACAATCAACCGAGCGACAATTGAACTACGAACGTAGGGGCAAAATCGTCCAACTTTTTCTGCGCAACCTGAAACACTAAACCAAAAATATCAGTACGTTCAAAAAATCAAAATAAAGAAACTGCCTGAAGAAACCGTGGCCGGAATCGCCTGCACGCGCCCGCACGCGCCTCGCCGGAATCGCCACGCGCCGTCGCCGCCGGTCGCCGTCACCACCACGCGCAGGTGACCCAGAATCTCCTCGACCTGCACGTTCCACCAGTGGTCACCGTTTGTCCAGAAAGTCCACCGATTTGTCGGAAATCGATTTTGAAGTTTCGGTTTTGGGCAAAAAACGGGACAGGTTTTTTTCTTCTGGTTTTTGCTCGATTTCTTGGACTTTTTGGGTTGATTTCTTGCTGAAATTCACGCCAAACAAGGCTCTGATACCATATGTAGTGATTTGGACCTTTGATTCCACCAATAACAAGCTCAGATAAACCAAAATCAACACCACATTACAATCCAAACTCCAAAACCGAACCCAAACACCGGTTGCTTCAAACTTCCACAAAGGAATGAGTTGAGTGATCCTTTGGCAGCCCAAATAAGCCACAAAGGCTAAGAGAAGGGAAGGAGAGAATAACACAAAGTCAAGAGGAAGCACAAAGCAAGCTCACGGTCTCTCCAATTTCTCACGGCTCCAACATTCACACACTCTTAGGGCAAGACAAAACCGAGTCTCTTATAACCCAACCAAAATGGGCAATTAGGTCAAACATTAAGTGGCAAATGGGCCTCCAACCAACGAAGCCATCCAAGGTGTTTGGGTTTGGACCATGAGCGGCTCTAATTAATTAGGTTACTTCCAATGGCCCACTTATAGTGTCGGAGTGGTTCGTTCAATGTGGTGTCAACATTTCATTTCAATCATCGGCCGAGGCCTATGAAATCTAATCCAACTAGAAAAACGGTTTAACATCATCGCTCGGATTTATTGGGTATCAAAACCCAACATGCAGTTTCTTCACTTGAGGACTTTTTTTTCCTTTTTCCATGACTCGTGCAATGCCTATTTGGGACGAGTAGTCGTGATTAGCATGCGGTCAATACAAAGTTTTCACATGTTAACTAAAAAATTGTTGTTGATTTTATCTTGCAAGTGAATGGGTTGTTACAATTAATAAAGAGATTAGTAGGATATCGTTTTCACGGAAACTAATTAACTACGTATTTTAATTTAATTAGTTATGGAAATCCAAGAAAAAACCCACAATTCATTTTTGAAGTTGATTTCAACTAAATCTAATTATTTATAATCAATTGAAATCTAGCACGCAAATTCTTGGAATTAATCAAAGTACTAAGGGCACTAAGATAACGAATCTTCCATTGTTAATCAAAGTACGAAGGACACAATTCTTATATTATGTTGACAACTGATATTCCTTATGTGTTAATTTTTTTCTCTCAAAATAAATTATAGTAATTTTAATCTATAACCCAACTATATCTTATAAAGTATGCGAATATCAATAAGGATTGCATAGAGATATTTGTGTGTTATTTGAGCTAGAAATATAATTTATCTCTTGATATAATCGCATGTTCCAAAAACAATCCTAATATTGTCTATGTAATTGAACAACAGTCAGACAATCGACAATTACAAGAATTTAACAAAAAATGAGTAATTTATCGAATTCAAGAGTCAATTAGGGGACTTCATTTAATGAGCCTAGTCAAATCAAGTTTTAGTTTAAAAAGTCCACCAACTAAGTTTTTTAGTTAATGGCCTCAAGATACAAAGAAAAGGAAAATACAATTTGTAAACTACTAAAATATCCTTGTATGAAAAATGCATAGATTTCATAACGATGTTGAAATCGTTCCTGAAACACAAAACGATATTTACGTCGTTCTAGTACGAAAATTGCACTAATTTACATAACGATATTGAAATCATTCCTGAGATATAAAGCGAAATTGATGTTGTTCCAGTATGAAAAATACACTGCTCACAAAATTTTATCCTTCGTTCAATGGAGACCTTTTCTCACATAATTTTAAAAAAAGGACAACAAATCATAAGTATCAAACTTACGAAATAACGTAACGACATCCGCATCATTTCAGTACAAATTTGGAGAGATAAAATCATTATTTTTAGCAAGAACGATATAATTATCGTTTTGTATGAAAAGAAACAATGTCTATGTTGTTGTAATTATTATTTAAACTGTAATGATTTCAAACTTGTCAAATTTGTACTGAAACGATATGGACGTTATAATGTTATTTTGTGGGTTTGATACCTAACGACGTCCATGTCACTTCAGTACAATTTTGACAACATTGATATCGTTTCAGTTTAAATCATAACTAAAACGATATATATATATATATCGTTTTAGTTTATATAAAACGATAATTATATCATTTATGTTAAAAATGATGATTCGACCTTCCACGATCACTTAACAAGCATCCGACATATGTAGGACGATTGAAATATGTTATCAAGTGGGTTTGATTTCACTCAAAAGAAACTATGGAAATATTTGTGTTCTCATGATTATATACAACTTTCGAACTATTCCGTAGAAAGAGTATTTTCGTTTGTTCTTTCTAAGTCATTCGAGTGACATCAACCAACTTGATGACCCTATTCGATCGTCCTACGTATGTTGAAGGCATGTTGGGTGGTTGTAGACGATCGGATCGTTTTTTTTAGCCAAAACGATATAATTATCGTTTTGCATGAAAAGAAACGATATCTATGTTGTTGTAGTTATTATTTGAAGTGAAACGGTTTTAAACTCGTCAAATTTGTACTGAAACGGTATGAACGTCGTTATATTATTTTGTGAATTTGATACATAACGATCTTCATATCGTTTCAGTACAATTTTGATGACATTGATATCCTTTCAGTTTTAATCATAACTAAAACGACATATATATCGTTTTAATTTATATAAAACGATAATTATATCATTTCTGTTAAAAATGATGATTCGACTGTCCACGATCACTCGACAAGCATCCGACATATGTAGGACGATCGAAATAGATCATCAAGTGGGTTCGATCTCACTCAAAAGAAACTATGGGAATATTTGTGTTCTCATGACTAAATAAACATTGAAGGTTGAAGGTTCAAATACTTGGATATTGAAAATTTGACTATGATTTTTCAAAATGTATATAGCTTATTGTAACAAAATAAACAATATTGTTCAATGTCCTAGTGGTGAGGAAAACATTCCAATAAACTTTTTCTTAAAGGTTGAAGGTTCGAATCCTTGAACTTGTAGATTTGAATATAATTTGTCAAGATATATATAGGTTATTGCAATAAATAAACAATATTGTTTAATGTCCTAGTGGTGTGGGGAGCATCTTTTTTCCATGAGGTTAAAGGTTCAAAACCTTGAACCTTTAAAAATTTCTTCATTTATTTGGTTATACAAGGGAGGGTAAAGTAGACATTTGAGATTTTTAAATAATTAATTCTTTTTTCCTTTTAAAGAATTTTGGTCAAAGGCCATTTAAACAAAAATTTGGCGAGGGGTGGCCATTCCAACTCATTCCCCAGTCAATTAGGTGTTATCATAATCCTAGCAATAAAAGGTTTAGACAGACATGATTTGAATAAATACAAACAAAAAGATGAATGAATTCATAACCCAAATATTTGGGAGGAAAAGATTGTTACAACCATTAATCTTTACCACACAGAACATTTGATCTTCATATAGTGGTTAATTGGCCTTGGAATACGGGTACAAAAATTACAGTGTCCTTCAATTAGAAAACAAAAATCAAAAATTTATTTGGTTGAATTGCTATGGACTGCTAACAAAGGGAAGAATTTCCTTCAAAATAGTTTCGGGTTAGAAAAAACTTTTGCAGTGGTTGGACAGAATCCGCTAAAGAAAAAATTAATTTTTATTTGCGGATTGAGATTAAACAATCATGAAACCTTGTCGATAAACCCAGATTTTTACTTTGATTTAGCAATCTAAATTGAGCATTGTGGACATCCCGAAAGCTATAAAGAACTCGCATTGGGTTGATGTGAAGTATGATAGGAGGACATTGAAGGGGCAGGAAGGCCGTACTTTTGGGCATCGTAGTAATGGTGAATGGTGATGGAGACATGGAGTAGTGGCCACTGGCGATCATGGGAGGTGTGAGGCGGTGGTCGGCGGAGATTGGATTTTTGGTTTTGTGAAAGGTTAGGGATGGGGGATTTGGTGAAGTTTAACAGTCCAATGGACTCTGGCTGAAAGGTTTGAGACTGCAATCGAAAAAATCAAAGTTAAGGTGTAATCTACAATAAATTGAAAGGTTTGCAACCTCCACTACAATTTTACCTAAATTAAATAAATTTTTACCTATAACCTAACTGTGTCTCTTTGAAGTATGTGAAGACATAAAATGCAATACCAAGTTAGAATATCAATAGGGATTGCACCAAGCATAGAAATATCTATTTCTCCTATAAGACTTAGTGTTATTTGTTATTTGAGCTAGAAATATAATTTCCCTCTATATAATCGTCATTTCTAAAAACAATCCTAATATTGTCTAGGTAATATTATGAAAATTAACTGAACAACAAACAATCAGCAATTACAATATTTAACTAAAAATGATCAATTTATCAAAGTAAAGAGTCAACACATATACACAACTACAGGTATTTCGTACAATTTTGGTCCTTGAACTCTAAATCACCCAAATTATGTCCTACCACTTCCTATTGCTTCTATATTGATCCTTCATCTTCCAAGCTCCTACACTTTTGGTCCTCAACTTTATTTGATCAACCAAAGCGTTCATAATGTTCTTGTTGCTCCTTAAACTTCTCCAAAATTCGAATTTGGTCCCCAAAACTTGTGAGTTCATCTAATTTTGCACTTTCAAATCTTCAATTCAAACTTCTTAGTAGTTTTTCAATTTTATCCTTAAAGCCCCAATGAAGCTCATGCTTGTTTCACCTCCAAATCGGAATTTTTACCTATAAAAGAAATACAATAAGTGAATATCTGCTCAATTCATTAATATTACACAAATTTAGACATCTAGATAAGTGTGTTTTGCACATATCATTGATGTATTGCTTGTTTAACCTATTTAGGGCATGTTCAATAGAGATTAAAATTAGATTAAAATTGAAAAATTATTCGTTATTGTTGACTTTTATTAGATGAGTGGGACCTAATAACGATCATATTTTCAATTTTAATTTGATTTTAATCGAAAACAAAATGGCTCTTAGATTGCTACCTCACAGCAAGCAGCACTGTAACACGAAGGTGTTGCAGCACTACAGTGATTAGTTCAATTTGAAATCCAATCCATGCATTAGTCCAACATGTATAGCGGTGTCAACGAGCCAAGCCGGGAAAAAAAAAAGCTCTGGCCGAGCCCGAGCTTTTTTCGGCCCGAGCCGAGCCGAGCCGGGTCTGGCCAAAAAAAATGAGGCTCGGCCCGAGCTTTTGGCCTAAGCCTTAGCGGGCCGAGCCGGCTCGATTTTTTTGATTTTTTTTTCTTTTCTTAGCTACCTTTGCGACATGGTATGTCTTGCTGCAAAGCGACCTCACGACTATCTTTGCCTTAGTAAGGAAGGCACGGTACTGCAGCCTTAAAAAAAAAAATTTTTTTTTTTAATATTGGCTCGCCCGGGCCACGGGCCGGCCCGGGCTCAAGCCGACTCCCCAAAGTGGGGCTCAGTTCCACCGAGCCCGAGTCAAGCCCGGCTCGAGCTTTTTCCGAGCAGAGCCCGAGCCGTCCGAGTCTCCGAGCTTTTTTGCCACCGCTAAACAGTAATGCAAATAGTTCACATGGTTTGAACCAATTACCAATTTTCTCGGACATAAGAAAAGAAAAACAGTAATTGATGACAATTTTGTTTTTCTATAGTATATAGTTATAGTTGATCTATATATTCCCAGTTTTCAGCCTTCGATGTAAATCATTGCATTGTGTATGAGAAGAAACTGCCACCAATTATTTAGTGGCAGGACTAGGAAGCAACATAATTTGGATGCAACCTGAAAGCCTTTTTCCATTGGCAAATTTTATATTTCCCACAACATGCACATTAATTTTGACACGCTAAAGAAAATTTAACCAAGTGTTAGACTACAAAAATTATGAAAGCCTTCATGCACCAAATATTAATGCATCCTTAGAAAGAATTTAGGAACGTACTTTAGTTATATTTATTGACAATCATATTTGCACACTAACCTACATCATTCTGTTTCGCGAGGATTATCGAGCCTCGTTAACAATTAAAAGATGGTTCAGATGATTGTGTAAGGAACAATCCTCTCGAGACAAAGTCCCAACAAGGGGTGCTTTATTTATGAAGATTACAATTAGGAAGAAACAAAACGCCTCCAAGGGGCACAAGTACACAAAGTAATTTGAAAGTTGATAATAAGAACTAAACGAAATGAAATTACATAATTCTATGTTTGAGAGTGATTGATTCGGTCCTTCCTTCTATGTCTTCTTTTTTCTTTTATACTCATTTGCTAATTTTCCTTGTAAAACTATTTGGAAACTGTTTGTCGCTCTATAACCACCCACTTGCTTCATAATGGCTAACGTGTCAAGGAATCGCCGTTTTTAATATGTTGTTATTACTCCACGCTTTTAACTGCTTGCTACCGATATTCTTAAATCATGGAATGTGATGAGATTGCTCAATAACTATTTCAATAACCGCTGCTTCAAATAAAAACAAGACCCTATATTCGCTCAGATCTTAGGCTTCTCACAGGTTTGAGTAAGAATGGAACCGTCGCTCTGAGCGACAATAAGGTACTTCATTCGCTCAGATCTTGGGCGTCTTACAGGTTTGAGCGATGATAGTCCTCCGTTTATGGACCTCCACTATATTTTACAATGGTCTCATTTGGTCATATCCCCCAAATTCTCTAACTGGGCTCCACTTCTTGGGGTCGCTTAATTGGGCCTCATTTTTTAGATGTCAACAATTACCCCCAAATACGGCAAAATTAATATTGGGCAGAGAATTTTAACTATTATTTTAGTTTGCCGGTAACTCTCTACATCCTGAAAAGTGTAATATCACACAACTCCTATAAACCAAAAGACACGCCACTTCGTCATGTCATTACACACACGTCTTTACATTGCGCCCTTCTTTCTCACTGTTGACTGTTAATCTTCTTGCTTCTCTACTGCGTTTCTTAAGTAACCCTCATAAAGACTGTATTTTGTATCAAATGGTGACATCACAAATTCCTTCTGACAACTCTCTTAGTTTCGAGAATTTCCAAAACCTCCTTACCAAAACGTATATAAATTCAATTTTTCTTTCACCAGCCACCCTGACCTCCATGAATATTATTTGGGTCCGTCATTTAATGATCCTAAATCTATTGAACAAGCAATGGTGGGTCAACTATTCCTTTGTACTCTAGACCCTCCTTTTCTAAACTCTCTACCGCTGAAGCCGATCCGCGAGAAAGGTATTCGTACCTGGCCTAAAACTGATACTACTTTTCGTATGTGGCATGCACGTATGGTAAATCATGACCCAGTGCTTTTCCCCATTGCTTTGTGTTTTTGGTTTTCTAAGTACAATACTTTTATCTTCTCTCTTGGCCTAATGTCTATTACCAGGACGTTGGAGCCCTAGTAAACTTTTCGCCCTTGGACGATACCATTTTTCCTAACATTCTGGTTACTTCTGCTGCCCCAAAATTTGACAAGAAACTTACTGATTCTTATTCAGGCATGCAAGAAGTTTATAATCATTCTAGCGCCGAACCCTTCCATGCTGAGCGTGTAGTCTTTCTTCAGGTTTGGCATTGTAAATACATTTTTTGTGTGCCCGGCATGAAATCTTCCATGAGCTATCTGCCCATAGCGCATGACTTAGCGCGTGGTAGGCCTTTAAACCTCTGTTCATTATTCTTAGTCACCTTTTATAGAGGCATGACTTCCCTCCACCTTCAATTGAAGAATGGTGCATCTCCCATTGGTAGTGGGCCTCTTGGCTCGCTTAATTGTGGTTGAGAGCATACTTTCCCCAACTTAGTGCTCCACCATCTCTCCATCGATCAGTTAGTTATTATGGGCTCGCTATTAACCAATTGAACCATGTTGATTTGTCCAATATGGACGTTTTCTCATTCTTTTATAACTTGAATTCAATTTCTACCTTTTTTCTTTTCCCTGCTCCCTTAGTTCCAAACTACGTTCAGCCTTCTTCCACCATGGATGATGTGAGCACATTCTTGTCCATTTGGGCTCAATTCTTGATTGAAAAAGAACTGTTCCATGATATCTTAACCGGAACAAATGCCAAGGCTGGGGTCGAGATATATACTCCCCAATTTTTTGCTCGTCAACTTGGTTTTGCTCAGATGTGGCGTGTTCTTCCATGCTTATCTAAGAGCTTGACAGAGCATTTTCATATCATAAATAAAATAGAGGCACAAGCCATTGATGCCCGTAATACTCTTTTGACCAAAGGTTTTTCCTTGGCTCCTTTCAACTCCACTTCTGCCATTCATCCCATTTTTGAACAACTCTAGCCATCCGTGAAACGGAGGCTATTCACAACTGATGCTAACCGTGCTTTCCACCTGCTGAAGTGGCCAGAGACTTCTTCTTCTCCTATTTCTGCCATTCCTGTATCTGTCAGGAATCTCATTTCTCCTTCTAAATCACCACCTACTCGTGTCAAACGTTTTGCTCTTCTATCTAGTTCCCCACCTGTTCAAGCTAGTACAACTAAATGTTCTTCTACCAGCAAAAGGCCAGCTTTAGTTCCACCAGTTTTGCTCGATGATGATGATGTTCTCATCGTCAGGAGAAAGATAATTGAGCTTGTTTATTCATGAAATAACAATTCTTCATAGGTTAATCTTTTACCTGAATTTTTCAGAAAAACTTAACTTCTCCTTCGAAGGCTCTGACTTTATCAGCCCATGCTCCATCGCTTTCTACTGGAGCTACTTCATCCAAGTTGTTTGATGCAAGACCATTGCCTAAAGAGAAAGCTATGGTCCCAAAGTCTTTACTTGTATAGCTAACTGGAGAGCTGCCACCTTCCCAGGGCATGACCCCCGACGTGTTGAACCGGAAGGTAATACATATCTTATGATCTTTTCCCTTGTTTGTCCTATTGGTCTTCAACTCATTGCTACTTGAATTTTGCAAAGGTTCCCATGGACCTGCCCGTTGTGGCAGAGCTTGCTCGTCCAGATAAGGGGAAATCTCTACAAGTAGCTGGGTCAACCAGTGATGTGCCCCAACTTCCCAAAGCTGCTGATGAGGTAGCCTTTATTTTATCATTCATCTTCACTTCATTTACTGCAATGAAAATGCTAAATGCTTGCATTTTTCTTTACAGGACACTATCGCCATCTTGCGCTCCATCCAAGACTTGTTCACTTTTGGGAACAAGTAAGGACATCTCGCCCTTCTTTAGTCAATCGTCCTTCTGCTTCATCTGCTGCATTCTCGGAAGAAAATATGAATGTCCTCAAGCAATCAGTGCTTGAATGCATTTTCTTCATGGATATGGATATCAACAAAGCCAGTACTGCTAGACAAAGAGATAGATTTGAGCTTTTGAGTGCGAAAATGGCTCAAGAACTTGAGCTTCCTTCACTCAAAATTTCATCTGACTTTAAACTGACGTTGAAGATTATCCACTTCGAGATAAGCTCTTTGCTAGTCAGGAATATCGAGTTGAAGGCTAAGAAGACTCAGTATTTCCATGCTGCAACAGAAAAGGAGTCTTTGCTTCAAGAGATTGAGAAGGCCAAGGTCAATCTAAACGAAATCTCCTCTGAAGTTATGGTTGAGGACTCTTTGATGATAAACCTGACTGCAGAGATGAAGGAACTCCAAGCGAGGATAGATGACTGTAAGGCTAGATTAGCTGCCAAGACACATAATGCTTCCCAAGAAGTTGAGCGACCCAAGTCTTTGGTCGAGCGTTACTCAATGCTGGAAGTTGAAGAGGAGTTAATGGCTGAAATATCCACTTCTTCTTCTGAACAGAGCGATGAATGGGGGAAACTTAGGGAACAGGTGCGTTCTGCTTGGGGGAAAACTATAGTTAAGACATTAATGTCTTTATTTTCGTTATAATTCTATGATGGCAGCCACTGTTAATTCAAATGTAATGGCAGCCAATTTCATTAATGGAATGACCATTTTATTTACTTGTGTAATGACTTTCGTATGGATTCTGAAACAGCATAATTGACATTTTCTTCAATCGTCAACACCCCCAAACATTTAATTATTAACCTTGTGATATACTCGTGCACATTTTCCCTTGTGGAATTTTTACACGGAGCAAGACTTTTGGTATTCCGATTTTCCTCTCCAAGATTTGGGCCTTCAATTTCGGTTACTAAGCATGTATGTAGCCATTCACATTCCGTCCTTTCGCCTTCACACCTCTATAAACACGTATGCATTACCCATTTGTCATCTTCATCCTCACTCTCCACAAAATCAGCTTACTTGCCATCGTTTGGCATTCAAATAATTGATCAACTATTTCCTCTTTCAACGGAGATGGATCATTTGATATTTTCTCTATTTCATCATCTATCTTGATATTACCTTTCGTATGGGAGATATAGGAAACATTTTTTAGTCAGTGAAGGTATTTTCAGCACCTTTTCCATTCATGATCTCCAGAGAAAGTTCTTGATGAGAGCCAATTGCTTGTTGAGAGTGCTTCTTTGACCGTTTGCCCATCATTGCAGCAATAAATTTAGGAAGGCGACGAAAGCCAATCTGTAGTAGTTGATAGAAGAAAAATGATAGCATGCTTCCAATTGCGGCTTATAGAATATTTTGAATTTTGTATCTCATAGTTTGTAACAAATATTTGATTAATGGAAATTTTTATTCGGACGCACTTCTTTTTTACTTTACTTGGACATAAGAGTTCAACAAACTGTTTACTTATGCATCTATTTGTTTATTTTCCCATAAGGAAGGAACATTTTCCATTAATAAATCTCATATGCTTTATGCCATCTAAATCTTCCAAATTGTAAGCCCCATTAGGCAACATACTCTTCACTTTGTATGGTCCTTCCCAATTTGATGGCCATTTACTATACTTTAGATCTTTGCTATTCAAAGGGAAAATCATTTTCCAAACCAAATCGCCCAATCTAAAAGATTTAGCTATAACTTTTTTGTTATAGAACTTAGCCATTTTTTGTTTTTGAATCTGCAATCTATCTAGGACGTCCAGCTTAAATTCGTCCAATTCCAATAAATTTTGGGCTAGTGATTCTGCATGCTCACCATCACTTAAATTATTTTGCAAACCCACTTTGATCGATTCACATTGATCTCCATAGGCAACACAGCCTCTTGTCCATAAGTAAGTTGAAAAATAGTAACTTTGGTACTTGAATGTGGGGATGTCCTGTAAGCCCATAAAGCCTTATTTAAGCATTCATGCCAATTTTTGGCATTTTCATTTATCATTTTCCTTATGATATTTTTCAGAATCTTGTTAGAAGATTCAGCATGTCCATTAGACTGAGCGTAATAAGGGGTGGAGTTTACTAGTTTAACTCCAAACTCGCTCAAGAATTCCTTCACTTGATCTTCATTCAAGAAAGTTCCGTGATCCATCATTATGGTTTGTGGTATCCCAAATCTATAAATAATTTGGTCATGAATAAAGGCTATAACATTTTTCTGGGAAATCTCTTTCAAAAGTATCGCTTCTACCCATTTAGTGAAAAAATCTGTCGCGACTATTATATATGTATGTTGCTTGGACGATGGGGAATAAATCTTCCCTACCAAGACTATCGCCCAACCTTTAAATTGTCAAGTTTTAATAATGGGTGCCATTTCTCTTGTTGGCATTCTTTGTATCAGACTAGCTTTTGGCATACTAAACAACTCTTTGCGTACTGAACGCACAATTCTCCCATTTTGGGCCAAAAGTATCCACTCCTAACAATCAACCATCTCATTCTTTGGCCAGTTTGATGGGCCCCACATATTCTTTCATGCACTTCAACCATGATTGTTTTGGCCTCTTGGAAATTCACAGATTTCAATAACACACCATCTAAGCGTTTCTTGAATCGCTCCTCATCTATCGGTATATAATTCAATGAACGAAGCTTCACTTTCCTACTACTTTCTTTGTTAGGTTCTTTCAAGAATCTTTTTATTTATGCCCTCCGATCTATTGCATCTCCATTTTGTATGCAATGAATCTTAATCGCTCCCGTCTTCTTTTGTACTACGGGCAATATTACTCCATATTCACAAGTGGATTTCAAATTTAACACCTTTGAATAACCCGAAGCCATTTGGGCTAATTCGTTTGCTAAATCGTTATACATCCTGTTAACGTATTGAAGCTCCATTTGGTCAAATTCTTCCAATAGTTCTTGGGCGATTGACTTATGACAGAATCACTTTGGCACTTAAAATCACCAATCAATTGGTAAATTACTAATTGGGAATCACCCCTAATGATTACATTATTTATTCCCATTTCTATTAATAGCTCTAATCTCATGATCAGTACTTCGTATTCAGCTTGATTATTGGTGCACATTCTATCCAAAGTGAAAGTAAATTTATAACAAATCCCTAAAGGGTTTAATAAAATTATTCCAATCCCCGCACCTTTAGAAGTTTTTGATCCGTCAAAGTATAAAATCTATGGTTTTATTTCGAATGAATCGACCTCCAATTCAATTTATTTAGGCATGTCAAGGCATGGATGATCGGCCGAAAAATTAACCAATGCTTGATTTTTTTACTGTGTTTTAGGGTGTGTATTGTATCTCAAACTCCGATAATGCCAGAGTCCAAAGGCCTGTCCTTTGATGTCAAAAAGGGTGAGAAAACATATATTTAACTAAATTTACTTTAGAAACTAAGTAAACAGTTACAGACCGTAGATAAGCCCTTAGTTTTGTACATGTGAAATACAAAGCAAGACATAATTTTTCAATGGCGGAGTAATTACATTCACATTTCGTCAACCATCCACTCAAGTAGTAAATCGTTATTTCTTCACCAAAGTGGTCTTCTTGTGCGACCATTCTAGCTATCGATTCTTTTTCAGTTGATATGTATACTTTCATTGGCCATCCTTGGATAGGTGACATTAGCACTGGTGGACTTGATAAATATGTCTTTAGGCTAAAGCCATTGTTGTCTTTTAGAGGATTTGTAGGCAAATTTCAGGAATGATGTATTAAATGCATAGGAAACTGAGTGATGTGAGGCTTCGACTTAGGAGATGAGGCCACGTGGTTCTTATCCAACAGCTATCACGTCGACCATAACTCTATAAAAGCTCGCAACTTATGCCATTTGAAGAATAATGCAACTCTTTACACTCAAAAATACATATTCAGCATTCTCTCTTGCTTATTGCTTATCTATTTACACGAGTTAAGATTATTTTAATAGAATTGTTTGTGATTCTTTGTTCATATTCAATCATCATTGATCATATTGTCGGTTCTTGAACATTTTTGTCTCGCGTCTAATGCATTTCCCATGTCCATAAAAGCCACCCTTCTCCTTCCGGATCTTTGATCAAAACGTGTTAGAATGTACTTGCGTGGACGCGAGTGTACTCGACATCTGTTGTCTACGTAACCATCACGAAAAATGGGGTCAACGAATTGACGCCGTCTGTGGGAAACACCACTACAACCATGAACATTCCCGTGGAAAAAGTTTACCTAAATATTTATTTGGGTTCCCCCTTGAAAAATGATTTGTTCTTGAAAAATGAATAGTTGGAAGCCATAAGAAGAGATTTTGAGTTGATATCAGTACTTGGATTGTTGATATTTCTTAAAAAATTGAATATAATGAAATAGAAATTCAATTGTATAACCCCCTAAAAGGAGAATGTCTCCAACGAAGAGGTCATGAATAAGAAGACCCCCTTAAAAGGGAGAGGTCGTTGAAAAAGTGACATTTAATAAGTAGACCCCTTGAAAGGGGGAGGTCTCCAACGAAAAGGTCATGAATAAGAAGACCCTATGAAAAGGATAAGGTCGTTGAAGAAGTGGCATTAAATAGTAGACCTCCTGAAAGGGGGAGGTCTCCATGAATAAAAAAAGGGAGAGGCTGCTAAAGAAGTGTCCTTGAATAAGTAGACCCCCTGAAAGGGGGGGGGGTTCTCCAACGAAGAGGTCATAAATAAGAAGACCTCCTCAAAAGGGGGAGGCCGCTGAAGAAGTGGTCTTGAATAAGTAGACCTCTTGAAAGTGAGAGGTCTCCAACGAAGAGTCCATAAATAAGAAGACCCCCTAAAAAGGGGAGGTCGCTGGTGGCCTTAAATAGACCCCCTGAAAGGGAGAGGTCTCCAAAGAAGAGGTCATGATAAGAGGTCCCTAGAAAAGGAGGAGGCCGCTAAAAAGTGACATTGAATAAGTAAACTCTCCGAAATGATGAGGTCTCCAAAGAAGTGGTCTTGAATAAGACCCCCTAAAAGAGATGTCATTGATGAAGAGGCTATTGAAAGACCCTTATTACAAAGGGGAGTTGAAGGAGAGGCAACAAAAGGGAGCAACACTGAAGAAGGGCACCTCTATCAAGTTATAAGCAAAAAACTTTAAATTGAAAGAGATCAATGTAAAAGAGGAGAAAATGACTAAAAGCTTACAAAATGTGAACTTGGGGATTGAAGTGTAGATGTTTCGAAATTTGAAGATCTTTGAATGCAATTTATCAAGGGTATAATTGAAATAAAAGTCAAAACATGAGGATCAAAATGTAAAAAGGTCAAAAGTTAAGGGACCTAGGTGTAAAGTTACCGAAGGACTTGAAGGCAATTTTCATATTTTGCCTATGCACAAGCATGACCTTCCACATATTCACCATGTAAGGCCTCATCTTCACCTATGCGTTAGCCTCCCATGAATGAACTATCTACCATGGAGAATTGTTGATATGGATAAGCCACTCCCATGCTAAGAAGTAATCCACTTAAGGGAAGGTGAGAAGCACCCTAATGGAGGCTTACCTCAGATACCTATAAAGATGAAGCCCCCATAGATGAAGCTGAACACATGGGAGAAACCTCTGTATGGATGAATCATCTACCATGAAGGAAAGCATGAGCGCCTCGGAGAAGAGTGCACGATTTGTTGCTCGATTTTGAATTTGACGCAAGTGCTTGATTTGTCTTCGATTGTGAATACTCGATTTCGACCTTGAGCTTTCTTGATCGTCACCTTTACGTCCTTTGGTAGAAATTGTTTTGTCTTCGATTGTAAATACTCGACTTCCACCTTGACCTTTTTTGATCGTCACCTTCCCGTCCTTTGGTAGCAATTGTTTTGTCTTCAATTTGATCAAGTTCGCAACATGTAAAAAATGAAGACTTGAATACAAATATTAGAGATAAAAATATTTTGTTTGTTATAATCAAAACATGAGATCAACCATAGGTCAACACCAATGAATTTTGGATGAATGTACAATGATTTCATCTTCATTGATTTCTAATTCTTAATTTGGTTCCTATGTGATCAAGTTGTCATTCACTTAAAGCTCATCTACGATCGTTGAAATTTCTTCGGATTGACCGTTCAATCCGCATTCTAGATCCACGAGCAATGAGAAGTCTTTCTTTTCAACTCTTCAAGTGGATTGTATTTCCACCTTTTGAATTCATTCCAGTAACTCCAATCTCCAATACATATGTTGCATTCTTCCAACTTGGCAAGTTTATTATAGTACTTTGCAATTACCCTCTCATTCAACAGATGAGGACTATTTCCCACAAGTACGATGTCATCATCCCAATTGACAGATAAATAATCTCCCAAAGGCATGTAGTCTTCATCAAATTTGTCAATTGCTTGTTTTCGACATCTTAAATATTGTATGAACCCTAGAAGCTCTACCGTAAGGGAGTCGATGCGTGTATGCAAACAGTGCTCAGTATAATGCATCCTATAGCAAAGCAGACAAAAGATATATTCTACAATGTCGAGATTACTTATTGCAATTGTTGTTCTCTCTCACCACTGTTAGAATCATGCATATACTATTTAATAGTACTTGAAAAAATAAAAAAGAGATCAGGATATGTAGCCAAAATTAACAAAATCAAAGAAAATTTAAATTAAAACAAAGACTAGTTGGTAATAATATTTGTAAAAATCAAATAAAACAATCCTTGGTAGCGTCGCCAAAAACTTGTCATTGAACTTTGAAACCGAAGCACTATATAAGAAGTCAAAGAAGAAGTTGAGACTCTTCACACCGGAGACCTCCAATATAAAAATCCCTTTTGCCAAAACCATCACTCCAATCTGAAGCTCCCCTAGGCTGAAGCCCTTGCTATCTTTCAGAGGATCTCTAGGTAATATTTAGGAATGATTGATGTAACGTTTGAAATAATGAACGTCAGGATTGTCATCCTAGGGCATAGGGTGGCTGACTCGTTGTCAATGTATTAAATGCAAAGCAAACTGAGTGATGTGAAGCTTCAGCCTCGAAGATGAGGCCACTTGGTTTTTATCAAACGGCTACCACATCGGACAGAACTCTATAAAAGCTCAGAACTTATGCCATTTGAAGACTAATGCAACTCTTTACACTCGAAAACATATTTAGCCTTATCTCTTGCTTATTACATATCTATTTGCATGAGTTAAGTTTATTTTGGTAGAGTTGTTTATGATTGCTTGTTCATATACAATAATCATTGATGATAATGTTGGTGTTTGAATCTTTTTGTCTGACGTCGTAAAGTATCTCCCACGTTCATAAATGTCACCCTTCTCCGTTAGGATCTCCGATCAAAATGTGTTAGAATTTGTTTGCGTGGACGCGAGCAAGTCCGGCATCTGTTATCCACGTAACCATCATGGAAAACGAGGTCAACAAATTTAGTCCCATTGAAGTTAGGATTCTATCTCTTAGAGCTCATCCAAATCTTATTTAAGATTCCTATATCTGATCCACAATCTTATTAGCTCATTAATGTCGCTCCAATTGAATAATTTATGGCCCAATTTCCAATCGTTCATAACTCTACTATTAGGGTCCGTTTGATAGCCTAGAAAATGGGTGGAAAAAGAAAATATTTTCTAACTTTAGCCAATTAAGGGTGTTTGATAGCACAAATTTTCCTAACAAAATGTTTTCCACCTTTTTCTAGGTACAATCATTTGATGCACAAAAACTTGATTTTGTTTTCCCACCTATTTGGTGGGAAAACATTTTCCACATTTTTTTTATTTGCAATGGGAATAAATTCTAGATACAATGATAAAAAAAAAAAAATTTCACTTTTATTGACAACTTTCATGTAAAACAAAGTCAAACGAATGATATTTGATATAGTAAATTTTTTTTTTTTTTACAATTGGAACAAATTTTAGACTCAATGGTAGAAAAATTATCACTTTAATTGACAAATTCCATAAAAAACGAAGTCAAATGGACACAAAACTTTCAACATTTTCCATAAAAAATTATACCAATCAAACATAATTAATTACAATTTCCAGTAAAACATTTTCTAAGAAAATCAATTCCCTGTAAAACATTTTCTTTCCACCCATTTTTCACCCTTACAATCAAACGGATCCTTAGTGGTAATCACAACCATCACTACATTTTAAATTAATATTCAAATTTTACATTTCAACTTTTTTAATTCCAAAATTACTATAATATCTATAGTAAAAATGATAACCAATAAATATATTCACTCCTGTCACTTATTAAAGAAAAGCTACAATCTCTGCGCCCAACATGACATATCAAACACTACACATGCCACCTATTACACCCCCTGATCCCACACCAAATCACGCCCAAAATTACCCAACCTTCATCCTCTCCATTGCAGCAGAGATCAAGGAAAAATCAAGAAATGTTTCCAAGAAATCTTCATTCATTGCACAGTAATGGTAATGGGTTGCACTGCTACACGTTGTTCGCAGGTCAAAGTTGCAGATATGAAGACTTCCCAAAATACCAATAGGGCTAAGAGGAATATATTGTTCTCGACTCTAGTTCTAAGAATAAGTTGGTTCAGAAACGTCAACCACAGGTAATAGACATAATGTTCTGTATTTTTATTTTTTTGTCAAACATGTATTGAAGTTTGTTTTTCGACAAAATAAAATAATTGTTCATACTGTTGCATCAGTTTTTTTTAGTTTTATTTCATGCGATGCTGTTTGTTTTCGGGAAAACGTATCACTCTTATTTTTCCATGAATAATGTATCATACAGCGTGGTAAACATATCACTCTTTTATTCTTTCATTTCTTTATTCCAAACATACGTATGTATTGAATAAAATCGATAGAATACGAAATTTCCTTTTCCATTGTGTTATATAGTTATCTGACGCTATTCACTGGATTTATCAATAGGAATTGAAATTTTATGTCATCCATGCTAACAGATTTTGAGGGAAGCATCAAACATATGCTACAAATATGACCTCATAACCACTCTTAATCACAAGGTTAATTAGCAGCGGGAATTGTTTAGGCGGTCATGCTTCGAACACTTTTTGGACATGAGTGATATTTGTTTACAACATCAGCTCATCCACATAATGCTAATGTTGGAGGTTAGACAGTCCGCAAATGAGAAAAATGTGGTTCAATATTTTCAGGCAGATTTATTAAGTTTTGGATTGAGAAATTTTGCCTAGTCTGGAATCTATGGAGACGATAACACAAACAAATGGAAGATGGGAAACTGCAACAAGACACAGCAAGTCAAGTGTGTAGTCCGGAAAGATGTTAAAAGAGTTTTCTTGAGGGTGCAACAAGACACAGTAGATGAGGACGTGGTGAAGATGGGAATCCTGCATTTAATTACATCTTTCTTGCACATAACTACCCATCCGAAGTAGGTAACTGAAGAAATTATTGCCGGTCCGTGTTGAAGATGAAGAAGCCTACAGATTATCTTTATTCTACTGCAGATGATACTTTTCCCATGGTTTTTTGAAATAGCGATTTAAATGGAGAAGAACATTGGGTTTGCATCATCAATTTCATGATTCGAATTTGAAATCCCACGCATTCAGCAATCTCAATTAAATCCATCCACAAATTCGTGATTTGAATTACTGATGCAAACTTTAGATAGATGTAAGAGTTAAGACAAGACAAGAGACGTCGAACTTATAGTATATGTATGACAATAAATACTGTTGAGATAAAAGATTCCAACATATAGGACGAATACAGAGATAGAAGCTTATGATGAGGCAGTATAGCAAGGGAACCTCCTATTATGTCATAAAGAATAGTATAGTCTAATAATTTACGAATAAGTTAACACTACACAAACTTGACAAAAACTAAGACAAACTAGAAGGTACTCGATTTACTTAAATTATATAAGATTATCATCAACTATATATCTTGACCATTAGAAGGGAATCGGTTGCTCGAATTTTTGATGTTGTGGAATGTGATACACTCCAAGTTGTATATATGTTGATGTCAGTTTTTAGTTTGGCATCTCTTGTCTTGATTTTAGATGAGATAGTAATACTTCGTTTTGAAGTTGAAAGTTGACATATTTAGTTTATTTTTTAAAAATGTAAATTGAGTGAATATTGACATGCTCTTTCATTTGAACCAAAAAAAATTTTACTCATAAAAATTAAAATTTTTACCCATAGAAGCTGATTTAAAAATAAAAAAAAATAATGATAATAATTCTTTAGGCTAGTCAAGGAGTTATTTAAATAACAATTGGTAAAGTGACGAATTAATCAAGTGAATTACTTGATCAGTAATTAAAGCAACTCATTCACAACAAAGAGAGATTTTATTTCTGCAAATATTTAGAAGAACCTTGTGCACCACTCCAGCCATCAACTTTGTGCACAAGGTTAAAAGAACCTTGTGCACCACTCCAGCCATCAACTTTTCCCGAAAGGGGAACCTGATTTCAGTCATAAACAAAGTCAAGATTAGGGCAACTGATTAAAAGTTTTGTATACTTGTGTCCATAAATACCATACCATAGTCATATGGTGCAAACAAACTAAATTAACGAACTAGATTTATATACTTACTTTTAGGATATAAATTTCCTCTTGAATCTTGTCACGTAGATTGTTGTTGTCACGTACATAAAATCTCCAATATTATTCCAGAAGTTGAAATAGGAATGTCTCCATGAATGCTTGAGGACAAGAGTACCAACAACCACCCAAAACCCAGTAATGAAACCAAATGCCATGCAGATATAGAAGTCTCGATTTATAAACCCATCATCTTCTTCAACAACATTTACCTTGCCATGGTCAGTCACGGAAGGATCATGAGGACACTCTGCCAATGGATCCCCACAGAGTTGGTTGTTCCCAGCGTACGCAGATGAGTTAAAGCTCTGTAGTTGAGTGCTTAGTGGAATTTTTCCCGTCAAATTGTTGTATGATAAATCCAAGACACTCAGAAAATGTAGATTTGCAAGGCCATTCGGAATCTCCCCAGAAAGTTGGTTTCTAGACGAATCAAGCCATTCCAATGTGTCCAGTTTACCAATACTTGAAATGATATTCCCTGTTAAATGGTTTCTAGATAAGTTGATGAAATCTAAAACTCTCAAATCAGAAAATGCATGAGGAATAGTTCCAACTAACTTATTGCTAGAAAGATCAATGCCTTTCAAATTTCTTAGTCTTTTATACTCTGCGTCTTGTCCTTTCCATTGAACCAAAGCATTGTCATCGTCATCTGATGGTTCCCCGACAAATACCAGAGTGGGACTAAATTTTAGAAAAGTTGGACCATCATTTTGAACCAAAGAAGTAAGATTGTTTAAACATCGTGGAATTTTTCCAGAAATGTTGTTTCTAGAAAGGTCCAAGACGTGAATATCGGTAAGGTGGCAAATTGTTGTAGGAATGGATCCATGAAAACTATTAAATCGAAGGCTAAGAACTGCCAAATTTGTCAGGTGTGTTCCTATCCATGCTGGAATTGTACCTGTCAACTTGTTTCCTCCCAAATCTAACTTTCTCAATATCCTGCAATTCTTCAAAGAGGAAGGCAATTCACCAGTGAAATTATTGTTGCCCAAATGCAATATCGCAAGCCGCTTCACAGTGCTTAAAGTGGGGGGAAGTTTACCTGAGAACTTATTATTTGCAAGATTGAGAACAGTTAGCCCATTTAACTTCATCCAGCAATCAGGAAGCTCTCCTTCTAATTGGTTATGTGAAAGAATAAGGGTTTGGATATTGACGTCCTCAGAAATTGTGCATACGTTGAAAATGGACCCCGAAAGATTATTATAACTTAAATCTAGATACTCATAAAAATTCAAATTTGAGGCCAAATCAGGCATCCCGCCACTGATGTTATTATGAGAGAGGTCTAAATGTTGTAGAGAAGACATATTCCACAGCCAATTAGGTAATGTGTCGGATATTCCAGCAAAAGAGAGAGAGAGATCCGTAAGAGAATTCTGTGTTCGAATCCAATTTGGAAAATGAGGCCCCGTATTACAATTACGAAGACTTAATCCATACAATTGGAAGGGAGGAATCCAATCAAAGCTCAAGTTGAAAGACACATTGTTAAAAGATAAATCCAATTTTTTTAATTGGGTAAAGTTTGAAAGGTGGTGTTCGGTGATTGTACCTTCCAGTGAAGTTGAAGAGAGATTTAAAAATTTGAGATTGAAAAGTTTCTCAATAGCTTTGGGTAGCTTTTTCAATTGATTTCCGGAAAGATCTAACCGGTACAATGACGAAAATCTTCTCAAGTCCGACAGTGATCCTGAAATTTGATTGTAAGATAAGTCTAAAATTTCAAGACTAGAAGGCTGATCAAGGGTTTGTGGTTGAACCCCATCCAATTGATTGTTACTAAGGTACAACTCCAGTAAGGATGAAAATCTGGTGATATCTGGCAAGGAACCAAAAAGTTGATTGTCGGATAAATCTAAAAACCACAGTGACTGCAAATGACTTAAATTCCCCAAAGGTTTGTGAACCCCTCCGTGGAGTATATTACCTTTCAAATTAAGCACCTTAAGAAAATGCAATTTCCAAAAAGTATCAGGAATAGGACCGTCTAATTGATTATAGGAGAGGTCCAAGACAGAAAGAGTTCTACTAAAGTTAAACATTGAGTCAAATATGGAAATGGAAGTGAGGTCATTGTGGGATAGATCAAGAGTAGAAAGGGAGGACGAAGAAGAATTTGCAAAAACGTCAAATGCAGACAGAGGATCACCGAGTTGACAACCCGACAAGTACAATTCCTCGAGTGAAGAGAGTTTTGTTATTGGCTGTACCCAGTTGGTTACATTTATAAGGTTAATGCCGCTCAAGTCAAGATAAGATAACGAAGAAACATTAGAAAGCCAATCAAGATTATCGATTGTCAAATAATTGTCTCCGAGGTTCAAATAGTTCAAGTGCTGCAACTCTTGCAATGCTGGACTTATCTTACCTCTCAAATGCATATCAGATAGACTGAGGAAGGTTACGTGAGCAGTGCCTCCACAACCCACACGGTTCCATTTGCAGCAATTCTCTTTATCTTCTTCACTACCCATCGTTAACTCACTGAGATCGCCTGTAAGGCTTTCCGCTATCTTGTGAAGAGCTTGTCTCTCCCTCTCTATGCACCTAAATTCAGCAGCCCCAACTCCAGAAACCAATAGTTTCATGCACAGAAAAAGTAGCAATTGCGGTATTTTGAGCTCCATTATTTTTTCTGACAGTAATTAAAAATGCTTAATTTTTTGAGTTATTTGTGTTCATATAATCAATATTTTATAATCACACTAACGCATCAAACATGGTATAGTGTAGGACCCATTGGGAAAACCAAAATAACTTGGATTGGTTGAGCTTAGAGATATTATTCCCACAATCACGCCATACTTTATAAAGTCTTTACAGAAATAAAATTGGGATTTGTTGATCTTAAAGAAATTGATCCCACAATGAAGTAGTCAACAGGCCAGAATTTAAAATGTATTTATAGCACTATTCACTTGGAAAACCCATTAAATTAGTCTAGAAAGCATCAATTAAAATTAAAGCCAATATAATTACATTTTTAATACGTTGTTGTATTGTGAGATGACACATAAACGTCTTTGATGCTTTCATATAGCTGATTCTAGTCAAGAATTTTTGGTAGAGATGAGGAAATTACGTACACACGGTGAAGAGACACTATTCTTAATTACCAAACTTTGCAACAAGGGACTGCCACGAATAAAAAAATGCCTTTAAGATGGATAGTTTTTATAATTTTATTTTAATCTAAATTAGAAAACTATATATTCAAGAAATCAATTAATTCGCTATTAATTATCATTTTCTGATAGCATACATGTAAAAATATGGTTAATTTGAAAAAAAAAAATCCTCAAGTTTACTTATTTAAGTAGGTCAAATATTTTAAATCAATTCAATTGTCAACACAAATTAAATAAATTGTCATAACTCGATACACAAAGTTGAATATGATAACGAAATCACGAGTCCTAAAATTTTAAAATCATCAATTTTTCCCAAATTTTTGATTGTTGATCGCAGTCGTTGATTTCAAGTTTAATACAATCACATTTCCGTGTTACTTTTATCAGTGGTTCAAGTAATTATATATGACTAGTTATATTGATAATTGGTAACAAAGTACTTGTGGGAACAATATTTGATTCACTATTACTTGTCGGATATTGTGGATAAGTTTAATGTAGCCCAAGCAAATTAACTACTGATAGGAAGTCTCATCGATATGAGGGCATATTATTATGAAGCAATAGAGTGCATCCACCACACAAGACTAGTATGTAGGTGCTAATACCTAGCACTACTAAACTAGTATGTTGGCCATCGATGATACTTTACGAACCTAATTTAGTCCCTCGCTACATGCAATCGGTTGCTTTTGAATCTACAATTTAACTAGAATAGGTAAACGTAGTCGTAGCATGAATTGGAACAAAATGACATTCCCTACCGCAATTGCAGCATTTGTCTATCCTGCTCTTGCAACCATGCTTGCCTTGTTTGCATTTATTATTCATTCTTAGGCGCGTGTCCAGTTAATTCCTTGTTTGGGAGAATTGATTGGTTACAAATTTCCAAAACCCCGTGCTCATCTACCACGTATAGGATCTTACGATGCCAAATGTCATAATTGTCATAATCTAATTTCTCTGTTAGATTTTATTAAAACTTAAAATCTCAAGAAATTGAAAACCTAATTACTTTACAGTAAAGATCCTCCAATCAAATTATCAAGAGAATTATTAAATGTGGAATATACCTTAATTCATTGGGAATGATTCTTTAATCTTGGATCTCGAATTGGGTGTTCTTGATTACAGCTTCTTGATTGTGGGTTTTAGATCTTTCTTTTCAATATATTTTCTCTTGTATTCTTGTGTTGATAGAATGATGCACAGAAAAAGTTGCAATTGCAGTATTTTGAGTTCCATTATTTTTTTCTGACAGTAATTAAAAATTCTTAATTTTTTGAGTTATTTGTGTTCATACAATCAATAATTTATAATCGGACTAACGCATCAGACATGGTATAGTGTAGGACTCCTTTGGAAAACAAAAATAACTTGGATTGGTTGAGTTTAGAGATATTATTCCCACAATCACGCCATAATTTATAAAGTCTTTACAGCACTATCATAAGAACAAGACTTTTTTTTTCCTTTTTCCATGACTCGTGCAATGCCTATTTGGGACGAGTAGTTGTGATTAGCATGCGGTCAATACAAAGTTTTCACATGTTAACTAAAAAATTGTTGTTGATTTTATCTTGCAAGTGAATGAATATCGTTTTCACGGAAATTAATTAACTACGTATTTTAATTTAATTATTGATGGAAATCCAAGAAAAAACACACAATTCATTTTTGAAGTTGATTTCAACGAAATCTAATTATTTATGGAAATAATCAATTGAAATCTATCACGCAAATTCTTGGAATTAATCAAAGTACTAAGGGCACTAAGATAACAAATCTTCCATTGTTAATCAAAGTACTAAGGACACAATTCTTATATTATGTTGACAACTGATATTCCTTATGTGTTAATTTTTTCTCTCAATAAAAATTATACTATGAAGTATGCGAATATATAAAAATGAAATACAGGCAAGCTAGAATATCAATAAGGATTGCAATATCTACATCTCTTGTAGTGCTTAGTTTTGTTTGTTATTTGAGCTAGAAATATAATTTATCTCTTAATATAATCGCATGTTCCAAAAAGAATCCTAATATTGTTGAACCCAACCTTTTTGAGCTGCTATGGACTGCTAACAACAGGAAGAATTTCCTTCAAAATAGTTTCGGGCTAGAAAAACTTCTGCGGTGGTCAGACAGAATCCGCTAGTGAAAAAAAATAATTAATTTTGATTTTGCGGATTGAGATTAAACAATCGTGAAACCTTGTCGATAAACCCATATTTTTACTTTGATTTAGCAATCTAAATCGAGCATTGTGGATGTCCCGAAAGCTATAAGGAACTCGCATTGGCTTGATGTAAAGTATGATGGATGGACATTTAAGGGGCAGGAAGGCTGTACTTTTGGCCATCGTAGTGATGGTGATGGAGTAGTGGCCATTGGCAATGATGGGTGGTGTGGGGCGGTGGTCAGTGGAGATTGGATTTTTGGTTTTGTGAAAGGTTAGGGATGGGGAATTTGGAGAAGTTTAGCAGTCCAATGGACTCTGGCTGAAAGGTCTGGGGTCGCAATAGCAAAAATCAAAGGTTAAGGTCCTCTGCAATAAATTGAAAGATTTGGAACCTCCACTACAATTTTCCCTAAATTAAATAAATTTTTACCTATATCCCACCTATGTCTCTTTGAAGTATGTGAAGACATAAAAATGCAATACCAAGCTAGAATATCAATAGGCATTGCACCAAGTATAGAAATATCTAGATCTCCAATAAAATTTAGTGTTGTTTGTTATTTGAGCTAGAAATATAATTTCTCTCGATATAATCACAACTTCTAAAAACAATCCTAATATTGTCTAGGTAATAGGATGAAAATTAATTGAACAATCGACAATCAACAATTACAAGAATTTAACTAAAAATGAGCAATTTATCGAAGTAAAGAGTCAACACAGAGATCCAGCTACAGGTATTTCATACTGTTTTGGTCCTTGAACTCTATATCTCCCAAATTAGGTCCTACCACTTCCTATTGCTTCTATATTGATCCTTCATCTTCCAAACTCCTACACTTTATTTGATCTACCAAAGCATTCAGAATGCTCGCCAAAATTCGAATATGGTCCCCAAAACTTGTGCGTTCATCTAATTTTATATGATAAGATTTATTAAAGATTTCTATATCAGACCCACAATCTTGTTAGCTCATAATTGCCACTCCAATTGAATAATTTATGTCTCAAATTCCAACCGTGCACAAACTTGACGAAAACTAAGACAACCTAGAAGGTACTAGATTTACTTATATTATATATGATTATCATCAACTATATATCTTGACCGTTAGAAGGGAATCGATTGCTCGAATTTTCGATGTTATGGAATGTGATACGATCCAAGTTGTATAGATGTTGATGTCAGTTTTTAGCTTCGCAGCTCGTCTTGATTTTAGATGATAGTAATACTTTGTTTTGAAGTTGACAGTTGGCACTTAGTTATTTCTTAAAAATGTAAATCGTGATTGACACGCTTCCTTCGTTTGCTACCAGTCAAAAATGTACCAATTCATGTCTCCATTCCCCCCACAATGCATTGTCATCCATCTAATTTCGTTACTCGTTTTTACTTTTGACTTCTGAGACTGGAAATTTTGATCTCTTGAATTGTTTATAATTATTTAATAATATGCATATCATATAATTAATTAATAATCTGCATATGGTGAAAATGGATTTAATAATATTAATAATTTAAATCTCAATTAGAATTATTTTTATTTCAAGTGAATTATTTTTATTGTTAAAGTGACAAACTAATCAAGTGAATTACTTGATCTCAATTAGAATTATTTTTATTTCATTAATTAAAACAACTAATTCACAACAAAGAAACTGGCAACTCACAAACTGACTTTATTTCTGCAAATATTTAGAAAATATGACAACGGTGTTAATTAGGACAATAACAGGCCATATTAGAAGTTTTCTATATTTATGCCCATAAATACCATACCAGAGTCATTGTGCAAACAACTAAATTCACAAAGAAAATTTACATAAATACCTTTAGGAAATAAATTTTCTTGGAATCTTATCATGTAGATTGTTGTTGTCACGTACATTCAATCTCCAATATTAATCCAGAATTTGAAATAGGAATGTCTCCATGAATGCTTGAGGACTAGAGTACCAACAACTATCCAGAATCCAGTAATAAAACTAAATGCCATGCAGATATAAAAATCTCGATTTATAAACCTATCATCTTCTTCAACAATATTTATCTTGCCATGATCAGTCACAGAAGGGTCATGAGGACACTTCACCAATGGATCCCCCACAGAGTTGGTTGTTCCCGCAAATGAGTTAAAGCTCTGCAGTTGAGTGTTGTTGGAAACAATAAAGAATAAGATAGAACTTATATCGCAACGAACTTACAAAATAGAATAATATCACTTCAATATATAGACAACAAAATTAACATAAACGATACTGACTTGAATTTAAGATTGAGGCTAGCACAACGCTATGTCCTATAGCAGAAATTCGCCCCTACTCCTGTGCTTGTAGTTCGATGAGCGTCTGCCACCAGGATTCAACAATTTATATCCAAGGAACGAGCACTCGACTCTTGGTTCTGGCGATTATACTCAGTGTTTTCTTCTCTCAATGAAAATTTATGAAGGAATAAAAAATGCAGGATTTATTTTTCAGTAAACTGAAACAGACGTTTTCTCTACAGATATATAGAAAACGTAGATCATTATCCTTTGTGTCGGTTATGGTAAAACAGTTGTGTTGATCAGATACATCCATTCAGACAAAATCGAACAAAATCGAAAAAGAAAATTATAAGCGCTAAAACTGAAATTTAGACATCACAAGACCCAAGACCCCCAATGCCCATCTTTTGACTATATATATATATATATATATATATATATATATATATATATATATATATTGATAAGAGCCCAATCAAGCCCACATCATATGGGTCAGGCCCAAAGCCCATTCGAGTGGTCTTTTATCCAATTTATTAAGGATATAACTTTCACACTTATAAACAAGTTTTTCTTTTTATTCCGATCCTATGTGGGACAAACAACAACATCCAAAACCCCTATTTCTATACAAACTCTCCAACAATACCCCACATTTGTATAGCAAATAGCGTCAGTTACCAGGGTTTGGACGGCCTGGAGAAAAACTAGATTCGATTTGTATCAGGATAGGTGTCTTTTGGACATGAACCTTCCTTAGTGAATACTTATCGGAGTTACTAGTGAATCAGTATGTATAGGAGACATTGAACTGTTCACCTTGTTTAGTAAACCAAGACAACAAGTATCACACATATCAAATCTGCACACCTTTTAAATCATACGGTTGCGTTCATTTTTGTCATGTACAGTCCTGAATTCATAGAAGCTTTAGAGAATTTAGCCATGTCATTCTCATGAATGCGACCCCACATTACTACTATATAGGTGACACGATGATTATATAAATACCCTGCAATATTCTTTTTAATATATACTTTGTGTCATTAAGAATGATTAATTATTCACCCTTATCATCACAGGTAGCATACGGTTCTTATCATAGGAATGAACAATATTATATGCTCTATTCTTTCGAGTTTCACTCAACTAGTTTTCCTTTTTGAACCTAGAATTGGATAACCAAAATTGCTAGGTTTGGTTTCCGCCAAGTTACTCCTCATTGCATTGGCTTTAAGCCCATTCCCCTCGATAGATATAACACTTGCTCCTTTGGTATACCCTTTGTAAGTTGATCTACAATATTCTCCTTTGATTTCAGATAATCAATGGAAATAATGCCACTTGTGAGCATATGTTTTATAGTATTATGTCGACGCCTTATATGCCTTGACTTGCCATTATATATATGACTTTTTGCTCTACCAATAGCTGCCATGCAATCACAACGTACACATATGGCTGTCATAGGTTGAGGCCACAACGGAATATCTTCTAAGAAGTTTTTAAGCCATTCCGCTTCTTCGGCGGTCTTATCTAAGGCTATGAACTCTGATTCCATTGTAGAACGTGATATACACGTTTGCTTTTGTGATTTCCATGATACTGCAGCCCCTCCAAGTGTAAAAATATAACCACTTATAGCTTTTTCAGTATCATTTGAAATCCAATTTGCATCACTATATCCTTCCAAAACTGAAGGATATCTTGTATAATGCAATCCATAGTTCATGGTATATCTTAAATATCTCAATACTCTAATCAGAGCTTCCCAATGAGCCTTTGAAGGATTGCTTGTATATCTTGCTAATCTATTCACAGAATAAGCGATATCCGGTCTAGTACAATTTGTAATGTACTGTAGTGTACCAATGATCCGTGCATATTCTAGTTGAGATACACTATCTCCAACATTTTTCTTCAAGAAACTTTTAGGATCAAATGGAGTACTAGATGGTTTGCTATCAAAGTGTCCAAACCTTTTAAGTATTGTTTCCAAGTAATGTGATTGGCTAAGTATATATCCATCATTACTTCTTTGAATTCGAATTCCTAAGATAACATCTGCTTTTCCCATGTCTTTCATATCAAAGGTCGAATTCAATATCCTCTTTGTGGAGTTTATGATATCTAAGTTTGGTCCTATGATGAGCATATCATCAACATATAAGCATACAATTACATAAGAACCATTGTCAAACTTTTTGATGTAAACACATTTATCACATTCATTGATCCGAAATCCATGTGATATCATTGTGTTATCGAATTTTTCATGTCATTGCTTAGGTGCTTGTTTAAGTCAATATAAGGACTTTACAAGTTTACACACTTTCTTCTCTTTCCCTTTCACCAGAAAACCTTCAGGTTGTTCCATATAGATTTCTTCATCTAACTCACCATTAAGGAATGCGGTTTTTACATCCATTTGGTGTATAAATTGTAAATAGCTGCAATAGCAATTAACATCCTTATAGACGTAATCCTAGTTACTGGTGAGTATGTATCAAAGAAATCCAGTCCTTGCTTTTTACGATAACCTTTTGCTACCAACCGAGCTTTATATTTACCAATAGTACCATCCGGCTTCAATTTCTTTTTGAAAATCCATTTATAACCAATCGGTTTACATCCCGGTGGTAAGTCTACCAATTCCCATGTGTTATTTTGTAAAATGGATTCAACTTCATTATTTATTGCTTCTTCCCAATAAATCGATTCAGATGAAGTTATAACCTCTTGATATGTTTGTGGCTCATCTTCAGTAAGAAAGGTGTAGTAATCAGGTCCAAAGTCTTTTGGAACTTTGATTCGTTTTCCCCTTCTAGGTTCCATTTCTTCCCTTTGCAACGATGTGTCTCTATTTGACTCAAAGTCCTTTTCTCGAACGACAGATGATGGCACATCATCACTTTCATGAATTAAATCATGTATCTTTCTTTTATTTTGATCGAGTCTTTCTTTGTATGGGAAAATATACTCGAACCATTCAGCCGCATTAGACTCAATAATGGTATTTGATTGAATTTCCGAAATTCCAGATTTAATAACTAGAAATAGATAAGCTGCACTATTATTGGCATATCCAATAAATGCACAATCAATAGTTTTAGGACCAAGTTTTACTCTCTTAGGTAAAGGAACATGAACCTTTGCTAAGCAACCCCACACTTTCATGATTTTGTAACTTGGTAGCTTCTTGTTCCATTTTTCATATGGAGACTGTTGGTGGGATACGATTTAAGATGGTATTTGCAGTTAGTATAGCTTCACCCCACATATTAGGTGATAAACCAGAACTATTAAGCATGGAATTCACCATGTTTTTCAAAGTTCTATTTTTACGTTCTGCCACTCCGTTTTGTTGAGGAGTATAGGGAGCTGTCGTTTGATGTACTATTCCATGAGAAGTACAAAATTCTGCGAATGCATTTGATTCATATTCTCCTCCTCTATCCGAACGCAGTATTTTGATCTTTTTATCTAACTGATTTTCCACTTCTGCTTTATGTCTTAAACATATTCAAAGCTTCATCTTTAGAGTGCAATAAGTATACATAACAATATCTACTGCTATCATCTATAAAAGTAATATAATAATTCTTTCCTCCACGAGTTGGTGTTGATTTTAAATCACCCAAATCTGTATGAATTAATCCCAATAATTCGTTTGATCTAGTGACAACAGACTTATATGACTTACTAGCAAATTTTGACTCAATACACGTTTCACATTTATGCATGTTATCCATAGTACAACTAGGCAACAAACCAAGATTAACCATTCTATGCAAAGACTTAAAATTAACGTGTCCTAATCTAGCATGCCATAGTGTAGAAGATTCAATCAAGTAGATGGAAGCCTTATTTATATTATTATTAACATCATTCTCAAGTACATTGAGTTTAAAGAGCCCTTCAGCCAAGTAGCCCTTTCTTACAAATATTCCCCCTTTAGTAAGAACAAACTTGTCAGATTCAAATACAAGTTTAAATCCCTTCTTGCTTAGAACGGGACCAGAAACAAGATTTTTAGTAATAGTAGGAACATGTAATACATCCATAAGAGTAAGTTCTTTTCCAGAAGTTAATTTCAGAACCACTTTTCCTTTTCCAGTGACATTTGCAGTAGATGAATTGCCCATAAACATCTTGTCTTCACCATTGTTAGGAGTGTAGGTGTTAAACATATTTCTGTTTCCACAAATGTGCCTTGTTGCACCGGTATCCACCCACCAATCCTTGCTATCAATCATCATATTAACTTCAGATATAACACCAACAAATTCTTCAGCTACATTAGCCTGATTGTTGTTGTTGTTGTTAGTCGCAGGATTTGATTTCTTGTGGTGGCAATTTTGTGCTTTATGTCCCTTTTTCCACATACCCAGCAAGCACCCTTAATTGCCTTGAAATTCTTTCCTTTTGGAGCAAAAACACTTGGACCTTTGCCTTTGTTGTTGAACCTTTTATTCTTCTGAAATTTAGGCTTAGCCTTAGATGATTCTCCACCCTCAATGACATTGGCTTTGGCTTCGAACACTGAAGCATTCAACCCTTCACTTTTTCGGTGATCTTCTTGAACCCTTAGTTTGAGAACCAGATCCTCCATAGACATATCAGTCTTCTTGTGCTTTAAATGAATCTTGAAATCATTCCATGATGGAGGTAATTTCTCTATTACAGATCCGACGAAGAATGCTGTTGGTAGGTGCATTCCTTCTGCAGCAAGTTCATGGATAATAATTTGCAATTCTTCAACTTGATTGAAAACAGCCTTTGAATCCACCATTTGGTACTTTAAGAATTTTCCAATGATTAATTTCTTTGATCCAGCATCTTCGATCTTATATTTGTTCTCTAGCGAATCCCAGAGTTCCTTTGCAGTTTTATAAGATCTGTACACATCATATAGTGTATCATCAAGGCTGTTCAGAATATAATTTCTGCATAAAAACTAACTGTATTTCCAACCATCGACTGCACTGAGTTTTCTGCAGAAACATTTTCTCCCTCTACTTTAGGACATTCTTCCTTGACAACATGAGCGAGATTCAACGTTGTTAAATAAAACAACATCTTCTGTTGCCATCGTTTGAAGTCCAATCCTTTGAACTTGTCTGGCTTCTCAACATGGGGTTTCAGTTTCACGCCAGTCCCAGATTGTTCCATACTCGAAAATTAAACTAACAAAATAAACACGAAAAAAAAAAAAAAGAAATTTCTGCTATAGATTGTTGTTGGAAACAATAAAGAATAAGACAGAACTTATATCGCAACGAACTTACAAAATAGAATAATATCACTGCAGCATATAGACAACAAAATTAACATAAACGATACTGACTTGAATTTCAGATTGAGGCTAGCACAACGCTATGTCCTATAGCAGAAATTCGCCCATACTCCTGTGCTTGTAGTTCGATGAGCGTCTGTCACCACAATTCAACAATCTATATTCAAGGAACGAGCACTCGACTCTTGGTTCTGGCGATTATACTCAGTGTTTTCTTCTCTCAATGAAAATTTATGAAGGAATAAAAAATGCAGGATTTATTTTTCAGTAAACTAAAACAGACGTTTTCTCTACAAATATATAGAAAACGAAGTTCATTATCCTTTGTGTCGATTATGGTAAAACAGTTGTGTTGATCAGACACATCCATTCAGACAAAACCGAACAAAACCGAAAAAGAAAATTATAAGCGCTAAAACTGAAATTTAGACATCATATGGGTCAGGCCCAAAGCCCATTTGAGTGGTCTTTTATCCAATTTATTAAGGATATAACTTTCACACTTATAAACAAGTTTTTCTTTCTATTCCTATCCTATGTGGGACAAACAACAACATCCAAAACCCCTATTTCTATACAAACTCTCCAACATTGAGTGCTTAGTGGAATTTTTCCAGTTAGATTATTATGGAAATGGAAGTTGAGCATTGAGTCAAATGTGGAAACGGAAGTGAGATCATTGTCGGATAGATCAAGAATATGGAGGATGGACAAAGAAGAATTTGCAAAGACATCAAATAGAGACAGAGGATTGTGGAGTTGACAACTTCGTAAATACAATGCCTCGAGTGAAGAGAGCTTTGTTATTGGCTGTACCAAGTTGGTTACATTTCTAAGGTTATTACCGCACAATTCGAGAAAATATGACGAAGAAAAATCAGAAAGCCAATTAAGATTATAGATTGTCAAACTATTATTTGTGAGGGACGAATACCTCAAGTGTTGCAACTCTCGCAATGCTGGACTTATCCTACCACTTAAATTCATATTGGATTGATTGATGGAGAATACGTGATCAGTGTCAGCACATGCCACACCATACCAATCGCAGCATTCCCCTTTATCTTCTTCACTTCCCCACGTAAACCCACTAAGATCACCTGAAAACTTGAGCCTGTCTCTCCCTCTCTATGCACCTAACTTCAGCAGCGGCCCCAACTCCAGAAACCAATACTTTTACTCACAGAAACAGTAGCAATTGCAGTATATTGAGCTTCATTAGTTTTTCTGACACTTTGAGTTGTTTGTGTTCATAGAATCATCATATAATAATCTCACGAATACATCAGGAATGGTATAGTGGAGGACCCCTTTGGAAAACAAAAATAACTGGGATTGGTTGAGCTTAGACATTTATTTCACAATGGAATTTCTGTACGCATCAGACACGGTACAAGAGTGGAGCCGCTTTGGAAAACCAAAATAAAACTGGGATTGTTGACGACAGTAGTTGATTTCAAGTTTAAATTTAGTTTAATAGAATCACATTTCCTGTTATGTTTACCATTGGTTCAAGTAATCATATAGGATTAGTTATAATGATAATCATTAATAGAGTACTCGTGGTAACAATATTTGATTCGCTATTACTTGTAGGATATTGTGAATTTTTAATTATCTTAAACAAGTGCCTTCATACATAAGTTTAATCTAGCCTTTAATCTAGCCCCAGCAAATTAACTACTGATAGCAAGTCTCATCGAACATGAGGAGCATATAAAATGTGGATTTTGCTACTTCTATACCCTGGGGTATACATTCTGATTTAACCCACCCACCACCCCTCACATGGAAAGGGGCCCACGCACAATAATGTACACCCTTATGTATGTGTAGCATCTCTCATAAAATATTATGAAGCAATAGCATGCATCCGCCACACAAGACTAGTATGTAGGTGCCAATGCCTTGTACTTACAAACTAGTTTCAATTCACATGTAGCTCTTGTTGGCAATCAATGAAACTTTACAAACTCGCTACATGCGATAGGTTGCTTTAGAATCTACAATTAACTAGAAAAGGTATAAGTAGTCGTAGCATGAATTGGAACAAAAATGTTGTGAGTACTAGATTCATGAAGTTTTTTGGCTTACTCCAACCACAAACAAAATGTTGTTGCACAGTTACAGCATTTGTCCATCTTGCTCTAGCAAAACCATGATTGCCTTGTTTGCATTTATTATCGATTCTTAGGCACAAGTCCATCAAATCCTATTTTGGGAGAATTTGTGGTGCGCTTAGACCTAAATGTTTTGTACAAACTAGTCTCGATTAAGTAGTTGTCTTTGCTAGATTGGGGTAATGGATTTGGTTAGGATTTTCAAAACATCATGCTCATCTAGAATGTATAGGATCTTAAGATGTCAAATGTCATCATCGTCATCATCCAATTTCTCTCCTTCGTTAAATTCAGCCACAATGGTACTAGTTTCCATCTACTAATGTGCAAAAGGGATAAATATTAGCACACAATTACATTATTTGTTGACCTATGTTGATTTCATCCTTAATGTTTTGATCATAACAAACAAAATTAATATTATTTCTAACAATTGATTTTTTGAGTGATGATAGTTTAACGTTAAAATCAATCAAGTATTGTCAAAATCAACACATCATAAATCGGACTCGAAATGAAGATCAAAGTGAAAGTTAAGCATTCAAGTCAAATCATTCGAGACGAGAGCTTAAAATATCAAAATCATGACTATCAAATCGGGTTTATAAAGAAGAACAAGATCAAGAGGTTAAGAGCCAAACATGAAAGAAACTTCGAAGCAAGATCAAAGACTAAGCTTTCGAGATCATATGTAAAGGTATAACATTTTGATTTTTAGTAATGAATGACAATAGCTCAAAAATCATTTTGTGCACGAAGAGTTAATTTCATATCACTTGCATAAAATATTTTTTGATCAAAAGTAAAATTGATATTTCAAAGTGTACTTGAACTTGGATCATATCTCTTAAATAAAAGTCAACGGTCAACCGATTGACTAGGCGGTTGCCGTGATTCTCCAACGATTCAAAATTTGATCGTTCTGACTTCTGATTTTTCCTGTACAAATGGTTATATTGGTCATCCGAAAAATGACGGTCGACCGGACCAGTCATCCGGTTTGACAGAAAATTTGGCATTTATTATTTTTATAAATACCAACTCTCTTATCATATATTACAAGAACTTTAGAGCATTCAATTGAGATTTTTTTGAGCTAAAATTATATTGATTTTTCATCTCATTTATTATTATCAAATCATTTAGTTTTGAAAAACTTTTGATCAAATTAACTTTTGAAATTCTACTCATCAAAGTTTTTCATTTGAAAAATATTCTTTGAACGTACATTTTTTACATTCATTTAAATGTATTTCTTCATAGCAAAACTTTGATTGTTAGATCAAACTTCTTGAATCATTTATCTTATCAAAGTTTTTCATTTCTCTTTGTGCTTAATTTATTTCTATCAATTTTAAAAAGAGATATATTTTTAAAGAAAATATTTGCACTTACATTGTACAAACTTTTTCAACTTCTTCATATTGAAACTTTGATTGAATTAAACTTGTAAACATCATATTCATCAAAGTTTCTAATTTCTCTCTTAGTACTTAATTTATGACAAATTATTCATTGAAAGAGAGAGATATTTTTGAAGAAGATTTGTACACTTACGTTGCATAAACTTTTGTTCTTCTTTTTCATATTGAAACTTTGATTGATTGAACTAAACTTGTAATATCATCATATTCATCAACGTTTCTCATTTTTCTATTAGTACTTAATTTATTACAATCATCCATTAAAAAGAGAGATATTTCTTGAGAAGATTTTTGAACTTACATTGTATTTATTTTTTCATCTTCTCATTGAAATACTTTGATTGATTTAATCTAATTTTTGGCTATCACATTCATTAAAAAATTTCATTTAACACTTGAGCTATCATTTATTATTATTCATTGAAGTGTTAGCCTCTCTTAGTACTTAATTTGTTTGTATTATTTATCAAAAGAGGAATTTATTGTAAAATCACTTTGATAAAGTATGGCTCGTGTTGAAATCTCTTAAATATCAACATTGTATAAAGATCGGTACTCCTTGTTGTAAGTCACCGAAAGCATTGTAAATGGTTAGATTGTGATGAGTGTAATTAACTCATTAAACAAGTACCTTTAAATCGTAAGGTTTTGTTTTGTTCTTGAGCACTTTTGAGCGTTTTGATGTGTGTGTTCGTGTTCTTTTGTAGTTAGACAACTTGGATGAAAATGGAGTGGTTTGGAGCTGGAATGGAGCTAAGATAATGATCATGGAAGGAGGCATAGATTGGAGATGAGGGAAGAGAAGAATGAGGTGGAAAGAAGACCAAAAGATGAGCAAACTAAGTAAAGAAGAAAAGCAACCAGAAGAGGAAGCAGAAGTGTGAGCGGCTAGGTGCTCAAATGTGAAAAAACTAGCAGAACTATTGGCGCCAGCTGAAAAAGAAAAATTTCAAAAGATTTTCGACTCGGTCCACCTCCAATTCAACTTGCAACTTTGGGGAACTATAAATACACATTTGAAGACCTAAAAAGGGAGAAAGGAAGAAGATTTTTTTGGACGGCTAAAAGGAAGTAAGGGTTGAAGACGAATATTGAAGAAATCAATTGAGGAAGGGACGATTGACACAATTGCGGGGAAAAATCAAGCGGCAAAACTAGTTTTTCTAAATCCTTTCTTCTTATCCATGTTATTTATGTTTAATTTGATGATGTCAATTATCTCAATTATAAACTAAATCTTTAGATCTAGGGTTTGATGTAATTGACTTGAGACGTGTTTTGATTCCTATATATTTAGTTCTTTTGGATTTTTCGTTAATTTATTTGTGTTGTTTGTGTGTAATGCTTTCAATTAATTGACCACTAGTTGAATGAATTGATGCGTAAATTTCAGCACTCGAGAGAGGAAAATTTTGGTGTGATCTAAGAACAATATAACCTAGGTTTCATAGATTTCGAGAGAAAGTACGAATCTTTGAGGCTTATTTGAATTAAGGACCACATGCATCGATAATTTCTATACATTTAATTCGGAATAGAGATATTGGAATTAAACTATAGAGATAGGTTCTATTCAGAACTGGAGAGAGGGAACGGTATTAATTTAAGGTTCTTGCCTATAAATTGAGAAAATTTTGATTGAATTAACGTTATAGGTTGAAAAACATTGTCAATAGTGCGATAAAAGCATTCCCTAGGCGTTCATAATTTGATAACTTCTTGATAATTTGATTATGTTCACTTGCCATTTTTATTCCATCTACATTAGATTAAAATCATAGTATTGATTCAACTTTGATTGTCTAAATAAAGTAAAAACTAAAGAATTATAGTACTCGGTAGAAATCAAATATCAATCCCTGTGGGTTCGACATTTTCCATTTCATCACTATATTATAAAACTTGACGATGTACACTTGCGACATAAATCACGATATAGAAAAAGCGTGACAGATTGCACCATAAGTCAATCAACATAGTAAAAAAGTCTTGCTCGTGCCGAAGAGTTTGGTAACGGAGGACGTAGATAATTACTTTAGATCGAACCTCCACAAGTATATCATTTGTATCATCTCTCCTTTTTACTTATAGTTTTTATATTAATGCTTACTGTTTGAATTAATCTATTTAGTCTTTAATTCTTCGAAAAAGTTTTTAAAAAACCAATTCACCCCCCTCTTGATTAGTTATTCTTGGGCTATCATTATTTTCATAGCATAATCCTCTATCAAAGTAAATAATGTTCAACTATCACGTCATCAAAAATTGTTTTGCTACAACACACATGACAAGTGTTCACCATTAATTTTAATTTACATTTTGTGAAAAAAAATGTGTATAGGAGAAAACAATTTTTGATGAATCCATTGGGAATTCCCCACCTTTTGGAATTGATAAAAAATCCCCATGTATGAAACTTGAAGTGTGGAAGAAAATCTTTGAGGTGCGAAAAATTCCAGTAAGTACGATGACCCATATTGTCAGTTAGTTTAGGCGTTAAAAATGGTAAAGATGACTAAAATTAAAAAATAATAATTACAGGTGTAATCCCAAACTTTTTATTTTTTACAAATTACACCAAAAACTTTTATTTGTACCACTCACAATAACAAACATTTAAAACTTTATTTTTTTTCCCCAATCCCACCCTCACCCTAATAAATCTTGTGGAAATTATAGGCACAAAGTTTCAAACTTTCCAATTCAAAATTAACATTTTCAATTTTGTTTAATTTACTTTTATAAAATTTTAATTATCATTAGATATTTTTTAAAAAAATATCTAATGATAATTAAAATTTTATAAAAGTAAATTAAACTCCCACCCACACCCACACCCACACCCACACCCCAATTCCAACTCCCAAATGACCAAACCCTAAATCCCTCCCCGTTCTCCCTTTTCTCTCCCAACCATTCCCTTTCTCCCTTTTATCTTCAGCAAAGGGAAGCATTGCAACCCAAGTCATGGGTTGGTGGTGTTGCGACGATGGGTTTGGTTTTTTGATTTGTTGCCGTCGTGGTGGTTTTTGGTGGTGGTGTTGGTTATCATCGTCGTCAGTGCAACGATTGTCATTGTGGCTATAATCACGACTCTGATTTTGGATCTATTTTGTTATGGTATCGTCGTCGCAGTCGTGGTGAAGTAGTGATGGTTTTTGGTGGTAGGTGTTAGTTTGTCTGAGATGATGGACATGGTTGTGGTGCTTTCGATTGTTGTGAGGTAATGGTGGTGGCTCTGGCAATGATTTTGTTGGCTACGATGTTGTTGAAGGCAGTGGTGATGTGATTATAGATTATATAAAATTGTAACTTTAATATATTTAATTAACAATATATATTTTTAATGAATTATTTCATAAATGAAATTTAATTAATATCTGATTTTTTTTGTAATAGTAAACCTTATTTCTTAATTTTGAAATGAGTAATACTAATTCTTACATATGAAATTTACCCATAAAACTATTCTTCATCTTAAGTTCTTAACGTCTAGTTCATCTCCCTCTCCTTCCGTCTCTGTCTGTTCGTCCATCCATCTCTTATCTCTCTCTCTCGATAAAGCTTCATATTCATGGCCAGTGCACCCTCTCCACCAAATAGCAGACACACCATCTCACAAGCTCCTCCTCAAGCAATGGCTTAAAGGAGAAGAGCTAATCCTGAACAGAATCTTCCTCAAAACGACCCAAATCGACTTGGCCCGGAATGAGATCACAACTCTACTGCCTCTTCTTGCTCTTCCACTCAATTGCACCAATCCTTCTCTTCAGCTCCTCCTCTTGTGCCCCAAATGGGAAAGGCCACTTCTATAAAAAATCCTGAGCCCGTCATTATGTTCTCTAGTTTGTTCACTGGGTATAATCCGAGTCAATTAGTTTGTGAAATTGTGAAATTTTTCACTAGTTCGTGGAATTGGTTGTTAAATTGTGAAACTGCGAACTAGTTTGTAAAATTGTTATGTTAAAATTGTGAAATTGTTTTCAAATTAGTTAATTTGTCTCTGTGTTTGGGGGAGAGGAGGTGGGTAATGCAGTAAAGTTCTGACGGCTTGTGATGAAGGTATATCCATAAATTAAGTTGAACCACCACTTCCATCTTCATCACAAGCCACGCCAATAAATTACGGATATACCTTTTGCATAAGACATTGCACATAATAAATTTTCCTTTCATTTTTTCATTTTCCAGTCAAATGCATTAACGCATTGAGAACTTATAATTTTTTAGGGGGTGAGGATGGGATTGGGGAAAAAAAAATAAAGTTTTAAAGGTTTGGAATCGTAGATGATACAAATAAAAGATTTTGATGTAACTTCTAAAAAAAAGTTTGGGACCACAATTACAACTATACCCTTTTAAGTTTTACAATTTTTACTTTTTTTTAACGCCTAAACTGATGGAATTGGACGGCAGGGGTGGTTCGCACTTCAAAGTTCCTACAGGAGTTCTTTCGTATCTCAAAGGTTGTTTTCCGCACCTCAAGGTTCATACAGAAGGTTTTCTGTGAATTCCAAAAGGTTTGGAATACTGGCAATGGGTCCATACAGGGTTATTAAGTCAATTTGTCTATTTTTGGCATGCTCTTAAATGGATTATTACGTCACTTAATCTATTTTTAGCATGTTTTTAAATGTGTGTTGTACCATGTGGGTTTAATTAGTCATGCATAATAATGTGCAATCAAAACATTTTTGTTGTCCAACATTTTTTAAGCGTGATAACATGAAAAAATAATCAATAATTAATTATTATTATCTTTTTAATCAAAAAAACTTTGTGGAAAAAGAATGTTGTCGCAAGAAAACAACTCAGCCACGTAGGAGCATGCTAAATAATGCTACGCCACAACTCACAAGTGTGTCATAGCTTGGACTACTGCATTAATTCATATTTATTCTCTCTCCTATGGTTTTATTTCTAAATGTTTCTCTCGAATTACTCACTACTTTCTCGCTCAAGTTCGATTTTTATGTTGGCACCTCATATTCTTTATGTGTTAATTTTCACTCTTAAGATAACTTAAAACAAATTTTTGTCTACAATCTAACTATATTTGTACGAGGATTCAAATAAAAAAACTTACCAAACTAGAATAATAACCGGGCTTGAGTGAGAAATTAGCAAGTGATTCGAGAGCAACTTTTTAAAATAACACCGTAGAATAAGAAGTTGACATAATTGAATATAAAATATAAAATTTAATGAACATTCCAAAACATTAATTTACTAATAGATACACAAAAATTCAACAAGATAAAACGATCTAGTTAAGATTTAACTGAATAAGAAATATAAAAAATTTACCGTAGTTGGATTAATACTTTAAAGATCTTGCAGTTTGAGAAGCCTCATAAGGACGAAGCCATCTACAAGTAGTAAAAATTAAAAAAGCACGAGTTAAGCACCCTACAAATTAAAATTGCAGTGTACACTTCCCCGTCATAGCAAAATTACACATGTTCATTCTTCAACTATCAAAAAAATCAGTCAAAATATAGCGAAATTTAATACCTATTCCGAGGAGTGGATCCATCTGGACTATAGATCAATGCCGTGTTGAAGTTAAATCATTCACAACAATCAAATCGAGACCTTGGAGTAAGAAACTTAATTAATGAACTTAGACATTCAAAAATAGATCCAAGAAACAGACATGAACATGTACATTCAAGAAAAAAGAAAACGGATCACCAAACCGAAATCTAGAACCTCTCGAAGATATCTTACATTTAGGTCCAGCCTACATAAATTAATCTACTACTGCCCGAGTGTTTTTAGCGCAAAACCTCTAAAACTGAAATAACGGAGCCAAGGATGAATTGTCTGGCTGCTGGGAGCCTTGCACTCTATGAGTTCTCACCATACAATGGAAGCATAATGCCTATTTATAAGTTTTGTGATGAAAGAGATCTGATGTGAAGAAGAATAATGGCTGAAAACTTTCTTGTTAATTCAATACAATCCATATTACAATATATACACATCATGTGAAGGGAGAGAGAGAACAATTAGTTACAAAGAATAAAACAAGAAAACAAAAGGAATATTCTATCTATAACAGATTGCATGTGCTCAGCCAAAACAAAACGTCCAGCACACTATCTTCTAGGTCCTCCTAATGCACAATCAGGTACGGTGCTGATGTAGGTTGAATTGGTGAGTCAGGTGCCATATCATCTTGCTGATTCATTGCTCCTTCTGCTTATCCTTTCAACAGCCGCCCGCAAGATGGAGAATAGATATCTACTACTCCCATCTTGGCCACGTGAAGATAAAAACTTATAAGACAGTCACTTCGTGATAAGAGCCTGCTATTTGAGTCCAGGACGAGTGCTGGTCGTAGAGTTGAAAACATAAATGTTAATGTTGTGGTTAGACCCAAATTCTAGGCGCTATTGGAGTTTAAATTGGAGTGGTCTTGAAGAGATCAAAATAATGGACCGAAGGAAAAAGTTGCCACATTTTCGTTAGCCTAGCACTAGCTGGCCGTTCGTGCAAGTCCGGTGGAAAACAACTTGAGAGTTCGTTGCCTGCCTGTCGCTGCCCCATCACTCGAGCGAAGGGCTGTCGCTCACCTCTCACTCGAGCGACAGGCTTGTCCGGCCCAAACCCATTTTCATTTTTTGATACGATTTTAGACTCCTATTCTTCTACAAGTTATCTCTAAGGTTTATATATATATATATATATTCTCTACATATTCAACAACATATAGAGAGATTGATTGCTTAGATTTCAATTAAGATTATTATCCTCTTCTAAAATTATTGTGTTCTTATTTTCTTCATCTTTATTTCATTATCGTCATTATCTTGTGATCCAAAATTCATAACAAGTGGTATCAGATAGTGAGGTTGATTATTCCACATGGCGACAATGAAGTATGACATTCCGTTGTTGGATAGAAACACGAGACATACATTATGGCGAGTGAAAATGCGAGCGGTGTTGGCGGATAGATTTGGAGGAAGCCTTGCTTGGCTTTGATAGGATACTTGCTAACTAGGTGCAGGATGAAAAGCGGCGTAGGGATTGGAAATCTCAATCTCAAATTCATTTACATCTCTCGAATCAGATTCTTCAAGATATTCGTAAGGAGAAAAGTGTCGCTACATTGTGGTTGAAGTTGGAGCAACTTTGCATGATAAAGTGCTTGATCAACAAGCTACACTTGAAACATCATTTTTATTCTCACCGGATGTCTGAAGGTGCGTCATTGGATGATCATTTAACTATGTTCAAAGAAACCGTGGCTCATTTGAAGACATTGGAGGTTAAGTATGACGATGAAGACTTGGCATTGATGTTGTTGTGTTCGCTCCACCATCATGTGTGACTTTTAGGGATACTATTCTCTATAGTTGGGATACTCTCACCGTTAAAGAGGTCTATGATGCTTTACTATCTAAGGGGAAGATGAGGTATCTTGTTGGAGGATCTGAAAATCATGTTGAAGGCTCGGTTGTGGGTGGGAGAAATCAAGATGGGAATCTTGGTAGAAATATGAGGAGCAGATTGAATTCTAGACATGCTGAGAAGATATGTCACTACTGTAAGAAGAAGGGGCATATTAGAGCTAATTTTTATACTTTGAAAAATAAAAATAAAGCTGCTGCCAGTACCGAAAAAGGAAAGCAACATGTTAATAAAGAGGAGGCTGATGTTGTGAAAGATGAGCAAAGTGGTGGAGAGTTTCTTGTGATTTCTGACGGGGAATCCAAATCTTGTGAGGAATGGGTTCTTGACTCAGCTTGTACTTTTCATATGTGTCCTAACAGGGTCTGGTTTTCTACATATGAAGGAGTTTCGAGAGGTATTATGATTATGGAAAATAACGCGCCTTGTAAAATAGTCAGAGTTGGCACAGTCAGAATCAAAATGTTTGATGGAGCTATCAGAACATTTACAGATGTAAGACATATTCCAGAACTGGAGAAGAATCTCGTATCTTTGAGTGCACTTGACTCAAAGGGCTATAGATATATTGGTGAAGGTGGAGTTTTGAAGGTGAGCTAGGACACTCTTGTTGTCATGAAGGGGCATAAAATATCTACACAACTGTACTTTTTGCACGATTTCACAGTAATTGGGATGCATCAGTTTCTACTTCTTCTTTGACAGATGATGAAGTTACAAAACTTTGGTATATGCGACTCGGGCATATGAGTGAGAATGGGATGGTGAAGTGGTGTGCTGTCGTAGGCATCCAAAAATAGTCTTTAAACCTCTAAAACTAATGTTGTGGAAGTAAGGGTGAATCCCACGAATAGTGTGCAACTCAACAATTTATACTTTATATAACGATTGTGGGGTTTTGTTTACAACGAAATCAATCTTATAACAAATAACAATGTAAATTAATGAGTTGTATTAAATCAATAAAACGAGTCTTGAACAAAGTCAACTTCCACCATTGGAGATTTATAATCATTCATCAATCCACAAAGAATAATTATGGATTTATAATCTTTCATATATTGCAATCTATAACTAAGTTAAATCCTAGTGCTTACAAGTTAAATGATTCAAACAATTATGGATTTGAGATTTAGCTTAACTATAGATTGCAATATATGAAAAACTAATAGATCTCTTAGCAATCAAACATGGCAATCATAAAATTATGCATATAAGAATATTCAATACTGAAAATATAAATTAAACAATGAAAATAGGTGAATCTCACAGTTATAATATTTTCCAAGGCTTCGACATCCTTCAATCAAGCACCAAGAGTTAGTTACACATATAGATCTAAGAAAAATAGAGAGACAATAGGTTGGAGGTGTTCTGGTGTGTTTCTCGTGTGTTATAGGGTTGATAAATATCAAAAGAACTTCTTTCCATAAGTAGTGGAATAGAATTAGGAAACCAGAAAATCTCGTCAACAGTTACTACCATGCAATAGCATGGTTATGCAGTTTCTAGCCTCCCAATTCTTGGTGAAAGAGTGGGCGACCGCATGATGTTTGTGCCATGAGATCGCATTGCCTTGTCCTTTTCCCCTTATTTCTTCCAAATTACGCCATATCCATCGAATTTCCACCTAAACCAAAATATGAGAATACTAAGTACATTTAGGCATAAAATAGTCATATGAACGCATTAAATAAAGATATAAAATGTGTATTTTACATTCCTATCACGGAGTTAAGTAGAAGGGGACTTCTTGATGGGCAGAAGACCAGCAAAAACAAGTATTCTACGTTTTGTGAGCATTGTGTCTTTGGGGAACAGAAGAAAGTCAGATTTACTAAAGGAAGACACAACACGAAGAGAATACTTGAATATATCCATTCAGATATTTAGGGACCAGCCAGAGTACCATCTAAAAGAGGCTATTATTACTTGTTGACAGTATTTGATGACATCTCCAGGAAAGTTTGGGTATCCTTCTTGAAGCAAAAGAGTTATGTGTTTGAACCTTCAAGGAGTTGAAAACATTGGTAGAAAAGCAGACCGAAAAGCAAGTGAAATGTCTACGCACTTATAATGGGTTCAAGTTTTGCTCAGATGAATTCAATAGCTTCTGTAGGGCTGAAGGCATCTTGAGACACTTGACGGTTCCTGAAACTCCCCAACAGAATGGTGTGGCAGAATGGATGAACAAAACCTTGATGGAAAAGGTTTGTTCTATGCTTTCAAATTCAAGGTTGCCTAAGTCTTTTTTGGCTGAAGTTGCTACTACAGCTTGTTTTCTGATTAATCGCTCGCCCTCAGTTGCCATTAAAAAAACACCAAAAGATGTGTGGTTTGGTAAACCTTCTTGCTATTCTAATTTGAGACTTTTTGGGTATTTGGCTTATGCTCATGTGAATAATGGGAAATTGGAGCCTAAGTTTAGAAAGTGCATCTTTCTTGGGTATAAATTAGGCGTCAAGGGGTATAAGTTGTGGTGTCTCAAGACTAGAAATGTGGTTGTTAGTAGGAATATAGTATTTGATGAACTTGCTATGGTTCATGGTTCACTTATTGGGGATTCTAATAAAACTGAGGAACACAATCATTCAACTCAGGTGGAGTTGGAAGTTGGTTCAGAGAAACAATCAGAGTTTGCTGAACATTATGAGAAACGTAAGTTCGACCCTAACAGCACCTAGAGGGGGTGAATAGGTGTAATATGCTGAATTAAAATCTTATTAACTAATTAGTAACAAGTCACTAATTAATTATCTCTGGATGGTCAATTATACAGTCAGTTTAATCCTAAGTTTAAATACACAGATCATTCATTCGTAACATAAAGCAGTAAATCAAACACCAGAATGATCACGGAGAAACCTAACTAGAAAAAACTCCGAGCACTTTGCCAGTCAATCCACTATAAACGAATTTAACAACTTAGAGTCTACCAGACTAGACCCGTACTATCTGATCATCCGACTGCACTCCTTACAGCTCTCCGTAGATCTCTACTCTCCTGCACCACTTCTTAGCTACCCTTGCCAAAGCTCTCCGTGGAATCTGCTACCCTGCAGCACTCCAAGTCTTGTGAATTTGTCTATCTCCCATGGATCACGAAGAACAACTCGTTCTTCACAGACTGGAACTCCCGCCGCCCTCTTCGATCTTCAGCACCTCTAATAGGTATGTGGGAAGTTTGGTTTCTGGTATTTGGATGTTGGATCTGATGTTTTTGTGACCAATGATCTCACACAAGATGAAGGTTGAAGTATATGGTATGGAGGAATCACTCTCTGATATGTTCCTTTCAATGTTCAACCTTAGAATTTCGTGCAGGTGAGTTCTGATATTTATAGGTAGGCTAAGATGCCAATGGGCCTAGTAAAAAGCCTTGGAATCACAAAATAAAAATTTCCTAGACAGTAATATCGTTCGAGTGAAGAGCCAGGGACAGTGTTTCGCTAGAGCGAAGTTGGAGTGACAGTCCGCGAAGCAGTTTCTATTTTTGTAGCTCAAGCCAACCCTTGGGGACAGTCTAGAAAAAATCTGTGCCGTTTTCCTCCTTGTTCCAAACATGAAACCCTAGACCTATTTAACTAACTTTTAAATAAATTGCACATTACTTCTTGAACTTTGGCACTCTATCAAATTAAGTCATTTTGTTCACAGAATTTGCCAATTACAAAATCAACTAAAACCTAACAAACTCCCCATTTGACATTTTGTAACAAAATACTAATCTATGTCAAGGCAGTAATAGAATAAAAGTTAAAGACTCAAAATAATGACACAACCTAAACTACAAACCTTCTTGAATGAACTCTGCAGTACCTGTTTCCTGAAATAGACAACTCAAATGCCAGTATAAAATGTGTGGAAAATAGTTTCAAAAATAATAAAAGTTCAAGTAGTTCACTTGTAGATGTAACCCAAATAGCATATTTTGAAATGTTAAATCACAAGCTAAACTAAGACACAATATCAATGCAACCCAACATACCAAAAATGAAACATTAACACTGTAAAAACATCAAGAACTTAATTTAGCAAACTGAATTCAAAGAAATATGCAAGTGAGTCAAAAATACAATTGTCATGTATATATATATACCAAACGGTTAAGTACATCCAGCTATTCGATAGATACATCATGTAAGCATAACAAAATCATCTGTTATCAACTCCTATCAACTCTCCCCCTATCGATAAAAATCTAAAACTAATACTGACACATCAAAAACTACTCCCTCTTTTTGTCACAAAATGACAAGGGAGCAACCTAGAAGCTAGACATCACCGGTAGCATTATCTGAATCTGTCCTCTCCTCGAAATCAGTATCATCGTCCCAATGGCGACGAATCCATCGAAGCCCACACTATAAGTATCCAAGAGCACCCCGAAGTGTAGCAAACTTGATAGTGTGTCGATCCACTGTGGCACGCAGCTGGGTGATCTCTGCCATCATCCGAGCCTGTTGCTTGATCAATACAGTCATCTATCCCAAAAGAGCAACAGAGGGGGTTAATGAAAGCAGACGCAGAAGGAGCCGACTTAGGAGGAAGATGAGGAACTGATGTAGAGAGAGGAGGAGCCGAAAAAGAAGACGGGATATCGGAGGGTGAAAGGAAAATCGGATGGATCAAAAGAGATCAGGTCATCAATGGGATCAGCCTACACAGTTGGGTCAACTGGCTGTGCTGGCTCAGATGAGGCATGAGACCGACTCTGGGCAATAGTCATATGTGGCTGAAAAACCCATCGTTGAATCCCCTCGGGAAAACTAGCTCCTAAGACTGTAACTAACCTATAGATGAGAAAAGCATAAGGTAGCCCAACCCGAGTCCATGTGGTCTTGAATCCCCTCAAGATCTGCTAGCATACAAAAGAAGGCAGATCAATAGAATCGCCATGCAGTAGGGCATACAGGTATCAAGCCTTCGCCATAGGTAATGAAGAAATATGAGAAATCCACAACAGATTCGTGCACACAATGCGCAATAGAATTTGGCGGTCAATGGGTAAAGATCCAGTGTGCGTCGCACCTGGACCACCCTCAATCGGTGTGTTAAACACTGTGGATCGAACTAAAGTGTCGAAGGAAGTGTAAAAGGAGTCAAGTAAGGAAATAGGGGGTGGACAACTCGAGGAATGTGAATGAGACTCGAAATGAAGTCAGGAATGATCCTAATAGTCCTATCCCGAAGAAAAACCCAAAATGATGAACAACTAACATCATAAATGTTAGCATAGAACTCGTGTACTAATAAGGATGGATGAGCTGTCAAATCAACAAGAAGTGGTTCCTAGCCCTAGGAAGAGAAAATAGCAGCGAGGTTGGGAGACAAGTCAGACATGATGACCTTGCGCTCAAAAAGTACGAGGCACTGGGAGAACTGTGACCTAAAAATATCCTGGGCCTTAACAGAAATAAACCTAGTTCGACTGCAAGAAGTCGAACTACTAGGAGTGGAAGGAGTAGGACATGCTCTCTTGGGCAACATCTGAAATAATCGAATCACAAAACCATTAAACCTTCCGACCGTTACATAGGCGTAATGACATACAACTTGCTATACTCTTTGGTATTTCTTTGACTGTTTCATGCTCCCGACACTTCGACAATTCAAATCAAGTATGTAATCATAAGTCTAGCAATATCAAAAGGACTTTTCCACATACGCAGTTAAGTTCAAGATAAAGTAAGGTGTATAAATGACTCATGTGTGTAATGTACCATTATTTTCTCGTGAGAACGACTCCAAACCTTAAATTTGTGAAAAAGAACATGCGAAACATCACTTGTTAAATAAGTGTGATCCTACTGATGAAAGTCTAACCAGAACAATTTTAGGACCTAAAATTGAGCTCAAATATGTGATGAATTTTCTTTTCTCCCCCTCAATGTTAGCATATATTATTTTTTTATCGCTTTTCTCGTAAATAGTATCTTATGTGCAGACTATATCCATTAAGCGACTAAATTGACTCCTGTAACGAGATTTAGGCCGGTTAACCCAAGTTAGATGACCATAGGCACCAGGTTATGAGAAAACCCTCGGGCTAAATTATTCGAGTCAATTAGGCTTCGAACAGAGTATAGGATGAACCAATTAAACACTCATATATTTTTGTTTATCAATTTTTCCCATCATAAATACAGCAATGTAGGGAGACTATCACGAGCTAAGGTCATCTAAATGTAGGTCAATTCATATTCGAGGTCACCATACTAACACGTGACTGTCATTCCAAATCTCACACATGGTTCAGACTCATTCACAAGATCATAGTGTGTGCAGTGCAAATGATTACATGAATACACATATAATCAGTACTCTACATTGAACCGAACCAAGCAATGGAAATAATAGTATAGATCAGATAATTGCTTACTTGGTCTCACATAACATGTTTAAAATCATAACAATGTGTCATTTGCCCAAAAAAAATTTTTTTTTAAATAATGCTTAAAGAAAATAAATGTAGAAGATATAGAAACAACCAAAATAATAAAATAAAATGAATGGGATGCATGCACGAATGAATGGACACAATTGACAATACATGCATGTACCTAAACACCAATTCAAGGCGAAATTTGAATGCCCTTACCATGAAAATCATGACAATTTTCACGACCTATGAGGTCGCTCCTGTTGACCCAAATAGTCTTAGAAGCAGAAGATGATTGAGTTAACCGATTCATCATCTCAGTTAAGTGGCTGACTTAATTGGCAAGAAAGTCGACCTTACTGGTGAAATCCAGATTCTTACTTCTAATCACTCGATTACGACACCTAGGTCTAGTGTATCCCAGAGCACCACAGTGGTGGCAAGTGGGAATGAACCTATGTTCAAACCTGCTCTGAGGTTGTTGACGAAAGATTGGATGACTAACCCTATGCTGTCTGGTAGGTCTCGATCCTATAGCATGCTTACCATTGGGTTTGGGATAAGCAATCTCATGAGCTTTGTGGTAGGGACGAATGTCGTCCTGGAAGTACTAGCAGTAGTATTATGATTATCAACATAATCCAGACCGTGCCTATTTCCAGTAAGCTTGTTCATCCCAAACAGAGTGTCCAACTTCTGCGAGCCACTCATAAACGATTGAAGTTGACCATTAGATTTATCAAGATCAGTAGTCAATTATTTAACTTTGATTTTCAAGTTTTCATTAACCAGCCTTCAACTCACTCAATTTTCTAGTTGAGTCCTGAAGGTCACTTAATAGTTTTTAGCGTTCAAGTTCAAGCTCGTTCACTTTTTCCAAGACAGCTTTATTGACCCTTTTAATTTTGAGATTTTTCTCAAACAATTCATGATAAGACTCGTGAATGTCAGTTTCATCATCAGACTCTTTTTCAGACTGTTCACTCGCATTCCTCTTTCAACATTTTCAATCTCACGGTCAGACCCAATTGTAGCTATCGAGGTAAAGGCCATGAATTTTTTATCATACTCACCACCAGATGTCTCATTCTGAGAGCTAGAATCTGACTTCTCATCACTCATGGTCACAGCTAAGGCCTTACGACGTTCTATACCCGAACTCCTCTTCAAATTTGGACATTCACTCCTAATGTGACCATACCCCTCACACTCATGGCATTGGACGTATTGAGATTTCTTAACGGGAGTCTTAGAGGTGTTATTCTCACGCCTATCTCTCGAGTTCTACTAGAGACTTCATTATCTCGCACCTAAGGCTTTCTCCTATTTCTCATCACCTTCTAGAATTTTTTTAACGAAATAAGCAATTTCGTCATCTCTAAGGGTCTCAGTGTCAGTGGACTCGCTTCCAAACAGTGTTCATGGCGATGGATTTCTATTTCTTTGGTTGTACTAAGATCAATTGATAAGTTTGGAGGGATCTTACGAGTTCTTCTACCTTAACGCTATCTAGGTCCTTATTTTCTTCAATGGCAGTTACCTTAGGTCTAAACCTTTCATGTATGGATCTAAAAACCTTACGAACGATTTTCAACTCAGGGATCCTTTTGCCTAGATTAAAACTAGAGTTCACAATATCGTTCAACTTAGTATAGAACTCATCAAATCTCTCATCATCATTCATCCTAAGTTATTCAAATCTATGTCAACATCTGCAGTTTAGAGTTCTTAACAGTTTTAGATCCCCAATGTGTGGTTTCTAAAATATCCCAAACTTCCTTAGCTGTTTCACACATCGATACATGCCTAAATTCTTCAGCAGAAACAACCATGAACAGGGCATGAAGGCCCTTACTGTTCCAATTACACTTATCTGAATTCATTTTCGACCACAGTGAAATATCAGTGGGTGTGACTACTCCAGCAACAGTTGTTGAAGGTGGAGCCCACCCATTTTAAACGGTAATCCAAATACGTTCATCTATTGATTTAAAAAAGACTCTCATTCGAACCTTCCAGTAGGCATAATTGCTTCCGTCAAAGTATAGAGACACGAACAGTGACTGACTCATCTAGACTTAACAAATAAGGGCCAAGAATTGATGTAAGGCTCTCATACCCATTGAGAAATGCAAGTTCGACCCTAACAACACCTAGAGGGGGGTGAATAGGTATAATATGCGGAATTAAAATCTTATTAACCAATTAGCAACAAGTAACCAATTAATTATCTCTAGATGGTTAATCATACAGTCAGTTTAATCCTAAGTTTAAATACCACAGATCATTCATTCGTAACATAAAGCAGTAAATTAAACACCAGAATGATCATGGAGAAACCCAACTGGGAAAAACTCCGGACACTTTACTAGTCAATCTACTATAAATGAATTTAACAACTAAGAGTCTACCAGACTAGACGACCCGTACTATTTGATCACACGACTACACTTCTTACAACTCTCACTGGATCTTGTGCTATCCTACACCACTACTTAACTGCTGTTGCCAAAGCTCTCCGTGGAATCTGCTACCCTGCAACACTCCAAATCTTGTGAATTCGTCTATCTCCAGTGGATCACGAAGAAGAACCCGTTCTTCACAGACTAGAACTTCAGTCGCCTTCATCGATCTTCAACACCTCTGACAGATATGTAGAAAGTTAGTTTCTGGTATTTAGATGCTGGATCTGATATTTTTCTGACAGATGATCTCACACAAGATGAAGGTTGAAGTATATAATATGGATGAATCACTATCTGATCTGATTCTCTCAATGTTCAACCTTAGAATTTCGTGCAGGTGAGTTCTGATATTTAGAGGTAGGTCAAGATATCAATAGGCCTAGTAAAAACCCTTGGAATCACAAAATAAAAATTTCATGGACAGTACTGTCACTCGAGCGAAGAGCCGCGACAGTCCAGCGAAGCAGTTTCTATTTTTGTAATTCGAGCCAACCCTTGGCGACAGTCTAGCAAAAATGTGCACCCTTTTCCTCTTTGTTCCAAACACGAAACCCTAGACCTATTTAATTAACTTTTAAACAAATTACATATTACTCCTTGAACTTTGATACTCTATCAAATTAAGTAATTTTGTTCACAGAATTTGCTAATTACAAAATCAACTAAAATCTAACACTTTCCACTACAGATCAGTTCAGTTCGGGGTTGACAGAAAGTAATATCTTACCTATTCTCCTATAACTTATCTCTAGGGTTATATATATATAGCACGACTTGTATAGAAAAATACAAGAAAAACATTCTCATCATATTTTCTACATATTCAACAACATATAGAGAGATTGAGTGCTCAAAATTCAATCGAGATTATTGAAATATTGAATTGTAAACACAAAACTCTTGATCATAGTAGATTCTCCTCCTCTAAAATTCTTGTGTTCTTATTTTCTTCATCATTATTTTATTATCGTCATTATCTTGCATTTCGAAATTCATAACAGTTAAGAAGGATATTCTACTTTCGAGCTAAGGTTTTTCGCTGATGTCTTAGAGAAATTTTAGTGTAAATTCCTCCAAGACGAGCAATTAATGGTAAATGAGGCATAAGCGTACTAAACAAAAGGATGTTCATTCAACAATTTTCTTTGGGTAAATTCTATACGTACAGCCATTACATAGTAAAGTAGCCAAATCCCAAGGCTTCATAAGCTATGAACGCAATGACGAGCACTTTGGGATTCACATTAAGCACTAGCTGACTGAGAAAAAGATAACATGAATATACATGTATAATAGAGTTAAAATAGCAGTACAAAGTGTAAACTGGCATTTATAGATCAGTTGGAGGAATAAGAAGCAAAGAATGGTGCACGGAAATAGGCACAATTTGCTCAAAATAGTGCTATTGTACTATTATTTCACCGTTGTATAACATTATTCATGATAAAACTCGTAAGGAAAAAAGACCGTCGTAGAAAAACTCTGAACATAACTCTCATTCATTTGCTTCCATAATAACAATGAAGTTGCAACTTGTACTAACTACAAGTTCAATTATCCCATCATCATAAACAAAATCATTGCAACAAAGGATTCTAAGGATTACAATCAACAATGTAGAGAATATATCTACCATGATATCATATATGTACTCGAGCAATGTCTAAACAATGAGATATTACATTTCAAGTATCTGGGAGTCACATGAAGCAAAATTCGAAATAAAACAGCATAAGAACCCAAAACACCAAAATAGGTAGAAACGCAAACCTGAACATAAAATTATCTCGTGATGACAATATCAGTATCAAAAGCAAAAACAATCTATATATTTACATAAAACAAGTTTGTATATCATGATGAATGACCAGATAAGAAGATACACTAACACTCACAAACTACAAAGAGAGATCCAATTATATTCCAAGGCCAAACGAACCTCATATGTTTTGGCCTTCGTTCAATTTAAGTATATAACCATCTAGAAATAGTATTTGACGTCCAACATCATTAACAACAGAACTTTCATGAGTGTGCTTCTTTTAAATACATATTCAAAGAAAAAAATCGAGAGTAAAGTTCCGAATATATCAATGTTACAAACAACTCAAATTTAAACTAGTAGATTTTGATAAAATACAGAAGATGGTGAATTTTCTGTTTAAAATGTGAGCTTATAATTAATGAAGTATTACCTAACAAGGACTAATTATCTACTCAAATAGATTTTCTTTGGCTTAGAATGAGGTTAACATCAAAAAGTCTTATAGAGAAAAAGAAATCTTTACAGCCAAACAAAACAGTACCAAAATTCCATTGATACCAAAAAATTACTATACATCTTGCTTGATACTCAATATCACATATAAAAAAACTAACCTCTTCCAACTAAACATTTACCTTAAATATCCTAGTAAATAAGAAAATGTGAAAGATAATTAAGAGACAGGATTCGAGGAGTTTAATGGAAGCTTCAAATAACAACAGAGTACTCCATCATCTTCAAATTCCACATGCATTCAAGAATCATCAACTTATGCCAAATACATTACTGAAATTAAATTGCTTCGACCGTGTATGAGTCAAAACCCACAATCCCATATCCTCAGATCAATTTTACCATAGACAAAATAAGAAAAAACAAATTTGTATTTGAAAAGTCAAGAACTTTACTCAAAATTCACTCCCAATATACAGAACCACCAATAGCATACAATATGAATCTCGAACACCACATGCATTCAAGAATCCTAAGGTAAACACATATAATCAACACATCCTACAATCCCAAAAAATTGATATACAAATGAGTGAAGAAAACACACAAAAGTTAGATGCTTTTAAGTTTTAAGAGAGAGAGAGAGAGAGAAGGGCATTTGGGTTCTGCTGCCACGAATTGGAGAAACAAAGAACCTCCTTGAACTATTCAAATCAATTCTCTCTCTCTCTCTCTAAAAAGTTCCTCTCTCTAAAAGTTTTGAATTTTGGAAAATGATAAATTATATTCTTGTCAATTGAAAATTATCTACTTTTGATTTCTTTCCTCAATAATATCCATCAAACACCCTCTTAATGAAAAATGAACCTTTTTTTTTTTTGTTTACCACAAATTTCTAGAAAAAGAAGTAGATTCCATGAGAAGTTACATTAGTGTGCTAAGTAATAACAAATTGGTTCATTTTCTTTCATTATCTATTAAGGTAATGACCAATAATTTTGGGAAGAAATGAAGAAGACAAAATAATAAAAAAAAAACATTACACTACAAAATTAAATACATCTAATTCATAAGAAAATTATATAATTTCATTTCGTGAATTTAATCTCATCCAAATTTGTGAGTTAATCAGGCTTTCCACAATTTTTAGACAGAAGGTAATTTTTCTTTGAAATTCTGTTTTTTTGATAAGTTGTGTTTAATAGTTGTTATATATATGATTTCAATGGATTAGATTTTTCAAACAATTAGTAGATATTCATTGTAAGATTATGGGAGTTTTTTAATCTCAAATTCATATTTGAGATATTTCATAGTTATTGCGCTCAAATACATATGGGACATTTCATCAAAAAGAAGAATTAAACTAAAACACAAGGAAAGATATATAATGTAAAGTTAATCAAGACAAAAAGAAAAAGAAAAAAAAAAAAGAGAAGAAGAAGAAGAAGAACAATGGAAACAATTCGGTTCATCAGAAAAAAAAAGTACAGAAACAAGTGGAGAATTTGTACAAAAAATATTACTAGAATTGTTAGCAGTCATTCTATTTCAAGGAATGATTTCTCTTATAAAAGTATATAAACAGAGGAGTTCCTCAATAGTTCCAAGTGTTAAAACTATTTCAATAAGAAAATAGTTAGCATTGTTAGCAATAATTCTATTTCAGTCCCCCAAGTGTTAAAACTATTTCAATAACAAAATAGTTAAATCAACCAAGTATCTTCAATTTCGAATCCTAAATAAAGTTTCACATATCCACTTCTGCCTATAATTGGTAACTAAACCCATTAAATACGACCGATCCTAATGGGTTTCATTTGCTAGCTATTATAGATTAGGTATTGACCAATTATTTTGGAGAAAATGAAGATGAAGTAGAAAATCCATTAATAGTGGAATAATTATTTGCAAAAATGGTGGTTGAAGTTGAATAAGATAAATGCATATGGTGAAGTGTAAACCCGACAATCGTTCTCCACATTTGTAAAATGTCGAGAATGATATTTAAATGTAATTCTTGACATTATTTCAAATGTCAAGAATAAATGTTAAAAACTTAGCAAAGTTGGGGAACATTTTGTGTGATGCGTTTAACAATGATATGTTTGTTGTGTGTTTTCTAATCTTATTTGCATTTATGGGATGCATGTATGGAGATGTTATTTTATGCCTTTGAGTTTTGCAATTTCACTTCAAATAACTTTTTTCGATTTAATTGATATCAATTTTTTTTTTCAGAATTAACTAAACAAGGGATAAGTGGACATTAAAAAAATTTCTAGATAAGGGATGCAATTGGAGATATTAAAAGCTTGATTGCTGGATTAAGTTTGCTGCATATAGTGTTTGAAACGGAATGGTATACACATTAAAATAATGAAAACACGTTGAAAATACTACCATCCCAGCAGATATTCAAGTGACAGCGGACATTATAAAAAAAGTTTTATTTTATTTTTTGTCAAATTTTTATGCTACTATGATCTCCTTTTGTCAAATATATTTAACATGGAATTCATCATTCGAGAACATCAAAAGATTCTTAAACCATTCTCAACATTTGAAAAGTACTTTTCGATAAATGAACCCTGTTATCGTGACACTTAATACATCATTTGTCTTGAATGAAATTTTGTTCCAAACAACAATGTTCTCTACATTTTATACAGTCCTTGACATTTGAAATGTAATTCTCGATATTTAATTCCTTTTAATCTTGACACTTGACATTTCATTTGTTAGGAATGATTCAACTGTAGCAACAATACAATACTGGACTTACCACAATAAATTGACATATTTAAATGTATTTCTACTTATCACTTGAGATGATGAACATAACCTAATTTTTCTTTTCTAGTTCAATAAAATTGTAATCAAAATTTTCTTATTCAACATACTCATGTTATATATTTATACAATAAATATAATATGTGAAAGAAATAATTAATTAAGATGAAGTGTCCAACTGATGAAAAGTGTGGAATTTGTGTGGGAGGTCAGGTGTTCGAGCCACGCCTCACGCACTATATTAAAAAGTCTTTGATTGGACCTTGGGGCCTTGGGCTCTTGGATTTTATTGATTCTAATAAAATAATAATTATTTTTTTTAATCATTTTCGGAATTATTTAATGGGTCAACTAGCCAGTAGAATATGACAGTTTTAACTGCCCAGTATTAATACCCATTACCATTGGCCATTACATCTGCAACTTAATACTAGATCATGGTGGAAGAAGTTACATCTCTTTCTATCTATATAAACACACTTTTGGGTATTAGAAAAATATAAGAAAAACGAGTTTATACATTTCTATACAGTACAGTAAAAATATTATTCTTAATTTTACATATTTTTGGAGTACACTTGAGAGTTCTGGAAACCTTTTGTGATTGCTGCACAATTGGTTTATTTGATCGTTGTATCCTAGAGGTGATTGTCCACAGAGGTCGCAGCAGTTATCGACGGGCAATTTCGACTTAGGATATCGTGCTGTCACGAGACTCGATCTATTGATAAGTTTTTCTGCACTTTACTGTTATTTTATCCAACAACTCATCCATAGAGATAGCGGAAACCACCTTCAATTCCTAATTGCAGCAATAAAAAATTGAGGCCTCAAAACAAATCCAAGAATGATCGTAGAGAAACTAAATTTGATGTTCCACAAAGAAAACAATAGTGTCATGTTTCAAGTGACTTCCTTATAGACTGAAGAAACCTATTTTTTATATCTAGAAAATGAAGTGGACATAATCGAATAGAAGATATAAAATTTAATGAACATTCTAAAACATACATTTACTAATAAATACGGAAAGATTCAACAAGATAAAACGATCTAGTTAAGATTTAATTGAATAAAAAATATACAAAATTTACCATAGTTGGATTAATACTTTCAAGATCTTGCAGTTCGAGAAGCCTCATAAGGACGAATGAAGCCATCTACAAGTAGTAAACACAGAGGCATGCTTCAATCCTCCAAGAATTATTGGTTTATGTTTCGGTATTTTGACAGCAATTTGCAAACCACATTGGATTGCAAAAAGCCAAAAAGCATGAGTTGAGCCACCTATAAATTAAAATTTCAGTGTACACTTCCCCGTCATAGCAAAATTACACATGTTCATTCTTCAACTATATAAAAAAAGGTCAAAATACAGCAAAGTTTAACATCGATTCCCATGGACGGATCCATCTGGACTATAGATCAATGCCGTTTTGAAGTAAAATCATTCACAACAATCAAATCGAGTGCGAAATCAACATTACACGAAATTGGTGATGAAGAAGGTGGCATTTTCCCATAGAAATCACTGAAATACAAATAAAATTAGTGCAAAGGAGGGTTTGGTGTAATTGAGGGCTCCTACAATCATATTGAACGTTAGCACCAGATCAACCACCAATTAGAATAAAACCCCAGAATGGAACTAAACCAAATAAAATAAGTCAAAATCAAACCTTTTCTTGGAAATAAACTCGAAAGCATGCAAAACCGAAGGTTGAACAGTGCATCTACGTGACCAAGTTTCAAGTCAATAGCTTTCTGAGACTCATTAAGGGGCTGTCTGGGAGGGATTGTTTTGCCAAAGAAAATTGATTTTACTACCGTTAACTACTAAAGGTGGGCTCCACATGTGACACATTCAGTCAACATTGGCTGCTGGACTTCATCTTCAATGATACAAAAATCAAGTAAACATGCTCCCAGACAACTCCTAATTGCATTATCATCATCACCCACAGCTTGCAAAGCAGAAGCCAAATCACATTGTTCATCAGCATAACCATTCTTCATATAAAAAATAGCTTCATCTAAGGCCTTAATGGCAGCCTCATACTCACCCACATCGAAAAGAGCACTACCCAAAAGCTTCAAAACCCTAAAATGTGTAGGTCACAAAATAGTAGCTTTTCCATAATGCTCACAAACACTAATAAGCTTACCTTCACCTTCAAGTGCAATTCCCACATTCACATGAATCTTGGGCAACAGACATGCCATGGATTCCCAGTATAACGACCCGGGTCCCACTTAACTGACTGTTATAGCCGTTAGATCGACGACGTAATGTCCCCACTGTACCTACATAAGTCTTTTCGACATGCTTTATTCTCACTTGCACGCTCTCCAAGAAAAATTCCCAAGGGGTTACCCATCATAGAATTACTCCAAACTAAGCACGCTTAACTGTAGAGCTTTTAATGATGGACTTTCAGAAAAGAAGGTGCACCTTGTGGGTATGAGTAGTACCTATCAAATCTTTTAAACTTTCCTGGTCTGGGTATTACAATCACCCCCCGTTAGACTCGCGACGTCCTCGTCGCGCTTGATCCTTCTGAGGATCCGTTGCCAAGCGTTGGAATTCTAGAGGTGACTCCCACGAGTTCAAGAGGTGGCTCCCCCTCTATGGCGTAGCACTTTGTCCCACATAGCAACCGGGCTCTGATGCAATTTGTTACGACTCGGGTCCCACTTAACGGGCTGTCCCAGTAGTTAGATCGACGACGTACTGTCCCCTTTGTACCAACATGGGTCTTTTCATCATACTTTATCCTCACTCGTACGCTCTCCAAGAAAACTTCTCAGGAGGTCACCCATCATAGAATTGATCCAAGTTAAGCACGTTTAACTGTAGAGTTTCTAACAATGGACTTCCGAAAAAAAAAAGGTGCACCTTGTCGGTATGAGTAGTACCTATCAAATCTTTTAAACTTTCCTGGTCTGAGTATTACACCCAGTGCTAGCAGAAATTCCACTTTGGCCTCACTATGCCTCCCACACATACAAACATTTCCCTGTACTAAAATGCAGCCTGACATCAAGTGACTGCAACTCGCATGTTGAAACTTACCAAAGCCTCCTTCAACAAAAAATATGTTCCCTGACTTGTTCCATCAGCAGTAGACCTCAAAACTCCCAACTCCTTCATAAAAACTGCATAGTCATGCCTCAACTCTTCCCAAACCACATTTTTCTCCATAATCTCCATTGATGGGCCAAGCTCTCAAGACCAACCTCGATTTGAAGATTGACGTCTGGTGACAACGATTTGAACTGTCAGAGAGCTCATTTGGTTCAGTAGCTACAGGAGAAGATTAAAATTTAAATGTAGTTGAGAAAGGCAGAGAGGTGAGTGACAATCGAAAGAGCGATCTAGAATTCTTGCAAAGTCAGCTCGATTTACTCACGGAAAAGGTAGCATTTAATACATGAATTGGCATTAGTACTTTATTAAATATTTAGTATAGGTTATGTGTCAAGTTTCTGTTTGTCAACACAATTTATAATTAAATACAAAAATTATTTCTTGTGGATTTCTCTTTGTTATCAAGGGTATCTTGGTCTAAATTTTATCAAAATGTACATTGAATAAATTTTGAATATTTTTGCAAATAACCATGTGAAAGTTGACATTTTTTACAATTTCCTCTTGCATGCATAACACACACACACACACACACACATATGTATACATTTTGTTCTGTAGCACTTTTAACACCTGCTTTCTTCCTCTAGTGGGACCCACCAGAAGCCCTACCAAACACAAAGAGGGACGGGGACAAATAACATTTCTATTCTAAACTATTATACACGAATTAGAATTAAATCGAACCAACATATTTTGTTCCTAACACTTATGTTTTAGAATGATGTTATGATATTATAATAATGGATCATTAGTGATGTGACAATTTATGTGAAAGAATGGGATATGAGAGTTCAATTTCCCTCTCTCTCATGAAAATTCAACTATCCAATCCTATTATTCCACATAAATTGCCACATCACTGATGATCCATCATTATAATAATAAATAACATTACTTTAAGTTTTAACATTACCTTTCAATCCAAGTGGGACCCACAAAAAGCTCCTATGTTGGGTTGGTGTGAGTGGGGGTGTAAGCCGGGGAGAGTTTTTTGCCCCTTTTGCAATTGCAGTCTATGTGCACAGATATTATGCTTAGTCGTCCTTTCACTATGCAATGTACTAACTCCCCACGTGCTTCCACGTCATCTTTATGACGTAGCCATGATATGGATACAATGGATTGGGAGTGTGATCGCACCCGCTAGATGAGATTGGTTTGCCTAGTCAATGGTGTAAGGTTTTAATTGTGCTATTGACAAAATTGGATATATTTACAAAAGGGCCCCTGTCAAGGTTTTTTTATGCACAAGGGGTTTTTCAAAGAAAAGATTTTTTCGCAAAAAATAAATAAATGAAAAATATTATGATGAATTACTGAAACTTCTCCTATAATTTATGACAATTATAAAAACATCCTCTCTAATTATGAAAAATTGCAAAACTCCAATTTAGCATAAATTTATTTCCTTTTACAAATAAAAACAATCGATATAGCTTTCAAAATTAGATTTTCTATTTTTCAATATTAACTTTTTTTTGTCATAGAGAGATGTAAGATTGATCCAAATTTAAATTCAAACATTATTACATAGATTTATTATTAATAATTACTTTAGCTAAAAAAATGCTCGTAATAAAATAATGTTAAGAAATAAAAAAGAGAAATGAGGATAGCTAAATATTATTTAGAAATAGTTTCACATTGTATTTAATAAAATATAAAGTAAAATAGGAATTAAAAATTGGGGAATTATTTATAAAGCCAAACTACCTAGAAGTTTCTGTAAGTTTTGAAAAATAGGGGGTGTTTTGTAATTTTCAAAAAAATTGAGGTTGTTTTCGTAATTTATCCAAAATATTAAGAAACTTTAACTTGGAAATGACAAAAGTGAGGAGACATAGTTTGTTTAATTTCAAAAATGCCATTGCTATTTAGAATGTAAACGAGTGGCTCGCGAGCCGAATCTCGTGGCTCGGATAAAAAATGACTAAGCTTTTTTGGCCGAACTCGGCTCGAGTCTTATTGAGCCGAGATTGCTTTATATTTTTTTCGCTCTCTGTTGCGAGCAACACAGAAACAGGCAGTTATAGCTCGACTCAGGCTTTTCGCTCTTTAAAACCGGTAGCTCTCCCTGTTCAAGTAGCTCAACTTCCTCTCTCTTTTTCTACTGCCTGTTTCAGGAAGCTCGGTTGCCTCTTTCTTAAACTGATATTTGAGAAGAAACAAGTTCCTCTTAATGTTGATTTCTTCAGTATCTTGAAATTACAAACATCTTCACTATAAAGAAAAAATACTAAAGAAGAAAAACCCGTTGCTTTCATATCAAGTAATCTCTGTAGTGTGGTATTTATTTTGATCTAGATTTGTCTTCATATAGTAGTTAATTGCCTTTGGAATCGTGTACAAAAAAATTCCGTAAGTGCCATTCAATTAGAAAACAAAAATCAAAATTTTATATTTGACCTAACTCGATTGCTATGGGCTGCTATGCGCTACTATGAACCGCTACCAACAAGAAGAATTTCCTTCAAAGTTGCCCAAGTTGCGATTGCAAGAGGCATTTACGTGATCGCAACACTACTACTTTTTTGTTCAGTTTTTTTTCTTGACTCTTGTGCGTTTTAGTCCCAGCTCAAGGTTTTTCTACAATTTTGGTCCCTTCAACTTTAAAAATCCAAATTACGTACCACACTTCCTATTGCTTCCGTATTGATCCTTCATTTTCCAAACTCCTCTACTTTGATACTTCAACTTTTATTTTCTTCAAATTTGATCTTCCAACGTGTTGATAATGTTCAAGTTGGTCCCAAACTTTTCCAAACCTAGAATTTGGTCCTCAAAACTTCTGAATTCATCTAATTAGCTTCCAATCAAGTCCAAACTTCCCTAAAACTTGTCCATTTCTTATTTAAAGCTTCAATTAAGCTCCAAGTCGAATTTTCACCTATAAAAGCAATACATAATCATTGAAGTAGTAGTAGCTGCTTCACAACATGTAGCCTTGCAACCTATTGCTGCTTTGCAACACGAAGTTGCTGCAGAACTACAGTGATTATTAGAATTTGAAATCCAATCCCATGCATTAATTTAAAATGTAATGCATACAATTCACATCAGTTAAACTAGTTGTAGATTTTCTTGGACATTAGAAAAGATAACTTTACAAGCAATTCGAGACAACAATTTTTCAATAATATAAAGTTATGGCTAATCCATGTATGCCCAATTTCACTCTTTCAACTAAAAACTATATATACTTATATTTATTGTAAATTATGTCTGTTCTTGGTGCAATTTGAGTCCAATTGAGTACCATACTATGGTATGTAAACTAGACTTAACCAAGTGATAGACTACCAAAATTATAATAGTCTTCATGCACCAAAATTAATGCTGTTTGAGAAAGAATTTAGGAACACACCTTAGTTATATTTATGAACAATCATGCTTCATGTACGCACGCTAACCTATATCCATTAAATTGAAAAATCAATGCATCTATCATTTTGTGGGTTTAAGTAATGGAATATAGAGTCCATCAAACTTGGCTCTAATACTAATGTCGGAAGTTGTGTGGGTATTGAATCAAACCAATGATCTTTAAGTCCAAAACCTCATGATGGTCCACAACATGCATGACTCAGAGTATGTAGGTGTGACTCAAACAACCAAAGGTATCTACAACTCAATAACCACAATCTAGGAATATAACTGAGAGAGAAATAAATCTTATGAAATTACTTTGTGTTAAATACAAAACTATTGAGGTCCCATTTATAAGCTGGCGGATAGACTTATTTAGGGGGTTGTTTAACAAATATTTTGATAAAAGTTTGAGCTGATTTTTATAGAAGTTGATGAAATGCGTAATTAAGCCCATTATACTAAACTTCTATTTTAGGTGGATTCTCATACCATTTTTATTGGTATGAATTCTATTTGACAAGTAGGTAGTTTTCTTAAATGCAATGAATAGAACATTTTCAAGGCTCATTGACCTTGGAGCAACATTTTTCAAAGTTAAGGGACACTCGGATAACATGTACAGTTTGCTTAGAAGTCAGGGACAAGACTTCAAGTTCAATTAGTAATAACTCGATACTTTGAATATATAGTAGGGCGGTGAATGTAGTTCAATTTGAATTTTAAACTATTTGAACTCGATAGTAATAACTCGATACTATTTTGAACTCATAGTTGCACTATCTTCTAAATAAACATCTTTTGATTCTTCTTGAATATTTTTATTTTCTCCTTTAGGGAACCATGATAAGTTCAAAATTATCACGTTCTCATAATTATTAAAAAATCAACTTAATGACATCCGTATGATATCCCATAACATAAATTTCTCATAACGAACAAAAACACTACAAACCAAAATCAATTAATTACAAAATTGAGTTACCGTACGTGGCATACATGTGGTGGTTAATGATTTGATACATGAGACAATAAAAAAACTACCACATTAATGCAACAAACCACTAATCACCACATGTAAGCCATGTAGGGCGACTACGGTAGTTTTCAAATAGTATTATTTAACTTAAAAAGTGATAATAAAAAAGAAAGAAAAAAAATAATTATATAGACTTGCATGTTGGTTTTAACCATTAAGATGCCAAAGTTGGACTAATATAATGTTGCAGTAATCAATTGATGCATATACCCATATATCGCCATAGGCAACAATTACAAGCCACCTCGGATAGTATTGCACTCCCCTTTTTTTCTTTTAAATATATACTTTTTAGAGTATAAATATATACTTTTTAGAGTATGTTTGATTGATATTATTGAGGAAAGAATGTATTTTAAACAGTGATATGATGGAAAATATGTGATTAAAATAATAATGATTACAGTCCTAACTACAAATATTTTGATTTTTATAGACCAATGGTATGTTTATTATATTATATTTCGGCATTTTGAGAACCACAAACTTTTTATAGTGTATTTGAGTCACATTAAAATTCTCATTTTCAACCACTCTTCTTCAATAAAGTAATATTTTCTATCACATCAACAATTTTTCCTTCTTTTTTAATCACACATTCTCCATCAATCTACAATTCCAAAATATATTCTTCCAAAATAATGTGGCTCAAACACACTATAAAAAGTTTTGAATCCTGTGACTATGGTCCAACTGAGTAATTTATGGTCCAAAGTCAACAGATCTTAACTCTACTATTATAGGCAATATATCTTGTGATGTCCAAGTCCAAATCAGTTAGTCAAAGTCAGACAAAATTAGTTGGGTCTTTAGCCCCACTTTGTTGTAAATTAAATTAAAAATTAAATTTAACCAAAGATTTTATGAAATCTACAATTTTTCAATCACATACTTCATCAACTTCTATCAAAATCTACTAAAATTTTGATTTTAATCCCATCGAACAGGGTCTAAATGTAAAGACCTCAATTATAATAAAAAAAGGCGGTGGGAGCTCTTTGGGATAATATAGATGGACCATGCAATAATGTATATAAATGTTAACACATTGGTTTACACTCATGTGACAGATTTTGGTATATTGAGTTTGACAACACATTTTACAATCAACCGTTAGATTTTTGACAAATATGAGGTGTCAATCAATGTATACACTTCATGTGTACAAATAATTTAATCAAATCAGATAATGTTTAAATTTTTCTATTCTGGCACGTCAAAAAAAAAATTCTCTAATACATCTAGGGAGAAACAGAGGGAGCAAAAAGGGTAAGAGAAATCAGCTGAGCTAGGAAGGGGAAAGAGAAAGGAGATTTTCGAGCTTGGTCTTCTTTCACTCTTAAATTCCACTATAAGGTAAGGAAATTTTACAATTTCAAGAATCTGTCAATGTTTATACGTGAATATATAGGTGTGCAATCGGGAAAAAATATGAGAGAGAAAGAGAGAGAGAGAGAGAGAGAGAGAGAGAGAGAGAGAGAGAGAGAGAGAGAGAGATGATACATTGATATAATGGAGAAATTGGGCAGAATTATGGTGAGGTACAATTCAATTTTATGATGCTAGGTCGTTTTGCTTCATTTTCACAGTTAATCCAATGCTTCAAATTGTAAAGTATTATATGGGCAGACATTTATGTATATTGAATAGAAAAAGGAATGAATTGAGTTGTGATTTCATTGAGTAGAATGAGGAAAAGGAGTTTTGATTAATGGAATTGGCCAATTTTAATTAATGGGTACCTGCAACAAGAGAGAAAAGAATAGGTACTCAACTTTAAGTTTCTTGTTTCATATACCAATAACAAATAATAAATAAATATATAATATAAATAATAAGAGGAAAATGCACAAAATGTCATTTTTTGGCTTTTCATTTTCAAAAATGACACTTTTTAAAAGCCTTTGCAATATTGTCATTTTTGGACAATTTTACCCCTTTAGAAAATTTAAATACCCAATGCATACTTGAGTTGACAATTCAAAAAAATAGTACCCAGTACATTCTTGAGTTGACAGAATTTTCAGAGGCCATTTCTTTTGTTTTTTTTTTAATTAACCTAAAACTTCCCACTTCAACTCTCCAGTCTTCACTTTCGACTCTTGCGTTTCCTCCACCACGCCTGCCTTCAGCCCTTTTCCGCCACCACGCCTTCAGCCCTTCACGCCGACAGAAGTCCAGAGACTAGACGGCAGACACCTTCACGCCCAGAACTAGATTTTGGGGAATTTTTTTTTTTCAGCAGCAACGCAGGGGGGTAAGATTGCAGAGCCGGACTGGAAAAGGGAGAAACGTCGGAGAAGATAACCGAGAAGAAGAAACTGAAACGGGCTCTGTTGTCCTTTTTTTTATTATTTGGGCAGTTGGGTTGTGCACTTGGGCAGTTGGGCTAAGTATTGGGTAAAAGAATTAGGCTCAATAATGGAGGAAATGGTCCAATTCCAAAACAGGCAAAGTTAACCCTTATCTCCCAATTCCCAATTCGACAATTCCATTTAGAAGAAGAAGCTGCGACTGGACGAAGCGAAACCGAGTCTCCGACTCCCATTAATTTGTAACAGAGTTAAGGTTAGTTTCTCTCGTATGGCATAAACTACTGGGTAATACAGTCCATGGTATCATTATTTAAGGCTCACCTGGATTTGCCAACATGTCTTTATTGAGGAAGAAATATAGCTGAACATCATATATTTTGTAGATATGCAAGGATTTTTGTTTTTGTTTTTTCGTTTTGAGTTTTAGTAAAATGGATGCATCTCTTTTGGGGTCTATGATGCGTACTTATTCTGATAATAACTTGGTTTTTTATCTGAAGATGATGGTGTTGAAAGCAGCGAATACCTATAATCTTTACAATGCTAAAACGCTTCTTATGAAATGTTTGTATAGTTTTATTACAAGAACTTCAGGATTATGCTTATTTTTCTTAACTTTCTGGATACGAATATTCGTGTATGTTGAATTAAGAAACTGGGGATGAGTTGATGGTTTTAAAGCAATGTTTGGTAATTTCTCTGAAGAATAGAGTTACTGCATTTTCATTATCTTTGAAGTGCTCTTGAGAATTAGAATACCTCGTGTTATGGTGATTATTTTCGAGGTCAAATGTTGAATTCGGAAAATTGGCTAGATGGTGCAAAGAATTTTATACTGAGTTCAAGAATGAACATAGATCATGCCAGTAATTTAAATATTTGAATATAAAAGCAGCACAGAACGTTTAAGTTGCAAGTTTGGCATGCAGATGCAGTACTCTACAATACAATTGACAAATTTTTGAACTTTATTTCGTACCAATCCGTCAAATGCCAAACACAGTATACGTTATCAGAGTTCTCAAAACACTAATAAACAATTAGAAAAACAATCCAATTAAAACATCAAAATGTATAAAATGCCCCTGTGATTCATCTTAAGAAATACCCACAAACATATAAAATATGTTAAAATATGTAAAAACTTATTTTATATAGTAGAGTAGGTAAAAAATAGAGCAACTGTTAAACCATATGTACCTAAAACTTCCACTTGCATAGTACAAAATAATAGTTGAACATTAGGAAGTTGTGATATCTACCAACGAGCAAACAAGCTCAGAATTTAATAGCCTTCACTTGTGATCGAAGGCCTCAGTACTCTTCATGATATCACGAGAAAATTTAGTTACACATATTGAAAATATGCAACGAACTTTCTCTAAGAGACACTATGGAAGAACCGACAATTCTCTCCTTTCTTTTGTTTTTCTCTTTCTCAAGACACCAAAATGACTCTAAGCATTCCAAACCTTTCTTTCTTTTTTCTCCCCTTTTTACACGTCCCCTCCCCTCCTATTTATAGGAGAATTTTTGTGTGAAACCTTGAAATTTGTAGCCTGAAATGTTGAAGCATTTGAGTGAGTGGACTTGGTCCAAATTTTCGGCTAGAAGGAAGCTTGTGAAATGCAATGGACGACTTTGTCTTCCTTTACAGATTTTTCATACTTTAAGTGTAATGCTTTTTAGTTGAACGCCACTCCCAAGATGATCAAGATAGTTGACCATGCAGGTGTAGCCCTTAGTGCCGTGTGTCAGCTTCCATGGAGTTGTTGGTCAGCAATTTCAGCTTTGATGATTCCATTTTCAAGTGTTTTTGTCTTCAAGTGAGCCATGCATTTATGGAGGTGCTGTGTATTTCTATTTATGGCTAATTTCCTTTTGAATTGCAAGTGGGATTAGCAAATGGATGATGTAGTGTAGGCGCCGGTTTCTTGAAAGATGAGGCACCGTGTATGGATTTGCATCTTATTTCAACTTGTGGCTGGAATAAAATCAGATTTGGTCTGATTTTTACGTGGAGCCTTGAAACTTCCTATGGCTGCCATCAATAAGATAAAACCAATTTTAAAAGCAAAATAGTAAAACATATCTAGAAAGTTAGCTTTTAAAAATAAAAGTGACAACTTCGGATTTTTAAATGGAATGCATGGGTGCAAATGGATGTTGGTAACAAGTGCTTTGAGTGAAACCGTCTGTGTTTATCATCTTTCTTCTATTTAATATTTCAAAGCAATTCAATATAATAAAACCATGCTCAAATATGTTTTAATATGCATAGAAGTAAATTTTAATAATACAAGTCATAATTCATTTTTTCTATTCATATTTTAACAATTTAATTCAAAGATAGAATATTTTGAGTGCACTTTTTTTGCACTCATCACATTTCTTCATGCCATTGAGCATAATCTTCCACACAAATGATATTTTTTGATTTTTCGTAATTTCCCAACAGTGGTTAGTGGTCTAACGTCCTTAATAGCTTAATACTTATTATTTATGTTTTCCCCTATGTATAAGTAATGTTTCTAATAAACTGATTTTGTTCACCATTATATGTAAACTAAAACATCTAACATGAAGATTGCTACAATTCGTAATGGGAAGTCAATAGCGAACAGTATTAAATCTAGAATAGCAAGTGCAATTTGTGCAACCAAGAAAACTAATAGAAGACCTAGGAATGTGCTACTCGGCATCAAGAATTATTTTTGTTCTTATCGCCTTGCCGGCATTATAAATTATTTTTGTTATCTTGTTGGCATAATGATTGAATCGACTGCCATGCTTTGTTCATGGATTATTTTTGTTCTTATCGCCTTGCCGGCATTATGAATTATTTTTGTTGTTCTTGCCTTTATTTTTGTTGTTATTGCCTAGCTGGTATCATGAATTATTTTTGTTGTTATTGCCTTGCCGACATTATGAATTATTTTTGTTGCCTTGTCGGCACAATGATTGAATCGATTGCCTAGTCGGCATCATGAATTATTTTTGTTATTATTGCCATCAAGAATTATTTTTGTTCTTATTGTCTTGCCTGCATTATGAATTATTTTTGTTGTCTTGTCGGCATAATGATTGAATCGACTGTCATGCTTTGTTCATGGATTATTTTTGTTCTTATCGCCTTGACGGTATCATGAATTATTTTTGTTATTCTTGCCTTTATTTTTGTTGTTATTGCCTGGCTAGCATCATGAATTATTTTTGTTGTTATTGCCTTGCCGATATTATGAATCATTTTTGTTGCCTTGTCGGCACAATGATTGAATCGATTGCCTAGTCGGTATCATGAATTATTTTTGTTGTTATTACCTTGTCGGTATCATGAATTATTTTTGTTGCCTTATCGGCACAATGATTGAATCGATTACCTTGCCGGCATCATGGATTATTTTTGTTGTTCTTGCCTTTATTTTTGTTGTTATTACCTAGCCGGCATCATGAATTATTTTTGTTGTTATTGTCTGGTGGCATCATGAATAATTTTTCCATTGTCTTGCTGGCCTACGAAATTATATACATAAATGTCAAAATTACATTTCCCGACAGTTCACTTCAGCGGAGAAATCGTGAAGTATTGAACTGTCGTTCCCAACAGTTGGCCTCAGTAGTTCTGAGTGACCTGTCGTTCCCGACAGTTCGCCTCAGAAATTTGCATTAAACTGTCGGGATCGACAGTTCACCTCAGTGATTCTCGACAGATCGAAAACTATCGACACATGAACTGTCGAGACCTGGCAGTTGAGCTCAGTTTCTCTCAACACTTGACAGTTGCACATGTGAAAAGTTGATTTGTCCTAGCGACATATAGTTGATATCCATTAGATTGAATCTATTTATTGTGCACCACAATTCTGTCATTTGTTTTTGTACATTTATAATATATAGTTTATGTGTTATGAATTACGTACTACTTAATATATTCGTTTTATTTTTTTGTCGTGTCGCTTGCGCTCATTATCTGTGAAAACACTGACCATTATCTTTATTTCTTATGCGCTACAGGGAGTATGGATTTCAACTATCTGGTTCCCGAAGACGCACGGTTGTCTGCAAGGATTTCCCAACGCAGCAACCTAAAGTACATGGGAAAGGTAATGGCCATTTTCGATGAGCGGCGGCGAAACGATTTTCGTGCGTCTTCCCTAGGCTTCCTGACTGACGTAGCGGACATTCAATTCTCCGGTCAACTCCTACAACAATTTGTGTTTAGAAGCATTCAAACAGACAAGAAGCATGAGCTTTGGTTCAACGTTCAAGGTCACCTGTGTCGGTTTGGATTGCAAGAGTATGCGTTGGTCACGGGGCTACGTTGTGGTGTCCCTCCGGATGATAATCGGTTCCATCAAGTCCTGGAAAAAACCAAATTGAAGGACAAGTATTTCAAGTCTTTGGACAAGATTTCTTGTGCACAGCTTGAAAAGACATGTGCTCGTTCAACGACCCCACGAGCTGACAGATACAAGCTTGGTCTTGCTCTAATAGTGGAAGGTATTTTCAAAGCCCCAGATAATTATGTTGGGATAGATGTGGAGACACTTTCACTCGTCGACGACCTCGACATATTTTTCGCATACCCTTGGGGTAGAGTGAGGTACAATCGTCTCATTAAGGGATTTGGAGGTAATTGGGCTAGGAAATTTCAGGATGCAAAGAGGAGGCAAGATAAGAAAATCAGTTACACAGTTCACGGCTTTTCCATAACCATGCAGGTACGAAGCGATTGTTTAATTGTTTTTTCTAGCATCATTTAATGAAGTATATATTCTATTTTTTAATAACAATTATTGCGACCGTACTGGGACAGATATGGGCATACGAGGCGATTCCAGAAATTAGTACCCACTTAGGTCAGCGTATTGGTGAACGCTTCCCACGGCTTCTCAGCTTGACGGCCACTAAACAATCGCAGATGCGCACGTACGATACTTTCTTCAAGAGAGTGCGGGTAACGTTCTGCTCAACTCCAAGTTTGTGACATTGTCTGTAATTACATTCATAACTTATTATATCCCACGAAATTAACAGTATTTCTCTTCTGGGGCAGCTTTATGTATATGCCACACTTCATCCGACCGATCTAGAGCGCAACCAAAACTACATTTCCACTCTTGTACCTTTCGATGATGATCCCGTGCATGCTCTGGACAACATGGCAACAACCGTCGTCGATGCACAGTTTGAATCTGACGTCGAACTTAGTGGAGGAGATGGACATGCCGAAAGAGAATCAGACGAGGAGGCTGCTCTAGGGTCGGATGATGTGAGTGCCGGTGCAGGGAGTCTTGAGGGGACCTCTGCCACAGAGCAGTACGAGTCTAGTTCTGACGACACCGGAGATGGCAATGCTGGCGCACAAAGCGACAGTGGCAACGCCGAGCGGCTAGACGTACATAACCAAGGAGGGATGATGGGTGTAAAATTTGATGGTATAGATGGTCCCCAACAAGAATACATTGGGGTTAGCGCACCTTCTACATCCAGAAATCGAGGTGTACAATCTGGAGGTGGGTTGAGTAGATCTGACGTCGAAGACATGTTGTTCGAGCAAAGAGTCCTAATTGAAATGCGACTCCGAACTGTAAAACTCGAAATGTTTGAGCATGTCACACGTGAATATACAAGACTCCGCGATTTCATTGAGATATTAGTACGACCACCCGTTTCCACCCCCCCCGACCGCTCCGTAGGACGTACATCCCGATACTGTACCGTCATCATTTTCACCTCAAGGTACATGTAGAACTTGTGTAAATAGTAAAATACGATGGCTTTAAACTGTCCATTACAGGTTTTTGTAAATCTAAAACTGGGTTGCATCTTTGTTTCGCAGTACCCGGAGGAGACATGGGGACCGAACTGCATGGCATACGGAATGAGGACGCTCCTTCAACTTCTGGAGCGCTGGATGTGGGAGGTATGGTACCAAGTACTTCCAATTGTCATAATGTAAATGTGCGCGGTGATATAAACTGGCTGACGCTCCTTTTCTGTAGGTGGTCCGATCGAACATGACGATGATCTCGAACTTCCCGATGCAGGTGACGATGATCTCGAACTTCCCATATAAAATGTCATGTTGCTTTCATGTAAATCTACAACAGGGTTGTATCTTTGTTTTGCAGTACCCGGAGGTGACATGGGGCCCGGGCTGCATGGCATGCAGACGAACGAGGCATATACCACTTCTGGAGCGCTTGATGTGGGAGGTATGGTAGAAGTACTTCCAATTGTGTAAACAGTACATGTGCGCGGTGATATAAACTGGTTGTCGTTGCTTCTGTATAGGTGATGCAATCGAACATGAAAATGATCTCAAACTTCCCGATGCAGGTGACGTCAGACCAGTCCCTACTAGAAGGCGTCGTTCGTCGCGACTTCGAATGCCCGCAGCTTCCACTAAGACACCTTATACTAGGGGTACAAGAAGGACCAAAAAGAAATAGGAGGATTAGGCGTGACCCATATACTGCATTTTGTCATGTTTGTTTATGTAATTATACATTTATGGTTTTGCCCATACTGGTATGAATTGTTATGGTTCAGAATTGACAACTAGAAATAATAATGTATTTTTGCTATCCAATTAACCCCTCGAAGAGCATAATAATGTATATAATTTTGCATTCTGACAGTCAATTGTACAAATGGTTAGGAAATCGTGCTATAGATACCAACATGTGTTTATCCTTGACTGTGTATTAATCTATCTCAGATTCTTCAAGTCCGGCTGAACTTGTTATAGTGATTAATGTACACAACATCCCCCAGGATATTTTGTGGGCGGTAATTTCGAAGTTTAGAACATTGTTATTTTGTTTTGATGTGGAGGGCTTGCACTACAACTAGCAAAGCTGCAAAGGTACAAAATAGTTTTTGTAATAAATGGACAAATTTGTGTACTTATGGCGGATTCGTATAATGTAGTAGGAAGACAACTTTTTATATTATATGTTGGAAGGTGTTTGTGAACATGCCAAAATATTGGATTTTTGTAAATGCGATTTTCCCTCACCAATCCTGATGATTTTTGGTAATAAGTACATTCGGGACGGATATGGCAAATTCATCGACAAGAATAACTTATTACTTTATTCGTAAATTATGAAAATAATGATTTTTGGGAGAAGAATAAGTTATAAATCTAAAAAAAACTAAACAGGCATATACAACTTATCACAGGTGCCAAATGGGGAGGTAATTAATTATGGATTAAATTGTAATTCTGATAATGGGTACATATCAATTACTGGCAACATCACACCAAAGGTCATGCACATTTAAGTTTGACACATTGGATTTGGTGGTGGCAATTTGAGCATCATAAATGATGTACCACCCAAACAAGTATAAATAACAAGTCCACTTCTCATGCAAGATGCACTTAAATCTCGTTCATGCCTGGGCAACTAATACACTAATAAGTGAGAAATACATTTCAAGTCTTTGGAACCTATGGCTTCCTCCACAGCGAGCAATGACACCGAGCTATTGAACATGCCGACACCGATGCCCGGTTCGTCTCCGGATTACCCCATCGTCATTTCATCGGACGATGAGGAGGATGTACGTACAAATGGTTGGAGAGTCACTTCCCCTGTTCCGTTTCCCAACCTCGACGCATTCACAAGCATGGAATCACAATCACCTAACACTGTGCTCCAAAATGTTTACGATGTCCCCGTTGAGATCTCCGATGATTCCGATGATGAAGATGTGGGCCCCATCACTCCAGCTCCTGAAATAATTATCATATCGTCCGTACACTCTGATGATGACAGTGGTGCTGACATCGGATCCGTGTGCAATGAATAGGACACCGGTGATGGTATCCCGTCGCGTAATAAGTGATGGCCATGTATATATAACTTTTGCTATGGGATGAACATGCACTTTGATGGGGAAGGAACCACGTTGTGATAGTTGTGGTAGGATGTGTTACAAATATCGTCTTACGCAACGGGCTCTCATTTTGTACGTTTTGTTCGTGAAACCGTAATATATGTTAACAATGTGTTCATCCTTTTATTTTGCGCATATTTAGTAATGATCATTAATCAATTCGGAGGGCAATATTGTCCCTTTAGCACTGTCCGTACCAATTTAATTGCTGTTCTGTTCCAACTGCCGAGAACTACAGAGAACATCTATCGGGAACGACAGATAAAGTGTCGGGATGTGTTGCAAAATCGCCTTGGTACGTGTACATAATCTAACCCGTACATTAGGGTATTCACCCCTCACATTAGGGTATCCACTCCTTCACATGGCTACTACTTTCGGCAAACGATAATGGAATAGAATGAGAATGTAAGGTCGAAATAGCAATGCAAGTTGAAAACGATAACATCACTTCACAGGTTACAACGCCATTGGGGAACAGAACTTCATGTACTAATGCGATATGATTTATGTCTTCAGTGAATGAAGTAAAATTACATCGGTTGTGTTACTGCGGGGTACGAACATGTTGTCCGGTTATGACCAAGTCTACCACAACGAGTGCATTTCCTTGGTCGTGTGGTGGACTTATATCTGGATCGCTTGCGTCGTGTGGGTGGTCTACCTGGAGGACGACGCACGATGGGTGGCAAAATAGGAGTACTTGTAATTTCGTTCGGAATAACTCAGTCCACTTCCCGCGAGACGGGATATATTGCTTCTCTGCACGCACCCATCCAATATTCCGATGTGTAGTAAGGGGAGCACAAATCATATAATGAAGTACCTCTCAAGCAAGCAGCACGAGTTGCATGAACACAAGGCATACGATTTAGCTAGAACTCACGACATGTGCAAGTGTTTCAAAAAAGTCTACCATGTCCGTGTCATTGGAGATTTCAATATGTGTTAAGCTGTCTGTCAATGCATGAGCTCGAAGCCTGGAACCGGCTTCGAATGTTATCCGTAACTCGCTCTCCATCCTTGACGACAATACAGTAGTACATGCTATTGCGTCGGTTCGACATTCATAAAACCACCTCTGCGTAGTACTCCGAATTTGTTCGACCAAGCACGTGATCGGTAACGACCGGGCATGTCTTAACAATGAGTTTAGAGATTTAGCGTTATTGTTTGTCATGATGTTGTACCACTGGCCAACGAATAGTGCTCGTGACCAAAATGAAAAACCTGCTCGCTCCAAGTACCCGTACGATCTTGCACTTACCCTACGAAGCTGACCCATCAGTCTGTCGAACTCTTCGATCCGATAAGTTGTAGCTGCTCGTTTGAATAGAAATATTGAACTCACATTGCGGTAACGCTGTATTAAGTTCTTTTCCATGTGCCATATACAACAACCATGGTGAGACAACGGAAATAAGTGAGAAATAGCTTTTTCAATGCTGGTTTTTCTGTCCGAAACGAATACCAATTCATCTGAATCGCCAATAAGATCTTTCAAGTTTGACAAAAACCACATCCACGATTTATTTGTTTCTGCATCCACGATTCCTCATGCTAACGGATGAATCTGTTTGTTGGCATCTTGGGCAGTTGCCAGTAGAAGAGTTCCTTTGTATGGACCTTTCAAGTGACTACCATCAACACAAATAACGGGCCTCATGTATTGTATGTAACCACGAATACTTGCACTGAAAGCTAGGAAGAAGTAATGGAACCTATCATGAGAGTCAACTTCGATGTGGGTAATCGTCCCCGGGTTATACTATCCTACAACGTGACAGTATGAAGATAGTTTTTGGAAACTATCATCTGGTGTTCCATGTACCAAATGTAAAGCAGCCAACTTTCCCTTACGTGCTTTGTTGTAACTAATTTCGACACCAAACTCATGTTCCATGTCACGTGCAATATCAGTAGGGTCATAGGATCGGTATGGATTGTCTAATTTTCTCAAAATATGCTCAGCAATTACTGAAGTAGTGGTATGTCGATGTGCGTTGCGACGAAAATCTACGGTACATGTGTGAACATTGTTGAATTTACGGATCATAAAGACTGCAGACTTTTTCATAGACGAAGCACGTAGCATCCACATGCAATTATCGTCAGCACATACAATAGTTAACATTTTCATGCTTGACCTACTGACCTTAAATTGGAACTTGTCTTACAAAGCAAGTACACGAATTCTCGAGTACAACTCTTTCTTGCTGAAGAATATTTGCCTTTCCGCAAGATCAGATGTATTCACTCTTGTAATCCATTCGTATCTGTTCGAAGTCCTTGAATATGAGGACATTTGCTCATCAACGTTATCAATATTAGTAGCATCCGTACCATGCAATGGGTTGTCCAAGTTCTCATCTGAAGGTGTAGTCCCAATTGGAGTTTCGAATGCATTATTGTTGGATACCCTATGCTGATGATTGAGTTCCTCATGTTGTAAATTTTGGTGAACATTTGCTACGGCAAACGAACGATCTGCACAATTTATATCCCTCCCCATACCAACACTTGGGAGCTCGGCTTCCGAAATAGTAACGTATATGGCAATTTCGTTGTAAACTGATATGTACCATTATTTTAAGTCTTCTTCTTCACGTATTTCGGCTGGAGGTATATTCAAGTTCGGGACTTTGAACTTCAATTCAATTTTAGTCCGGGGATCAAGAATACCAAGTTTATCCTTCAATTGTAGCACGAGTGCGGTTAGGGTAATACTTGTCGGCACTAAAATGGAAGTGGTTTTGTCCCATCTCCACTTCCATTCGTCATCCATATGAACAAACTGTCCCTCATACGACACTATAAATCTCAAATAATTACTCATACCTGAAACGTTGAGATTGCAACGGTAAGAATTATTCACAATAAATATGTCTACATTTAATAATATGAATGTCGAACTTTTGAATATTGAAATCCATGGAATAGCAGAAGGTGAAATCAACAGTGTGTTAACAAATTTCAACTGTCGAATTCGACAGTTCATAAATGTCGGGTTCGACAGTTCATAAATGTCGGGTTCGACAGTTTTAGAACTATGCGACAGATGACGTGTAGGAACTGCCGAGAAACTTGAAATCATGTATCTTTGAAGAAATTATTGAAAACATTAATGGTGATAATCAATTTTCAACTACCACATGAAAACATCTTCTCATTAATAAACAACTCAATGTTTCATTAAATATGGAATCCTTCATTTATGTAAAGGATATTGGTAATTTTATCTTTCACAAATATTTTCAAAATCAAACAAATGAATAATAGTTTCAAAAATACCTCACATTGTGTTTGAAGATATTTTATTTAAACGTCTAAGAAATAGTAATCTATAAGATAAATTTATAAATAATTTGTAATGACTTACCTCTCAAAATTGATGATGAATAATGTGTTCTTGAGGAAGGAATGAAGAAGATGAAGAAAATGTTAGGGTTTGATAATGGAGAAGAAGAATGTACGATTATGTTAATATTTCTAATTCTTTTCTCTTTTTTTTTTTAAAGAAAACTCATATTACTCAATATAATATACATATAAACAAATTTTATAATATTTAAAGTAAATCATCACATCACAACATTAATTACATTCAAATCATACATTAAATGCTCCTAAAAAGGTGATATTAAGGATAATTTGGACATTTTGTATCAAAAAAGTGATATTTTTGCTCATAAAAAGTGAAAATGACAAGTTTTTTTGGATTTTCAAATTTAGTGACATTTATAAAATTCCCCATAAATAAAAAGGGAAATACTCATATACATCTAGAGAGAAAAAGAGGCAGCAAAAATAGAAATGGGAAAGAAAAAAATAAGGGAAAAGGAAAGAAGAAAAATAAGAATTAGCTGGTCTCGGAAGGAGAAAAGAGAGGAAGATTTCGAGCTTGGTCCTCTTTCACTCTTAAATTCTATCATAAGGTAAGGGAATTTTACAATTTCAAGAATCTGTCAATATTTATACGTGAATATATATAGGTGTGCAATCGGGGGAAAAAAATGGAAATTGATAGGGGTAGAGAGATGATAAATTGATATAATGGAGAAATTGGGCAGAATTATGGTGAGGTGGAATTCAATTTTGATGTTGCTAGGTCGTTTTGCTTCATTTTCACAGTTAATCCAATGCTTCAAATTGTAAAGTATTAAATCGGCAGACATTTATGTATATTGAATAGAAAAAGGAATGAATTGAGTTGTGATTTCATTGAGTAGAATGAGTTAAAGGAGTTTTGATTAATGGAATTGGCCAATTGTAATTAATGGGTACCTGCAACAAGAGAGAGAAGAATAAGGACTCAACTCTTAAGTTTCTTGTTCTATCTACCAATAACAATAATTATTTTCAATTAGAAAGGGATTGAATATGGATATGTATTGGCCTCAATAAAAGATAAAGTGAAAGGAGAAATGGGCTGAAAAATAAAAGAAAAGAATGAGCTATAGTTGAGGTGCTGAGGTCTTCTATTTGTTCATTGGTTGGGGAATTGGATTAAATGGCTAATAATCTCAAGAAATGTCTAATTTTCCAAGAAATAGCGAGGTTGGGATAACTTGTCAACCAAAATAGTCTTTATCTTGTGGATAAACTTGGTGAGTGAAAAAACTTAAATATTTTCATATATTTGCTAAATAATTATATTATTGTGTTACTCGTGATTAAGTGGATTATTTGTCCAACTACGTGATCATTATTATGAAATGTTATCACACTGATATTTGTAGAATTTTGAAGATTAGCTATTGATTATTTGTGAAATGGAATGTTAGATATAGGTGATATTGAAATCGACCAGAAGGATACCCATGATTATATGTTTCTTCTAGTTCATTGAAGGGTCTTGACCGGGTTCTATACTATAATGATGGATCTCGACCAAGTACATATAGTTCATTAAGGGGCCTTGACGGTGTTCTAGAATTGATTATCAGATATATTTGACACCCACTTTCGTTCATGGAGGAGCTTGAGATTCATGTCCAAAGTGTTTAATCCGTGCGTTAGTGTACATGTATATGACTAGATTATATATTTTAGTCGGATGATACATTTTTTGTGAGATTTCCTAGCATATTGTGATGTGATGATGAGATTATTTCACTCATTTTAGCAGAAGATTATATTATGACTATGGGATGATATTTTTTAGTGTATGAGAATATCTCACATCTTGACTATGATAATATGATGTTACACTGTGAATTATTAAATGATGTGAACTTGATTTTCGTTAAATATGTATAAATGAAAAATATAGTTATTTTCGAAAATCTCCACTCACTAAGCTATCAACTTATAACTTTCAAAATTTTTCTTGTCAGGCAACAATTGAGTCTTAGAAACCTGGAAGAGCTTGTTGATTTTGGAGCCGTAGACGCATGACAATTTTATGTTATTTGTATCAATTGAGTTGAGCATGTAAAAACCATTTTGGGCTCACATTCTTTTGACGTAAAATGAGTTCCTTTTATCTAACATGTGACTGGTAGCATATTACATTCAGCCTTAATGGTGGGTTCGACATCTAGTTGATATACATCATTGGTGCACGTCACGTTTTAGGCCCATTAAGGTGATCAGGAATGGGTGGTGTCATGACTGATAAAGTATCTAATATCCAATTTAAATATTTGTACCAAGTTAAAATAAGGAAGCCATCTCTAAAAAGACGTTAATTATGAGTAATAAATCATTTACAAATTAAAAGTGTTATGTAAATAACAATTATTAAAGCTATGAATTAATCAAGTGAGATAATTGATCTAGATTAGAACTTTTATTATTATTAAAGTGACTATTTCACAACAAAGTAACCCAAAAACTGATTTTATTTCTGCAAATATTTAGAAAATATGACAACGCTATCAATTAGATTAAAGAACAACATCAGTTTTGAGTGGTCCAGGATATAGTCTAGTGTAAGCTAGGATATCTGAGTATCAAAAAAAAAAAAGAACAACAACAGTCACAACACGTGCACCACTCCAGTCATCAGCTTTTCCAAAAAGGGGCACCTGATTTCAGCCATAAGAAATTCAAGATTAGGACATTGACAGGCGACGTTAAGTCTATGTTTCTCCCTTTCTAAAGAATATTTGGGGGAAAATAATATTTTGAATAGTGATTTTTTGGAGAATGTGCGGTTAAAGAATAAGGAAAAAGTTTTGAGTTTACGTACAAAATATTTTATTGTGTGAATGTGTGGTTGAAAATGAATATTAGAAAAAAAGATTTGGAAAAAAGAGAAACAAATAGGGGCTAAAGGATTTCTATATTTACGCCCATAAACACCATACCATAGTCATGGTACAAACAACTGATTAACAAAGCAGATTTACATACACTTTACCTTTAGGCCATAAATTTTCTCTTAAATCTTGTTACGTAGATTGTTGTTGTCACGTACATCCAGTCTCCAACATTATTCCAGAAGTTGAAATAGGAATGTCTCCATGAATGCTTGAGGACTAGAGTACCAACAACTACCCAGAATCCAGTGATGAAACCAAATGCCATGCAAATATAGAAATCTCGATTTATAAACCTGTCATCTTCTTCAACAATATTTACCTTGCCATGATCAGTCACAGAAGGGTCAGGAGGACACTCTGCCAATGGATCTCCACAGAGTTGGTTGTTCCCAGCGTACACAGATGAGTCAAAGCTTTGTAGTTGAGTGCTTAGTGGAATCTTTCCCGTCAAATTATTGTATGATAAGTCCAGGACACTAAGAAAATGTAGATTTGCAAGGCCATTCGGAATCTCCCCAGAAAGTTGGTTTCTAGACAAATCAAGATATTCCAATGTATCCAATTGACCAATGCTTGAAATGATATTCCCCGTTAAATGGTTTCTTGATAAGTTGATGAAAACTAAACCTCTCAAATTAGAAATTGCTTGAGGAATAGTTCCAAATAACTTATTGCTAGAAAGATCAATGCCTTTCAAATATCTTAGTCTTTTATATTCTGATTCTTGTCCTTTCCATTGAACCAAAGCATTGTCATCGTCATCTGATGGTTCCCCGTAATCAACCAGAGTGGGATTATAGTCGAGAATAGTTGAACCATCATTCTGAACCAAAGAAGTAAAATTGTTTAAACATCGTGGAATTTTTCCAGAAATGTCGTTCCTAGAAAGGTCCAAGACGTGAATATCGGTAAGGTGGCAAATTGTTGTAGGAATGGATCCGTGAAAACTATTAAATCGAAGGCTAAGAACTGCCAAATTTTTTAGGTGTGTTCCTATCCACGCTGGAATTGTACCTGTTAACTTGTTTCCTCCAACATCTAACTTTCTCAACTGTGTGCAATTCTTCAAAGAGGAAGGCAATTCACCATTGAAATTATTGTTGCCCAAATGCAATATAGCAAGCCAGTTCAGAGTGCTTAAAGTGGGAGGAAGTTTACCTGAGAACTTATTATTTGCCAAGTTGAGAACAATTAGCTCATGAAAGTTCATCCAGCAATCAGGAAGCTCTCCTTCTAATTGGTTATCCGAGAGAATAAGGTCGTCGAGTTCGATGCCCTCCGAAACTGTGCATAAGTTGAAAATGGATCCCGATAACAGGTTTTTGGAAAGTATCAACGTTCTCGAATATTGAAAAACTGATAACGGAATTGGGCCCGAAAGATTATTATAACTTAAATCCAAAAAACCTAACTTTGAGGCCCAAAAATGGATCCCGCCACTAATATTATTATGAGAGAGATCTAGACAGTCGATAGAAGACATATTCCACAGCCAATTAGGTAATGTGTCGGATATACCAGCAAAAGAGAGAGAGAGGTCCGTAAGAGAATTCTGTGTTCGAATCCAATTTGGAAAATGAGGCCCCATATTACAATGACTAAGACTTAATCCATACGATTGGAAGGGAGGAATCCAATCAAAGCTCAAGTTGAAAGACAAATTGTTAAAAGATAAAGGAAAAAGCTAAACGTACTCCATACCTTACTACATAGTTTACTACATGCTGACGTGGCAGGATTTGAAAATTCAACTTTGCAAAAAAAAAATTAGAAGAAAAGAAAAACAAAGTAAAACGCGCCATTTTCTTACCAACTCCCTCATTCCCACTCGTTGGCTCTCCCCAAAGTGAAAAATCTCAGCTCCCAACGAAGATGGAGCAACAAGAAAACTCAATCGACGTCGCCGTCGACTTGGGAGATGGCGACCCAACGTCGGCGGTCGCCGTCGAACCCATTAATTCCCCCCCCCCCCCCCCCCCCACACGCTGACGCTGAGACATTCTCTTACGGAGACGGAGATGAAGGGGAAGCCGGCAACTCCCACGCCGACCACTGCGACAACATGGGTAAGATGTTTTCAATTTAATCGTCATTATATGGCCAGAGGTGGGAAGGTTAACTGGTGGTGAAGGGCTGATTGTTTACTGTATTGTGAAGTGGGAGGGTGGTGATGTGGGTTGCTGTGTGTTGTGAAGTGGGGTTACTGTGTTGTGAAGTGGATTGCTGTGAGTTGTGAAGCTTAATGAATAAGGAGTGATTGTGATTAGCTGATAATCAGGAACATTAATTAGAATATCCTTTTTTTATTTTTTTATTTCTTGAATAAAGCTATTGTAATTGTACAGATTCTATATACAAAAATATACAGAGAGACTTTCTCTCATCTTCCTCTTTTTATATACTCCATTTTTACAGCTATTCAAGCAAGGTTATCAGGAATGGCATAAGAGTAAGTGACTGGAGGCACATGGATACTTTCCCTCAGAAATTGACAGTCTTTTTACTGTATGTATGTTGCATGACGTTTGTTTTAAAACTCTTGTTGTTTTTTCTATTTTGAAGTTAAGCATTTTTTGTTTGTCTTGTTATAGTGTTATTTGTTTAAGACTTAGGCAGATTCAATCACATTATTTAAATGAATTTCTGTTTTGAAGTTAAGCATTTATTTCTGTTGCAAAGCAATGTGCTTAAAGATGAGAAAAACAGATTTTGTTGCAGAACAGAAGCACCTCTGGCAAGAGCAAGCTTTGTTGCAGATATTCCAGATTTTCCCAGAATTAACACAAACGACACTACATTCAAGGAAGGGCTGATTGTTTACTATTCAAGAACCGATCAATTTTAAGAATAAGCAGTGATTCATTTTATACTTGAACTCGTAGCAAAATGGCTTAAGTTCTAACATCTGAAACAATTGGCTGGCATCCCAACATAAAATATCAGTAGACTTGAAAGACAACCAACTAGACTTTATGTTCCTTCCACTTTAATTTAGACTTTCCTGATGCGAAGTCAGTTGGGCTAATTTACTGGTTCAAGTAAATATTTTTGCCTTGTTTGAAGGTCTTTAAGTAAATATTTTATATTACACTTAAGTAGTGATTTCAAATTCGCAAGTTGGTTGAGCAATGGCAACTCTAACTCTCTCAATCTTTGGCTGCACTTAAAAATTGAGTACTCTTCTAAGCATGAATAGGTCAACTAGATTGTATTCATATTGCATATTCAGATTATTTTTTTACTATACACAATTGCATTTTATTAGAATAAATGATTAATTAAACATATTGAAGTCTGTTTGTAATCGAAAAATTACTTGACAATATACTCTTTAAGTCTTAACCAAGCATGTTCAAAGAGAAGAAATAAAGAAAATGCAAGAAAACAGATTGGTTTCCGACGTGAAAAAGATTGGTATCTTGGCCATGTCTAAAACCACTCAAAAGAACTCACTTTTTACTTCAACACAAAATCAAAACAATCACTCTTTTATAGCCAAACATTGAACAACAAGAAGAAAAAAACTATGGCCTATATTCTGCCAAATCTTTCTCCAACTCTGCTTCAATCTAAAGAAAAATCCCCGGCTATTGTTTTTCACCAACAATGTTTTTCTTCTCCTCTTAGTTCCCCATCCCCAGTGTTAAGTTCTTCTGTTAATACTCAGACCAAGCATGAGCCGCCTCCACCTCGGGGTCTAGCGCAGGTGAATTCCACTTCCACACCCAGCCACAATCTTATTAATCCCCCAATTTTGCGCAAGCCGAAATGGCAGACTGAATTCCCTCCTTCATCTTTGCATACCCGCTAATCAAAACTAGTCCACAACACCACATTTCTTTCATGCATTTCATCAAACACCCATTCATACTTCAACAATGTCCAGACACTCTCCATAAAAATGTACCAAAGACTTTGATATGAAGATATCATCTTAAAAACCCATTTTCCGCTACAACAACATCAGCAGCAACGTACAATCAGCAGCATGAACTTCACGGGTAATGTTATTGCTTTGAAGTCGCCGAATATCCGTCTATCGACCGGAATTGAGATTCTGGGGAGTGATCTTCGTCGCCTTCGACTGGTATTGCTGTGAAGGCGACGAAGATCCGTCAATTTGGGGATGCGAATTAGGGGAGACGAAGAACTAGGGCGTGTTTCGATTTTGTCGGCGTGGGAGTTGCAGGCTTCCCCTTCATCTCCGTAAGAGAATGTCTCGGCGTCAACGTGTGGGGGGAAATTAAAGGGTTCGCCGACGTGTGTTCGCCGTCGTCCAAGTTGCCGGCTACGTCGCCGAATTTTTCAGGTTGCTCCATTTTTCGCTGGGAGCTTCTCTGCTTCTTCACTGAACTGTGCCTTCATAGAAATGACGGTAGTTTTGGCGCCTTTTAATTGGGCTTTTTTTTTTTATTTAATTTCTGTGTTGAATTGTCAAAAGACTCAAAACCCAGCCACGTCAGCTGTAAGTAAGGGGTGTAGTAATTCAGTAAGTACGTGTAGCACGTTCCAAAGATAAATCCAGTTTTACTAATTTGGTAAAGTTTGAAAGGTGGTGTTCGGTGATTGTACCTTCCAGTGAAGTTAAAGAGAGATTTAAAAAACCGAGATTGGAAAGTTTCTCAATAGCTTTGGGTAGCTTTTTCAATTGATTACCGGAGAGATCTAAATCCCACAATGGCCAAAAAGTATCTAATTGAATAGGACCTTCTAATTGATTATAGGAGAGGTCCAAGAAAGAAAGAGTTTTACTAATGTTAAACATTGAGTCAAATGTAGAAACGGAAGTGAGATAATTGTGGGATAGATCAAGAATATGAAGGGATGACAAAGAAGAATTTGCAAAGGCATCAAATGCAGATAGAGGGTCACCGAGTTCGCAACCTGACAAGTGCAATGTCTCGAGTGAAGAGAGTTTTGTTATTGGTTGTACCCAGTTGGTTACATTTCTAAGGTTATTGCCGCTCAAGTCAAGATCAGATAACAAAGAAATATTAGAGAGCCAATTAAGATTATCGAACGTCAAATTATTGTTTCTGAGGGACAAATAGTTCAAGTGCTGCAACTCTTGCAATGCAGGACTTATCTTACCTCTCAAATGCATATCAGATAGATCGAGGAAGGTTACGTGACCGGTGTCGCTACATTTCACACCAGACCAATTGCAGCATTCCTCTTTATCTTCTTCACTTCCCCACGTTAACACACTAAGATCACCTGTAAGGCTTTCCTTGATCTTGAGAAGAACTTGTCTCTCCCTCTCTATGCACTTAAATTCAGCAGCCCCAACTCCAGAAACCAATAGTTTCATGCACAGAAAAAGTAGCAATTGCAGTATTTTGAGCTCCATTATTTTTTCTGACAGTAATTAAAAATGCTTAATTTTTTGAGCTATTTGTGTTCATATAATCAATATTTTATAATCGCACTAACGCATCAGACACAGTATAATGTAGGACCCCTTTGGAAAACCAAAATAACTTGGATTGGTTGAGCTTAGAGATATTATTCCCACAATCACGCCATAATTTATAAAGTCTTTACAGTACTATCATAAGAACAAGACAGGATTGACTTGGAAAACCAAGACTGGATCAAGATTCAATCTGCCTACATATCAAAATTGAAAATTTGAAACCCATTAAAATGGTCTCTGAAGCTTGTGATGAGCCAAAACTGAATTTACTCTTTACATATTTTTAAAAAAGAAGATTTTATTTAATTTATTTGACGATCAGTTTGCTAAATCAAATTTCCATAATTTTCATGGATGAGTTGTGATGCCATATGACAGTTGTGGTACATCCATTGACTCCATTCAAGGTCACTTGGACAAATTACCCTTATCACCAATTTCTGATAATTTCTTCAGCTGAATCTTAGCCATAATTCTTTCCTAGAGTCAAGGTCTGTTGTTGTGAAACAGTTCAATCACCTCCAAACTATTCTAAATTTGTCTAAAAATGTATAATGTCGTAATGTTTGGATTTAGTCTCTTAGTTCTACTATTTCAATCTGTCAAACATATAAATCAACTTATTACTTTATGATCCTAAACTTAATTTATAGGTGCAAATAATATTAATTTTTAAATTAAGTTTACATATATAAAAATCAATTAATCTAAGTATGTAACTTATTCACACTTAATAAATCAAAACATAATTCCAAATCTATTCATCATTATCGACAAAGCTACTTAACACACATAAGCACACAAATAAATTCCACAATGGAATCTCATGTACGTATTAGATACGGTACAAGTGGAGGACCCCTTTGGAAAGAAAAAATAAAAGTGGGATTTGTTGATCTTAAATATATTAATCCCACAATTAAGTAGTCAACACGCCATAATTTAAAATGTATTTATAGCACTATTGACTTGGAAAACCCATTAAATTAGTCTTGAAAGCATCGATTAAAATTAAAGCCAATACAATTACATTTTTAATACGTTGTGGTATTGTGAGATGACACATAAACGTCTTTGATGCTTTCATATAATTGATTCTAGTCAAGACTTTTTGGTAGAGACGAGGAAATTACGTACACACGGTGAAGACACACTATTCTTAATTACCAAACTTTGCAACAAGGGACTGCCACGAAGAAAAAAAATATCTTTAAGATGGATAGTTTTTATAATTTTATTTTAATCTAAATTTGAAAACTATATATTCAAGAAATCAATTAATTCGCTATTAATTATCATTCTCTGATAGCATACATGTAAAAATATGGTTAATTTGAAAAAAAAAATTAAAAAAAATCCTCAAGTTTACTTATTTAAGTAGGTCTGATTCTATTATATAGAGTTGTCAAATATTTTAAATAAATTTGATTGTCAACACAAATTAAATAAATTGTCATAACTGGATACACAAAGTGAATATGATAACAAAATCACAGACTCCTAAAATTTTAAAATCATCAAGTTTTCTCAAATTTTTGATTGTTGACCACGGTAGTTGATTTCAAGTTTAATACAATCACATTTCCGTGTTACTTTTATTAATGGTTCAAGTAATTATATATGATTAGTTATATTGATAATTGGTAACAAAGTACTCGTGGGAACAATATTTGATTCACTATTACTTGTCGGATATTGTGGATAAGTTTAATGTAGCCCAAGCAAATTAACTACTGATCGGAAGTCTCATCGATATGAGGGCATATATAATGTTATGAAGCAATAGAGTGCATCCACCACACAAGACTAGTATGTAGGTGCCAATGCCTAGCACTACTAAACTAACTTCGATTCCCATGTCGCTCTTGTTGGTAATTGATGATACTTTACGACCTAATTTGGTCCCTCACTACATGCGATCGGTTGCTTTTGAATCTATAATTTAACTAGAATAGGTATAAGTAGTCGTAGCATGAATTGGAACAAAATGACATTCCTTGCCGCAATTACAGCATTTGTCTATCTTGCTCTTGCAACCATGCTTGCCTTGTTTGTATTTGTTATTCATTCTTAGGCGCATGTCCACCAGTTAATTCCTTGTTTGGGATAATTGGTGGTGCTCTTAGACCTAAATGTCTTGTACAAGCTAGTCTCTATTGAGTAGTTGTCTTTGCTAGCTTGGGTTCATGGATTGGTTACAAATTTCCAAAACCTCGTGCTCATCTACCACGTATAGGATATTACGATGTGAAATGTCATAATTGTCATCATCTAATTTCTCTGTCAGATTTTATTTTAAAACTTTAAATCCTAAGAATTTGAAAATGTAATTACTTTATTATCAAGATCCTCCAATCGAATCACCAAGAGAATTATTAAATGTGGAATATATGTTAATTCACTGGGAATGATTATTTAATACTGGATCTCGAATTGTGTGTTTTTTATTACAATTTCTTGATTGTGGTTTTTGGATCTTTCTCTTCAATATATTTTCTCTTATATTATTATATTGATAAGATGACACAAAAAATGAGAATCACATATGAATTGGGGACCATAACTTTATTTATAGTTTTCATACGTATTCAGTCCATCATCAAATACAACCTTAATGGATCCAGTTTCTACACATATTTAGGCACATACTTTATTTATATGCCCAAAGCTTATAACTTTAATTTTTTTATTAGATCACCTTAATTGGACTAAACGTTCAGATAACTTTTAATACACAATTACATATGTAGGCCACTTGACAAATTGAAACCCAACAATCTCCCACTTAGATTACATATGAGCCCTTATAAATGTTCATAACCTTATAACGTCAAAATTTTAATACCATAACTAGAAGCATCTCCGAACAATCTCATCCATTTATTATGTCAATATAGGATGAAAGCAGTCTTCGTTACAAATATCATAACTAAATCCATCAATGGTCATATATATCAACACAATAAAATGGCATAGATCAAGTATGGTGTATAGCATGAAAATTACATGTAAGGTGATCCAGATATGCCTATTTCCAACAAGTATTACCTTATTCTTTAATGAGATCAAACCAAAACTTTAATCTGAGTGAAACTGAACTGAATACTTTATTTATGCAAAATAACCTGAATATCTATAAGTATAAGATGTGTCTAAATCAGACAATAGCAAAAAACAAATTCCTACTAAACGGTCATATCATCAAAAGATGCAACACCCATATGAGCAGTATACTCATGAAAGACCCTAGGTGGTAGCCTTTTAGTAAGCGGATCCTCAATCATGGAGTTTTTCCCTAATATGCTCTATAGAAACCTGAACACTTCAAGTTATTTTCTTAACAAATAGGAACTTAATGTCTATAAAGTCTGACATCATCGAGCTCATGTTGGAATACAAGACTGCTATTGTCACATAATAACTTAAGTGGTCTTAACAAATAGGAACTTAATATCTATAAAGTCTGACATCATCGAGCTCCGTTGGAATACAAGATTACTATTGTCACATAATAACTTAAGTGGTCTTTCAATTCCATACAAAATGTACAGCCTAGTAACAAAATTCCTCAATCATATTCCATGATCAAAATCTGAATATCCAATGATCTCCATTGGTCTGATTTCTTATATGTGATCATTTAATCCTTAGTTCTCTGTAGATACTAAATAACCCATTCGGCTACTTTCCAACTATCCATCCCAGAGTTATTTAAATATCTGCTCAACATTCCAACAATGAGTGATATATCCGAATGTGTACAAACCTAAACATACATTAAACTCTCAATTGCTGAAGCACAATGAATTTTTTTGCATTCCTTTTCTTTAAGTTTATCCTTAAGGAAGTGATTAAGACTAAAATTGTCTCCCTTAACAATAGGGGTATAACCTGATTTACATTATTGCACCCCAAATCTTTTAAAAACTTTATCGATATAGCTCTTTTGTGAGTATAAAAATATCCCAAGAATGATCCCAGTGTATCTGTATTCCGACATAAAAGAGGTGTTACCAAAATCTTTCATTTCAAAATTTCATAACAAAAATCTCTTGGTTTCGTGTATAAGCATATATCATTGTAGGTAAGAACTATGTCATTGACATATAATACCAAAAAATTATGCTTACCCCCATTGGATGTGTGATATACACAATCATCAACTGCATTCATCTTAAAAAAACGAATGAGATAATTATTTGATAAAATTTATGATATCAGTGACGAGAAGCTTGCTTAAGCCTATAGATGAATTTCTTTTATTTGTAAATCATCTGATGTAATTTAAGATCAAAATGTGTCACAAGTGCCATATTATAGTTCTAAAGAGTCTTTCATAGAAATCGGAGAGAAAATCTCTTTCATGTCAATGCCTTCTTTTGAATGAAGTCATTTGCTACAAGATGAGCCTTATATCTCTCTGCATCACCCTTCGAATCCCTCTTAGTTTTAAATATCCGTTTACAACCAATGAGTTTTGCACTTTCAGGTAATGGGATGAATTCCCAAACATCATTATCTTTAATGGACTTTATCTCTTTATTTATGGCATCAATCCACTCTTGAGAATTATTCATTTGCATAGTTTGATGAAAGTTGATTGATCGGATCTCTTCAATCAACCCATGTCATTCTCATGTTCTTGGAGAAAGACTATAGAATTATTCGGACTTGGCTTTCTCCTTTCTCTAGTAGATTTCCTTAATAGTATTTGTTCTTGAAGTTGTTGAGTTTGTTTTTCTAGAACAATCTCTTGATTGTGTATATGGGGTTTTGTAATTATTTTGTTGATTCGAAATTGCTTCTTGAACAATATCTGAACAAGAATTTGTCCATGGTCTTAATCATTGTCAATTGCAACAAAACAAAATCCTTAACCTTAAAACATTATCTCTACCTACAAACTCCACATCCTCAAGGAATCAAATATTTTTCGTTTCGAAAATTGACTTCATAGTGGAATCTTTAAAAATTTGTAACCCTTTAACAGTTGCTTTACATGGAACTTTATTGAGAATTTAAACAGTAGTCTTTAGTGCTTCTTCCTAGAGAGATTCTAGCAAGGTGAAATGACTAATCATACACATTCCTATGTCTTTAAGTGTTATGTTTCATCTCTTAGTAACATCATTCACGCTAGGGGACCCGACATGGTGTACTTTAGGATGATTCCACATTTCTCTAAGAATTTAGCAAAAGGCTCTAGACATTGTTCTCCTGATCCGTTATATATGCCATAGTATTCATCACCATGGCCAGATCTGATGTGTTTAATTCTTTTGCTGAGTTGATTTTCAACATCAGCCTTGTAACCTCAAACATGTCCAATGGTTGAGATTTTTCATGAATGAGATAAATGTAGCTATAATGAGAAAAATCGTCCATTAACGTAAAAAAATGATTGTTGACCATTTCAAAAAGTTGAAGGAAATGACCCACAGATATCCGTATGAATTACTTCTAAAACATCCGAAGTTCTATGGCACCTAATCTCTTTGTGTTTGTTTATTTCCGCTTAATATAATTAACATAAACACTTAAAAGGCTTGTGTCATAACGAAACAAAATTCTCGTTGGTTAATTTACGTTTAACACCACGTGTAAGTAGTACTCTTGGTGTAGTAATCAAATATTGACAATAAGCCATATCAAACATTAAGTCTATCTTTGGACTCACCCAATATTCACATTAAAAAAAAAAACCTTACAATTGTCACATAATTATTTCTACAGGTGTGCATATAATTCGGCCAAATATCTACATTTCTTTGGGTCTGTGAATATCCGTATAAATTACATACATACAACATCCTAATATTTTAAATAAATCAATTTAGACAAGAGATATTACTTTGGTAACATGTTACTTCAACTAATTTATTATAGAAAATTAGTAATCCGAAATAAATTTTAGTGCGAAAATTTGAAGTAACATTCTCTCTTTTGTTCAATTCAGCCATAATGGTCCTAGTTGCTTTTATAGCATAAATCCTCAATCAAACTTAATGATTTTCAACTATCACGTGATCAAAAAAGTTCTATGCTCATGTACATGACAACTATTCTACCATTAGATGCAATACCATTAGATATAATATTTTTAACATGCTCTTAAATGTGTGTTGTATCACGTGCATTAAATTAATCATGCATAACAAGGTGACATCAAAACATTAATTTTTGTCCAACATTCTTTTAAACATACTAGCATGAAAAAAAAAAAGCAATAATTAAACATTTTTATCAATAAAACTTTGTTGAAAAAGAATTTTGTTGCATGAAAACAACTCAGCCATGCCACAGGTTGTATGTGTATCCACTGGTGGACCCGGGGGTGGCCCAACTTTTGAGAATTTTTTTTTTTTAAAGTCATGTTCGATATCGATTGAAATCTAAACTTTAATTTAAATCAAAGTTAACAATTAATTTTAATAACATATTTCATGGAATTCATAACTATTTAACTTTTATCAAAATTTACTAAAAATTTGATTTTAATCTCTACCAAACAGGGGTAAAATCACAATAAATTTGAATTTCGATAACATGCTAATTTTAAAAAAATTTCGACGATCATACGTTAATCGAATCTATAAATTCCTTATGTCATCTCAAAACTTATTTCGAGAGCTACATTATAGGCATATCGAATAGTCCAAATAGATATCGAAAATAATAAAAAATATATTAAACGTGAGTCTTAAAGAAAGACGTCTAACTCACATTTTTTTATATAAAAATTCAATTATTTCATTAACATTTATTATTTTTGCGATACAAATTTCTCAATGTAATTTTCATCATTTTATTAGGAAATTTTATATGGAATATAACATCAAAAATTTTCGAAATTTTACATCCAAAAAAGTTATATCTCATGCAAATTTTCGGATGTGAAATTACACGAGGTATGATTTTTTTGGACGTAAATTTTCGATTGTAAAATTTTTTCCAACTTCTTTGCAAGTTTGATTGTGCCCCCTTAACTTTAAAACTATGCGTCCGCCCTTGTGTGTATCGTAGCTTGGATTGCAGTGTCACTGCATTGTTTCACTATATTCTTGAAGAAAAGACCACCATGCGCCAATCTTCTTTTTCCTCGGGAGGAAAGGATCCCGATTCAATTGATAGTGACTCTTCCTTACCTCCGTTGCCCAAAAATTTCGATTTTGGGAAGTAATTTTTTTTCTTTGGCAAATCGATCATGCTACTTGTACAAAGTGGCTTGACAAACTGATGTGGCAGGAATTAAAAAGACTTAAAAGTCCTTCCTCTATTCTTCAGTTAAATCAAGATTTTCTATTCCCAATATAGGATAAGTTTAATGTATTTCTCCTAATAAATGAAAAAGTCAATTATGCTCGTATTTATCAATATATTTTTTATCAAAACAATCGTTTAATATTCTAATTTTATTTTCTAATTTATTAATTTCTTTATTAATTCTGACTATATTTTCTGTAAAATATAAAGGCACGGGTATATTTCTACTATTTTGCAGAAAATAATCAAGCACTGTATAAAATGATTTAACTTCTTCTCTTTTCCTTTCGCAGTCAATTTCTAAACATTGAATGATAGTAACTAAAACTTGATAAATAGCATGAGTGCAAATATTAATGCAAGTTTTGAACATAAATAAGAAAGGTCTTACAGTATTGAAACAGAAGGTAAAGACAGAATAATATCAACGAGATTTCTCTCGAGCTTGCTCCCGTATGTTTGTATACTCAAATATAAGTGATCGATATTATTTGAATTTAAGAATGTGGGTTATGGTCCAACACGACTTCCGCACTCTTATTATTTTTCTCTCGACTCTTTTGCATATCTCACAATGGATCACACGGAATCACAGTTTTCCTTTCAACTCCTTGTTAAAACATCACCTTGAAAGGTAACAGGGTTCTAATGGATTTCTCTAACAACGCCTCAAACGCCAACACACGGCTAAACGGCAACAAGATACTTGCACAACCCTCAAGGTTCTCACCGTTGGAGTATAAGTAAGATAAGAGTTTTTGAGAAAACAACAAGAATAGAAAGACAGTATTTTCAAACAACTTTGATTTCATAAACACATCACACTAATATCTCTTACATAAGAGTATACATACATATTTCGACTACACTCTTGGTACTTTCTCTAAAGAGATTAGAACTCCATAGAGATTACCTTATTACAAGCTTCAAATGAAAGAGAGAAACTGCAATGGTTATAAGATTCAAAAAACTAGAGAGAACGATAGTTTTTTGCTTAAGGATGTGATGTCTTCTTCTGAGAATTAGTCTTTAATTTATAAACTCAAAAAGTTCTCCAGCTGTCCTTCATTATTGTGGTGTTACTGTGTAAGATAGTGAGAATCTTACTGTGGCCTAAAGTTCTTTGTCTTAGCATGGAAAATTATTTGGGGTCACAGTTTTTCTTTATCAAAGTAAATCTGATAAAGTAGTGATAAAGGGGTCCTCTACTTTTCCATATGAGACGCAAACCATTCATCCGGAAATTCTTCTGGATCTAGTGAGATTGGTGAGCCATCTTCTTCATTGCTACAACACTCGCACTTATGGTTTGGATAACGCCAAAACTGTTTACACAGCTTATTTTTTGTCTTCTGTGTTCCACTAGCGTCACCTCCAAAATTATGATTACACCATAAATCATATTGATAACATCTTCTGGTGTAGTTTCATGGATTTCACTTTTCTCAGGCTGAAGATGCTTGGAAGTAGTGGCAATCCTTATAACATGGCTAACTGGCAATAGCTTATCTTCTTCATTATCCCATTCAGGACTAGTAGAGAAAACCTGATATAAATGTTCTTATGTTTAAGAACTTGGAAATACCTTTCAATAGCTCGGACTACTTCTTTTGGTAACAAAGAAATTTCTTTTAAAGATTCTGATGGGTAAATACAAATTATATTTCCCATTTCGTAAAGAGCACGAACCCAATAAGTTGGGGCTCCTGGATAAAGGTTAACTTTGTTGTAGGTTCCATATGTTAGCGTTTTCATCCATCCTCCTATACTGGTGAACCAGCAGCAGGCTAGATTGAACAATACATATGCAAGCATAAAATCGTTTTTATTTTTTATGTCCATAACACCAAGGGTGTTACAGGTTTTGATAGTATTTGAGCAATCAAGCTCTGGTATGGAGATACTATCATTTGTAAATTTTTTCTCTTATGAGAGAGACAAAGTAGTATTCTCTTTAACTGAGAGTTTATGAAGTTTCAATGCTTCTTGTTCAATATTGGCACAAAGGCCTTCAGAATTATTGTCATTAGGGCCTTCAGATAATATAGCCTTGTTGACTTTCTCAGATATCGACTTTACAGCAGCCATTTCCATCAAAGTTATCTTGGACTCTATCGCAGCAATCTTTATGTTCGTCTCGAACTTCAATACTTCTAGCTCCTTCTTGATTTGCTCCATTCCTGGTTAAGAAATCTGGAATAAAATTGTTTTTTCCTTTAATATGGATAATATCAAATTTAAATGGTGCAAACCACATTTACATTCTAATAAGTGGTCTTTCAGCTGCACTTGTTCCAAGTTTATTTGTTAATAATGGTTTTACCTGAGTATTATCTGTTCTAATAAGAAATTTTCTAGGTAGCAAGTATGGTTCAAATTTTGCTACTCATTTCTTAACTACTAAACATTCTTTACGATTAATATCATACCTGGTTTCGGCATCTTTGAATGTGCCTGAAATTTAAGCAACAAGTTCTTATGGGCATTTATACAATGGATTACAAAGAAACTCTTTATGGTTTTCTTTTCTTTTAAGTATTACTCCCCAGTGTAATAGAGAGATATCAGTTTCTAAAATAAAGAAATCTTCTTCATTTGAAATATTTAATTCAGGTAGATTCTCACAAATTTTCTTAATTTTGTTTACCACTTCTACATCTTCTTTTGTCCATTCCCATACAACTCCTTTTTTAAGTTTTTTTGGTGGACTTTATATTTAGCACAATTTTTTATAAATTTTTCAGAATAATTTAATAATCCGATAAAACTTTGCAGTTCTTTTTTGTCTTTAATCACTTCTGGAAATTTTATAATCTTCTTACCAATATGAGGTTGTTGAAGTTTTTTTTCTTCTGTAAAAATATATCCTAAGAATTCAATTTCAATTTTAGCTATTTCTGATTTTCTTTCTGATAAGGTTAATCCATACTTTTTAGCAATATAGTTGAACTTCTTAAGATGTTCAATATGTTCTTTTAAATTTTTACTATGAATAAAAATATCATCTACATAAACAATACAGAAATTCTTTATTTGTCTAATAATCTTATCCATTCTTTGTTGGAATATTGCAGGTGCATTCATTAATCCAAATGGCATAACATTCCATTCGAATTATTCTAATGGATTAGAGGTAGTAAAACTAGTTAAAGGCTTTGAGGCTTCATCTAATTTTATTTGCCAATATCCTGATTTACAATCAAATTTAGAATATATTTTACTTCCTTGTATTTGTTTTATTAACAAATCTTTTATTGGTAGTTTATAACTATTTGGTATTGTTTTAGAATTTAATTCTCTATAATCAATTACCATTCTAGCTTTTCCTCTTTTGATTTCACTATGATTTCTAACCATAAATGCTGGACTATTATATAGACTAGTCGATTCTCTTATCACTCCTAATTGTAAGAGTTCTTTAATTTTTATTTCAAATTCTTTTTTATCTTCTTCGATATAAGGAAATTGTTTTCCTGATATCTTAGCATTTGTGATTTTTAGTTCAATGGATGCCATATATTTATCTTTATCCCATTTAGTTAGAGGATGTTCATGATAACATTCTTTTAGTTCTAATTTAACATTTTCTAATTCTTCTTCTAAATTTTCAATTCTTAATATTGGAATTTTTTATTTTTGATTAATTTCTGTATAACATCCACCACGATTACTTGCAGAACTCTGATGTCTAGGTCTATGGTGAATTGGTTGATGTGCAATTCCAACAGGTTTACAGATTTTTGGTGTTTTAATTTTGTGATTACAAGATGTAGTAAATTCAAAACTATCTTTATATTGTGTAAAGGGGCTTTATGTATAGATAAAATTTTCTCCTAAAAGGATATCACACCCAATTTTATCTGTTGCATATATTCGTGAAATAAAACATTCTCTATTTCCAATAATAATAGGAACATTTTCTACAAAATCTCTATAGATTTCAACAATATCACTGGCTATTTGACCATAAGTTGTTTTCTTATAACCTCTTTTATAATAATGTTCTGGAACACATTTCTTTTACATAGACAAATACCTGATCCAGTATCAATTACGGCATGAAATTTTATCATACAATAATCTGGTAAATTGAGAGTTATCTCAATATATGGACTAAGTATACTGGTTTTGATTGATCTGATTCCTTGTATCATATAAATTGGTTCTTTGTTTCTAGTAATTTTAGGAATCATTTTTTGTTTGCATTCTATAGTTATTTATAGAGTATTCTTTTGGTTATGAAATGGTGAGACTTTCTCAAGAAAGTTCATTCCAAGTAATATTGGACTAGTATCTTTTCCTTTTCTATAATCTTTATGAATTTTAAGATTTAATTTAAATTGTTCTCCTTCTACATCTGTGAAACTTAGTTCGAGATTAACAAATGTTTTAATTTCGTATTTAATTCCGTGATAATCGGTAAGAGTTATTCCTTGTGGTAAATTCTCTTCTGTGAAATGTTATACTAAATCTGCTCTTATGTGACTAGTACTAGCTCCTGTATTAACAAGGGCCATAATTTCTTCATATTTATTTTGATTATTGATATATTCTGTTAGGATAAGGAAATTATCTTCCTCACACCTTCTAAGGTCAATATCAATACTATTTCTAGGAATTATTGGATAATTTCCACTTATAGATGGTCTACTAGAGTTTGAGAGTTCTCTAGTACTGATACTTGTTTCTATTCTTCTAGTAGGCATTCTAACAAGAAGTTGTCTAGAGGTATTTAAGGTGACTAATTCTTGATTTTCTACATTATTGTCTATTCTTCTAGATTGCTGATGAAAATCAAGCAATATGTCTTGTGGTAATGAAATGTTATTATTATTTAACATTCTTGGCGGTGTAAATTGCACGAGATCTTTAAAGTTTTCATGGATTTGTATGAAGTCTCCTGAGACTTTATTAATTTCTTTTTGGTGCGTAGTAGTAAAAGCATATAAAGCTTTACAATATAAAATTACTGCTTTACTTCTTGATGGCATAATTAATCTATCAATTTTGTGATATAGATTTAATCTTAGACTTAAGTTTTCATCTCATAAAGACATGGAAAATCCAGGTCTTATAGTAAATATAATTTTCTTATATACTAGATTTCCAGATACAACTCCTAATAAAGCATTCATAGGATCATGAAGTATTATGTTATCCATCAAGTACATTTGTATAGGAATATCAATTCCTTCTTTAAAGTATCCTTTAACCATTATTTGTACTCCTCCAATCACAATATTTTTTAATCTTTCTCTAGTTGAAGGTTTTATCTTAGCTAATTCTTTATTAACCCATTCTCTGGTTATTAGAGGTATAGTAGTGTTACCTTTAACATTTTCGATGTTAATAGGTACTTCATCATATTTGGCAATATATATGATTTTGTTAAACCAAGGTAGTATTGGTCTTACAAAAACATCTTTATCTTTTAAAGATATTTGTTTTTCTTTTATGGCTCCATATTTTTCTTTATCAAACATAACTGTTTGTGAAGTTCCTTCTTCATTATCTAAAGTATTCTCAATGGTTTCCATAATCTCTTGATTCATGTAAATTTGTTCAAACTCTGGTTCTTCAATTTCTTCTATATCTAGCTCATAGATTGAGTCTGTTTCAGATAATTCGTCTAAGTCTTCGATTATTTCATAATCTGAGTCAGATTCTATTTCTTCCATTAGTCTGATAGCTTTAACATTTTCTCTTTTATTTCTATTGGGACAGTTGGGAGATATATGCCCTATTTCATTACATGTAAAACATTTACATTTTTTATAAAATTCTTCTTTAGATTTCTTCTGCGGTTTCTTATGTTGGTTATATTCATTTTTTCAAGGCTTTTTCTTCTTGAAATATTTCTTATGGCTCTTAAATCCTTTATTTATCTTTCAAGGTTTAAGATATTTCTTAAATTTCTTTTTATAATATGGTTTCCTAGATGGTTTGTGACAACCAAACTGTGGTACTGTTGCTATCTCTCCATAACAACATAAACTTGCTTTCTTACCATGTTTCCTAAATAGATATTGGTACATAGATTTTCTACACCATTCTGATATTTTTCTTTTAGCGAATGAAGTTCTCATTCCTAAGGTATCAGCTCTACGATTAGGATCTTCCCATTCAATTTTATTCCAATAAGTTTGGTAATCTTCAAATAATTTCTGACTCCATGACCAAGGTAGTTTAAGAAAATATCTATTATGTAGTTTTTTATCTTCTTCTGATAGATTCCATTCTTTTATGGATTTAGATGTTTTGATGTATATCTTTTTGAATTTCTTAGTATATTCGTTTAATTCACACATATCACAGATTTTTAATAATTCCATTTCTCTTTCTGCTTGTAAGGCTTCTTGAGTAATCATATCTATTTTAGTTTCTGGTATAACTTCTCCTAAGAGTAAGCGTCTAAAGAAATTTTCCATTCATTTTAAAATTTCCTTAAAATTTTCAACATCTAAGCTTTCATTACTATCTATAATAGTTGTAGATTTTTCTCCATATTTAATTTGATTTTTAGTTTTTTCAGAAGTTTTTCTCCAGATATCTGAAGTGATTCCTCTAAAGGTGTGGATTATAAAGTTGTATGCTTGAGTGGTATTCCATTTATGAAAAGCAATGCTAAATCAGTAGCTTTTGTCCATGAGTCAATAATTTCACTTTTATTATTGCTATCATCAACATCTAGCCACATTTCTGTTGTAGGAATTTGTTCAGTAAATAATTTAACTGGATTATTATCCCTAAGGTGTATAGGCTTGGTTGATGTAGTTCTAACTCCTTTTCTAAAATTGTAATTTTCTCGTTATTCTGTTATTCCATGTTCTTTCATCCATTCAAAATTCCAGTCATCAGACTCGACTTGAGTCCAATCATTAGTTCTACTTGTTTCTCCAACTAATGTTTATGTTTCAACTTGTTGATTTAAAGGTGGAGTATTAATTTCAGTGGTTTCTTCTTTGGGTGGATCATTCGTATAAATATTCTCAGTTTGAATAGCTAATTGTTCTAAACTCTGTTTATAAGCTTCTAATTCTTCCCATGTGGCTTCATAGAATTTAGTTTCTAATTCTTTTATAACATATACCGGTAAAGGTGGTTCGATAGATGTATAAGAGTCTTTAAACTTTGATTCTTTAATTCTTGATTCAATTTGTTTATATAGGATTTTTGGTCCTATTTTAATATCGTCATTAACAATTTCCAAATTAGACTCAATATTTTTTATATGAGTTAAAACGTCTTCATTTAAAATATCTATTTCTCCTAAAGGTTGAGCATAATTATCATATTGTTCTAAAAATTGATTTATAATAATATCTTGTTCTTCATTTTCGGAAAATTCATCAACTAATATTTGTAATCCTTTATTTTTTTATTTCTGCTAATTGTTGAGAACTATTTACTTGTTTTATCTCTTCACTTAGAGATTTATATTTAATACTTAAATTTGTTGCTAATTCTTGTAATTTAATTCGATTAGTATTAGTTAAAATATTAATATTTTGTAATTCTTCTAAAATAATTTTATCTTTTCTATTCATTTTATTAATTCTAAAAATTTTCTTTAGTTTCGTTACTAGGCTCTGATACCAATTATAGAGTAAAATGTGGAAAATAGTTGAAATGTAAGGCTAAAGGGTATAATAGACAATGATTAAAACATAAAAGTAAAGAAATAATAGAATAATGAACAATTCAATCTCATCCGTCTATTAAAACTCATCCAAACCGTACACCTAATTTTGTCAATTATCTTTGTCAACAAACTTGGTACAAATAGATTAATTCTTGGCAAATAACCCTAAAGCTGGCCAAATCTGTCATAAGCCATTGTGCAACTTTCACCTTGATATTCGACTTGAACTTTCATTGCAAAATTAGAGAAAAGCTAAAGGAAATTATTTTTCTATTTGAATTTTAGTTTCATTTTCAGATTGCTCTCAAATCACTCTTTATTTCCTCGCTCAAATTCGGTCATATCACGTTAATGAAAACAATAAACTAGATACATGAAGATTCTTATCTATTTTGAATTTCCCCACCTTCAAGTTCTCGCTAAGAAAGTCAAACTCCCTAATTATCTAAGTACCCCATATTTAGCATCGATTATGTGTGTTTTCTATATCTTGCACATGCTTTATTCCTATTTAGGACTTGCATTCTTTAGATTTTTATTTTTTGGGGATATTTGTTTAATGTCCCCATTGAAATCTTTCAAAGGCAAGTTCTTCTCATGACAACTTTTTCTCTTTTTGCCATAATTCGTTCAACGGATGAGTAGTTGAGATTAGCCTACGGACAATACAAAGAATTCACATGTTAACCAAAAACTTCTTGTTGGTTTTATCCTACAAGTGGACGGATTGTTACAAGTAATAATTAATTAACAGAATACCGTTCTCACAAAAACTAATTAATTAAATATTTTAATTTAATTAATACTAGCTACAATCCAAGAAAAAACACACAATTAATTTTTGATGTTGATTTCAACTAAATCTAATTATTTATGAAAATAATCAATTACACAAATTCATGGAATTAATCAACCTACTAAAGGCACTAAGACTTCGAATCTACCATTGTTAATCTATTTTAACCCTCAATTCTTATTTTTTGTTGACAACTGATATTCCTTATGTGTTAATTTTCTCTCTCAAGATAAATTAAACTAATTTTTACTTATTACCCAACTATATCTCTATAAAGTATGTGAATATATAAAAATGCAAAACAAGCTAGAATATCAATCGGAATTGTAACAATCATAAAAATATCTATATCTCTTGTAGAACTTAGTGTTGTTTGTTGTTTGAGCTAGAAATATGATTTATCTCTTGCTATAATCACCAGTTCCTAATATTGTCTAGATAATAAAATGAAAACTAATTGAACGTCACTCAAGCAATCGACAGTTACAAGAATTTAACTAAAAATGAGTAATTCAGCGATTTAAAGAGTAAATTAGGTGTTATCATAATTCTAGCAATAAAAGGTTTAGTTGGACATGATTTGAATAAATAAAAACAAAAAGATGAATGAATTCATAACCCGAATATTCGAGAAGAAAAGATTGTTCAACCATTAATATTAAATTTTTTCGTTATCTTACGCACCCATCTTTACCAAAAAGAACAACCCGGAAAAGTTGAGACCCATATTTGAAGGGAAAAATACACAACTACAATACTTTAACTTTACAATTTTACATTTAATGAACTTACAAAAAAAACATTTCAAAAATCAGGTATAAATGAAACATGCCATGTGTACAGAAGAAAAACATACACACAACCTACAGAATACACACAATATGTGGGGCCCTTTTTCTTTTTTGACAATATTTAATTCACATGGGGCCCACCCCCATGTGAGTATCTATAATTTTTCTGTATAAAACTTTTCTGTACAAACAGAATTTTCCAGTATAAATTATAATAATATATTAATTATATATATAATATGTTAATTGTATGAAATTTAGTAAAATCCATTTCACCAGGATCTCCACATACAAAAATTCCCCATTCCGCCATAACCACCGCAATCCAACAGATCCCTCTTTATGCAACTTCCCAATCAACCATACCCTTCACAATCTCTCTCTCTCTCTCTCTCTCTCTCTAGCAGATTCTTCAAATTGAACAATCAAGGAATCAGGTTCAATTGGGTTATTGTTTTCGCCTGCGTTGAGAATCTCCACCGTAGGGAGGCGAATGAAGGAGCTCTCGTCGTCAAGAGGTAGGGACTGAAATTCAGAGGTAGTGCCATCATCTTTTCTTTAGTGGGCAGTGTGAGGGTGAAAAGGAAGAATAAGACGATGGTGGTGCATGTTTGTGTATGTGTATCACTATATGTGCTGCACCTCCATTTCACTAATTTCTTTTGCACTTGCTGAGGGTGGTCGGAGACAATTGTTAGTTCCTTTGTTCTTTCACACCATATGAAATTATTTTCATGCCAAAATGAGAACACTTCACAAGTTTAGATTTGACTTCACACTTTTCTGAATTGATGTGTTCTGAACGGTTCTGGCAATCCTTGAAATGTTGTCTTTGTTTTATATATATTGAATAGCATTTCTTGTGTGTAGGTCACAGAGGTTATTGGATCAAGAAATTGAGCTATTTTCGAGATGCATATATCGATCAAGCCAATCTCCGCATTCAGAATTTTGTAGGAAGTGATAAAATTAGTTTATCCGGTTGGTTAGCAAGCAAGATAATTTTCTCGAGGTTTTAACTCGAAGTTATTGATGCTTAAATGCATTGGAGGTCTAAAAGGATTTTTGGATCGAATTTTCACTATATATTAGCAATTTGGAGTGGAGACTAGTATTCAACTTAAGTCTCTATTAAGGAAAGGTCGTGTGTTCAAATCTTCGGAACGTGACAAAAAGTCATGAGGGATAAGATGAATCTAGGCTCTCTCAAAATAGATAGCGCGTGATGCTACCAAATTTCGTACCTGGATGAATTCAAACTAGACGAGAGAACTCCACGCGGTCTAGTCTTCAATACCTGAAATAAAGGAGGTGAGGTGTGTCCTCGTTGCCCCTCCGATGCTTAAGTCAGTTAAACTTCTTGAGAGAAATTTTGTATTGAATGACTGAATTAAAAACGTACCTTCATGGCGAAGTTGGGTCACATATTTATAGATGCTGGTGGAGGAGTCCTAGAAGGATTGAACTTCCTGTGTGGAGGAGTTCTAGTGAGATTGAACTTCCTGTAGTTTGAACTGCTTTAGGTATTTGAGTTGCGTTAGGATTGTAGAGTTGGAGATAGGGTGGAAGTTGTAATGAATTATGAGTTTGTAAATAATTAGGGCTTCGGGGGGTAAGGGGTTGTGCGAGCGACGTGCCTCGAGCCTCGAGCTCGAGCTTGACCACTTCACCTTTGGCCCAGTCGTGGGGTCCAGGGTCGGGCCCATTGGTCGAGGTCGGGCCCAATTATACATCATCAGAGGCCCTCGTGCATCGAGGTCACAGTAGAAACATGAACTTGTGCTGTGGGCCTAGATGCATCGAGGTATTAGTAAATTGGGCCACGCCTAATGGGCCTTGGTGCGTGACAGCTGTGCTGACACGTGTATGCCACATGTAAGTTAGTTGGCTTCGATTTTGGATGGGCGACACTTGGCAGATCCAATAGCCAAGATCAGACGACTTTTGACATTTTTTTTGACCTCTATAAATAGTGCTCCTTTTTCACATTTCACTTTCACCGTTTTAACTTTTCACTCTCATTCTCCAGCAGCTCAAGATCGGGGATGTAGAGGGTTTGGTGAGCGTCGACTTTGGGAGGTAAGTGTTCGAGCTTTTAAGTTATTTATTTACGATGTCGAGTAGTAGCAGCGAGGGGTCGAGTGGTAGTAGTAGTAGACAGTCGTCCAGGAGTTCGAACTCTAGAGACCCCGAACCCGATGTATCATCCCTGATCCCAATGGCAGTGCCTATCGCCTCGCACCCCAAGGTCGAGGCCATATTGACCTACCCTAGGATACCGACCATGTTTAAGGAGCACGTGGTAATAAAAATTGCTAGGGAGTTCGGGGTTATACCTCTATGTGATGTTAGGACCCCCGAGTCCAACGAGAATGTGTTGGATGCTCGGGATGGAGAGATGACATTTTTCAGAGATGCCCTTAAGGCCGGGCTTAGGTGGCCATTGCACCCTTTCTTCCTAGACTTCCTGACCTTGTACTTAATTTGCCGGGGTCAGCTAGCCCCGAACGGATGGAGGCTACTTGTCTATTTTTTTATCCTGTGTAGGTGTCTCGGGGTTAAGCCTAGGACTGACCTTTTGAGGATGGTGTATGATTTAAAATACTCGCCGGGGTTTAATTGTTTTGTGCATTTGTCGACAAAGGGCGGGTTTAGGACGCCCGAAACCCCGAACTCTCTTCGTGGTTGGAAGGAGAGATATTTTTTTGTCAAACCACAGAACACCGACCATCCCTTTAGGCCGATGTGGTCAGTCCCCGATAAGAATAGGTTTAATGAGGGGCAAGCTTACTTCGAGGTCTTGGAGAGGGATAGGCTTAGGCTAGTTAACCACGATCTACTCGCAGCTAAGGTTGATTATCTGCTCGAGGAAGAGACCCTCGACCTCGCCAACGTGAGGGGCATCGAGGGTATGAGACGAATCCTTACTGCTTATGTGTTGACTCCCCGAACTATGCTCGTGCTGATGACTTCTCTTTTTCTTGACAGATTTGGAAATGTCTTTCAACCCGTCAGCCATTTTGGCCAATGTGCACAAGAAAGCGAAGGGCCCGAAGCCTAAAACACCGGCCCCGTCCAAAGGGAAGAAGAGGGCTCGAGAATTTGCATCGAGCAAGGTGGCTACTGAGTCTGGGTAACCATCGTAGCCCTCCCCTCGACCTTCTACTTCTCGGGGGCCCCCTGAGATTGTCGACTTGGAGGAAGACGCCTCTCTATCTCAAGAGATCCTGGAGGATCATGCCCGATGCCCTTTAATTCCATCCATCGTGGCGAAGTACAGAGGTGAGATCGACCCTGGCGAGGGAGTTCGAGCTTTAGAGCTCATCACTCTGAAGGTATGTTTGTTTCACGTCGAGCTTCTGCCTTGGCAATATTTTCTATCTTCCGAGACTTCCTGTTCTGATCGAAGTTGTCATTGTAGGCTTTGAGCATGGCCCGGTGCCTGTCTCTGAAGAGTCTCGAGTCGTCGAGCAAAGCTCAGGAGCTCGAGTCCAAGATTGAGCAAAAAGATAAACAAATCAGAGAGCTCGAGGTCGAGCGTGACCTTGTTCGCATCGAGATGAGGAAGATGCGAGATCAAATGGGCGAGATAAAAGACGAGGCTGAGGAGGTGAAGCTGGAGCTCATTCAGGTGAAGAAGGGGGTCGAAGATCAATTGACCAAGGCCCGAGATCGAGCAATCGAGGAGTTTAAAGCTTCTGAAGAGCAAAAGAACTTGCTCGGGGAATATGGTTCGAGCTCATACCACTATGGCCTGAAGTTGGCTCGGGCTTACTTGAGGACAAAGTTGCCTGACAACGACAAGCCCCTCATTGAAGAGCTAAAATCAGTGAATGAGCTCACGAGCGAACTCGAGCTATCTGCATCGGAGCCCGAGGACAACGCTGATGAGGACGTTGCCACCCCCGACAATGAGGACCCAGCTAACCCCACAGACCTAGCTTAGGCTTCTCCTGATCTCGCTTGTAATTTCCTTTGTGTTTTGAAAAATGTATGTACTTTGCCCGAGCTTGACTCAATGAATGGTTACTGCCTATTGTTGATCGTGCATTTTTTGTCTCCCTTTTTTTTTATTTGCCGTTGAGGTCGAGTTATGTCCAACAAGTAGCTCGTGTCCCTCAGAGGAGCTCGAGCGTATTACTTGGACTTTTGTGGGCCAAGTAGCTCAAGTCCTGTAAAGGAGCTCGAGCGTATTACTTGGGCTTTTGTTGACCAAGTAGCTCGAGTCCTGCAGAGGAGCTCGAGTGTAACGCCCCAAAATTTCAAGCATCTTGAGGTGTTACCAAAATAATTTTCATGTATTTAAATGCGGAACTGTAAAATTCATTTCTTTCTAATAAACCAAACATTCATAATTTTAAATACGAATCATAAAATCGTGTCTTCGAAAAACAACTTAAACATTCTCCAACTAATAAATTTGCTAAATAATGTTATTGGACAAATCAAAGTAATAATGAACTTTAAATGGAAAGAAGCAAAACTTAATATTATTCTCGTAGGTGGAAATCCATTGGCAGTCCGCTGCACCATCCCGCCACAGATCCAATCGACCCGAACTAGCTTGTAAAAATTGTAAGAGTGAGTATTTTGAAAACACTCAGTAAGATACGTGCAGTTTCCATATGCAGTTACATAACAATAACATAGACAATTCATACCATTCTTCACATTTCTCATTTATGGAGTATATCGGTGGCCAATCGAAATACCCATGTCTTCACATTTCTCATTTCGTTAGGTCGACCCGAAGGTCCATTGGCAATACATGCACAAATTACTGAACATAAAAACATAAGGAAACAAAACAACTTGCACAAAAGTATCTTACCTCGATTGATGAAACGAGCTTTTAATATAAAAATATACTTAGAATTTACAACTGTTCTCTATATGAAAACTGTTGTGTAAAATTCTGTATGATGAATTGTGAGATATGGGCACACTATTTATAGGGAAAAAGTACAGTAGTTGAATCATAATATAACTCTAATAAAAATCATATTTATTCTAATAGATAAGAGTTTGTTATAATGGTTGGTTAGAACTAGAATTTTGATAGGTCAATATATATTAAAGATAAACATGGCTAATATAACATAATATTATCTTCCAAAAAAAAAAAAAATATATATATATATATATATACACGTGCAATTGAAAAGAATAAGGAATGGTTAATTCATTTGAAAATAAGTGATTATCTACTTAATTATTATAATATTTTGCTAATTATCCTAAAAGGACCATTATTAAGTAATAAAATAATACATATAAATCATATTTTTTTTTTTGAAATAACTTGGGCTTAACTTATCGATTTCATATTTTCTCGAGCCCAATCTACATTATTTAATACGAGCTACAAAATGAGCCCAATGTTGATATACTTTTGGTCATTCTAAAAAAAGTTAAATATTTGACCCATTTAAAACATAAGAACTTAAAACTTTATTTTAGTCCCTCAACTTTCAAAATCATAAAATTGAATACAAAATTTTATTCTAAAATTTTCGGGGTGTTACAATCTCCCCTCCTTTAAAAAATTTCGTCCTCGAAATTACTTCAACTACTTGAAAAGTTTTAGATACTCGATTTGACATACTGATAACATAAAGTAAGAAAACTCATAATCATGCTAAATGAATAACATTTCTTTCCATACCTTGGGATCAATTGGAGAGTGGTCGAGTAGTGAGCGCTACGTGCCAATGATTCTTCATCTCATCACATGTTTAAGACTTTAAATTTTACATTGTCCGTAAATTTCTAATGTTTATGAAAATACTGCATTTTGTAATCGCAAAAAAACAGGATTTTTAAATAAATAAACAATTTTTTTTTTTTTATCTTGAAAGGTTTGAAATATTGTACTTCATCTCGTTAATTTGAATAATGCGCAATCAAAAGGCTTCCAGATGAGGAGGGGGGGTCACAACGGACCGCTTAAATCCCAAACTCTTCTTAGACAGTTTAGGTCTTTTTGACAAAGCCTTTTAATTTTGCAATTACGCAAATTAACAAAACTCTAACGATAAATCGAACATGAAATCTCATTTTTTTTTAAAAAACATCATCAATGGCTAAAAAAAATTCAAGTATGAAACTTAAACAACTTAAATTCTATACTAACATTACCAAAAGTTTTATACCTCAAGAAAGAAACAATTTGATAAGAATTGACTGCTCATAAATTTTTGAAAGAATTTCGGCTACTGTTAACGTGAACAGTGACAAGCGTCACTATTCACGTTTTGTCATTGTTCATAAAATATATACTTTTTTTTAAAAGAGTCTACAGGAAAGTATTGCTCTGATACCAAACTGTAACGCCCCAAAATTTCAAGCATCTTGAGGTGTTACCAAAATAATTTTCATGTATTTAAATGCGGAACTGTAAAATTCATTTCTTTCTAATAAACCAAACATTCATAATTTTAAATACGAATCATAAAATCGTGTCTTCGAAAAACAACTTAAACATTCTCCAACTAATAAATTTGCTAAATAATGTTATTGGACAAATCAAATTAATAATGAACTTTAAATGGAAAGAAGCAAAACTTAATATTATTCTCGTAGGTGGAAATCCATTGGCAGTCCGCTGCACCATCCCGCCACTGGATCCACTCGACCCGAACTAGCCTGTAAAAATTGTAAGAGTGAGTATTTTGAAAACACTCAGTAAGATACGTGCAGTTTCCATATGCAGTTACATAACAATAACATAGACAATTCATACCATTCTTCACATTTCTCATTTATGGAGTATATCGGTGGCCAATCGAAATACCCATGTCTTCACATTTCTCATTTCGTTAGGTCGACCCGAAGGTCCATTGGCAATACATGCATAAATTACTGAACATAAAAACATAAGGAAACAAAACAACTTGCACAAAAGTATCTTACCTCGATTGATGAAACGAGCTTTTAATATAAAAATATACTTAGAATTTACAACTGTTCTCTATATGAAAACTGTTGTGTAAAATTCTGTATGATGAATTGTGAGATATGGGCACACTATTTATAGGGAAAAAGTACAGTAGTTGAATCATAATATAACTCTAATAAAAATCATATTTATTCTAATAGATAAGAGTTTGTTATAATGGTTGGTTAGAACTAGAATTTTGATAGGTCAATATATATTAAAGATAAACATGGCTAATATAACATAATATTATCTTCCAAAAAAAAAAAAAATATATATATATATATATATATATACACGTGCAATTGAAAAGAATAAGGAATGGTTAATTCATTTGAAAATAAGTGATTATCTACTTAATTATTATAATATTTTGCTAATTATCCTAAAAGGACCATTATTAAGTAATAAAATAATACATATAAATCATATTTTTTTTTTGAACTGAAATAACTTGGGCTTAACTTATCTGATTTCATATTTTCTCGAGCCCAATCTACATTATTTAATACGAGCTACAAAATGAGCCCAATGTTGATATACTTTTGGTCATTCTAAAAAAAAGTTAAATATTTGACCCATTTAAAACATAAGAACTTAAAACTTTATTTTAGTCCCTCAACTTTCAAAATCATAAAATTGAATACAAAATTTTATTCTAAAATTTTCGGGGTGTTACAATCTCCCCTCCTTTAAAAAATTTCGTCCTCGAAATTACTTCAACTACTTGAAAAGTTTTAGATACTCGATTTGACATACTGATAACATAAAGTAAGAAAACTCATAATCATGCTAAATGAATAACATTTCTTTCCATACCTTGGGATCAATTGGAGAGTGGTCGAGTAGTGAGCGCTACGTGCCAATGATTCTTCATCTCATCACATGTTTAAGACTTTAAATTTTACATTGTCCGTAAATTTCTAATGTTTATGAAAATACTGCATTTTGTAATCGCAAAAAAACAGGATTTTTAAATAAATAAACAAATTTTTTTTTTTTAATCTTGAAAGGTTTGAAATATTGTACTTCATCTCGTTAATTTGAATAATGCGCAATCAAAAGGCTTTCAGATGAGGAGGGGGGGTCACAACGGACCGCTTAAATCCCAAACTCTTCTTAGACAGTTTAGGTCTTTTTGACAAAGCCTTTTAATTTTGCAATTACGCAAATTAACAAAACTCTAACGATAAATCGAACATGAAATCTCATTTTTTTTTTTAAAAACATCATCAATGGCTAAAAAAAATTCAAGTATGAAACTTAAACAACTTAAATTCTATACTAACATTACCAAAAGTTTTATACCTCAAGAAAGAAACAATTTGATAAGAATTGACTGCTCATAAATTTTTGAAAGAATTTCGGCTACTGTTAACGTGAACAGTGACAAGCGTCACTATTCACGTTTTGTCATTGTTCATAAAATATATACTTTTTTTTAAAAGAGTCTACAGGAAAGTATTGCTCTGATACCAAACTGTAACGCCTCAAAATTTCAAGCATCTTGAGGTGTTACCAAAATAATTTTCATGTATTTAAATGCGGAACTGTAAAATTCATTTCTTTCTAATAAACCAAACATTCATAATTTTAAATACGAATCATAAAATCGTGTCTTCGAAAAACAACTTAAACATTCTCCAACTAATAAATTTGCTAAATAATGTTATTGGACAAATCAAATTAATAATGAACTTTAAATGGAAAGAAGCAAAACTTAATATTATTCTCGTAGGTGGAAATCCATTGGCAGTCCGCTGCACCATCCCGCCACAGATCCAATCGACCCGAACTAGCCTGTAAAAATTGTAAGAGTGAGTATTTTGAAAACACTCAGTAAGATACGTGCAGTTTCCATATGCAGTTACATAACAATAACATAGACAATTCATACCATTCTTCACATTTCTCATTTATGGAGTATATCGGTGGCCAATCGAAATACCCATGTCTTCACATTTCTCATTTCGTTAGGTCGACCCGAAGGTCCATTGGCAATACATGCATAAATTACTGAACATAAAAACATAAGGAAACAAAACAACTTGCACAAAAGTATCTTACCTCGATTGATGAAACGAGTTTTTAATATAAAAATATACTTAGAATTTACAACTGTTCTCTATATGAAAACTGTTGTGTAAAATTCTGTATGATGAATTGTGAGATATGGGCACACTATTTATAGGGAAAAAGTACAGTAGTTGAATCATAATATAACTCTAATAAAAATCATATTTATTCTAATAGATAAGAGTTTGTTATAATGGTTGGTTAGAACTAGAATTTTGATAGGTCAATATATATTAAAGATAAACATGGCTAATATAACATAATATTATCTTCCAAAAAAAAGAATATATATATATATATATATATATATATATATATATATATATATATATACATACACGTGCAATTGAAAAGAATAAGGAAGGGTTAATTCATTTGAAAATAAGTGATTATCTACTTAATTATTATAATATTTTGCTAATTATCCTAAAAGGACCATTATTAAGTAATAAAATAATACATATAAATCATATTTTTTTTTTTGAACTGAAATAACTTGGGCTTAACTTATCTGATTTCATATTTTCTCGAGCCCAATCTACATTATTTAATACGAGCTACAAAATGAGCCCAATGTTGATATACTTTTGGTCATTCTAAAACAAAGTTAAATATTTGACCCATTTAAAACATAAGAACTTAAAACTTTATTTTAGTCCCTCAACTTTAAAAATCATAAAATTGAATACAAAATTTTATTCTAAAATTTTCGGGGTGTTACAATCTCCCCTCCTTTAAAAAATTTCGTCCTCGAAATTACTTCAACTACTTGAAAAGTTTTAGATACTCGATTTGACATACTGATAACATAAAGTAAGAAAACTCATAATCATGCTAAATGAATAACATTTCTTTCCATACCTTGGGATCAATTGGAGAGTGGTCGAGTAGTGAGCGCTACGTGCCAATGATTCTTCATCTCATCACATGTTTAAGACTTTAAATTTTACATTGTCCGTAAATTTCTAATGTTTATGAAAATACTGCATTTTGTAATCGCAAAAAAACAGGATTTTTAAATAAATAAACAAATTTTTTTTTTTAATCTTGAAAGGTTTGAAATATTGTATTTCATCTCGTTAATTTGAATAATGCGCAATCAAAAGGCTTCCAGATGAGGAGGGGGGGTCACAACGGACCGCTTAAATCCCAAACTCTTCTTAGACAGTTTAGGTCTTTTTGACAAAGCCTTTTAATTTTGCAATTACGCAAATTAACAAAACTCTAACGATAAATCGAACATGAAATCTCATTTTTTTTTTAAAAAACATCATCAATGGCTAAAAAAAATTCAAGTATGAAACTTAAACAACTTAAATTCTATACTAACATTACCAAAAGTTTTATACCTCAAGAAAGAAACAATTTGATAAGAATTGACTGCTCATAAATTTTTGAAAGAATTTCGACTCATTAACGTGAACAGTGACAAGCGTCACTATTCACGTTTTGTCATTGTTCATAAAATATATACTTTTTTTTAAAAGAGTCTACAGGAAAGTATTGCTCTGATACCAAACTGTAACGCCCCAAAATTTCAAGCATCTTGAGGTGTTACCAAAATAATTTTCATGTATTTAAATGCGGAACTGTAAAATTCATTTCTTTCTAATAAACCAAACATTCATAATTTTAAATACGAATCATAAAATCGTGTCTTCGAAAAACAACTTAAACATTCTCCAACTAATAAATTTGCTAAATAATGTTATTGGACAAATCAAATTAATAATGAACTTTAAATGGAAAGAAGCAAAACTTAATATTATTCTCGTAGGTGGAAATCCATTGGCGATCCATTTGCACCATCCCGCCAGATCCAATCGACCCGAACTAGCTTGTAAAAATTGTAAGAGTGAGTATTTTGAAAACACTCGCAAGATACGTGCAGTTTCCATATGCAGTTACATAACAATAACATAGACAATTCATACCATTCTTCACATTTCTCATTTATGGAGTATATCGGTGGCCAATCGAAATACCCATGTCTTCACATTTCTCATTTCGTTAGGTCGACCCGAAGGTCCATTGGCAATACATGCATAAATTACTGAACATAAAAACATAAGGAAACAAAACAACTTGCACAAAAGTATCTTACCTCGATTGATGAAACGAGCTTTTAATATAAAAATATACTTAGAATTTACAACCTGTTCTCTATATGAAAGCTGTTGTGTAAAATTGTATGATGAATTGTGAGATATGGGCACACTATTTATAGGGAAAAGTACAGTAGTTGAATCATAATATAACTCTGATAAAAATTATATTTATTCTAATAGATAAGAGTTTGTTATAATGGTTGGTTAGAACTAGAATTTTGATAGGTCAATATATATTAAAGATAAACATGGCTAATATAACATAATATTATCTTCCAAAAAAAAAAAAAATATATATATATATATATATATACACGTGCAATTGAAAAGAATAAGGAATGGTTAATTCATTTGAAAATAAGTGATTATCTACTTAATTATTATAATATTTTGCTAATTATCCTAAAAGGACCATTATTAAATAATAAAATAATACATATAAATCATACTTTTTTTGAACTGAAATAACTTGGGCTTAACTTATCTGATTTCATATTTTCTCGAGCCCAATCTACATTATTTAATACGAGCTACAAAATGAGCCCAATGTTGATATACTTTTGGTCATTCTAAAAAAAGTTAAATATTTGACCCATTTAAAACATAAGAACTTAAAACTTTATTTTAGTCCCTCAACTTTCAAAATCATAAAATTGAATACAAAATTTTATTCTAAAATTTTCGGGGTGTTACAATCTCCCCTCCTTTAAAAAATTTCGTCCTCGAAATTACTTCAACTACTTGAAAAGTTTTAGATACTCGATTTGACATACTGATAACATAAAGTAAGAAAACTCATAATCATGCTAAATGAATAACATTTCTTTCCATACCTTGGGATCAATTGGAGAGTGGTCGAGTAGTGAGCGCTACGTGCCAATGATTCTTCATCTCATCACATGTTTAAGACTTTAAATTTTACATTGTCCATAAATTTCTAATGTTTATGAAAATACTGCATTTTGTAATCGCAAAAAAACAGGATTTTTAAATAAATAAACAAATTTTTTTTTTTTTAATCTTGAAAGGTTTGAAATATTGTACTTCATCTCGTTAATTTGAATAATGCGCAATCAAAAGGCTATCAGATGAGGAGGGGGGGTCATAACGGACCGCTTAAATCTCAAACTCTTCTTAGACAGTTTAGGTCTTTTTGACAAAGCCTTTTAATTTTGCAATTACGCAAATTAACAAAACTCTAACGATAAATCGAACATGAAATCTCATTTTTTTTTAAAAAACATCATCAATGGCTAAAAAAAATTCAAGTATGAAACTTAAACAACTTAAATTCTATACTAACATTACCAAAAGTTTTATACCTCAAGAAAGAAACAATTTGATAAGAATTGACTGCTCATAAATTTTTGAAAGAATTTCGGCTACTGTTAACGTGAACAGTGACAAGCGTCACTATTCACGTTTTGTCATTGTTCATAAAATATATACTTTTTTTTAAAAGAGTCTACAGGAAAGTATTGCTCTGATACCAAACTGTAACGCCCCAAAATTTCAAGCATCTTGAGGTGTTACCAAAATAATTTTCATGTATTTAAATGCGGAACTGTAAAATTCATTTCTTTCTAATAAACCAAACATTCATAATTTTAAATACGAATCATAAAATCGTGTCTTCGAAAAACAACTTAAACATTCTCCAACTAATAAATTTGCTAAATAATGTTATTGGACAAATCAAACTAATAATGAACTTTAAATGGAAAGAAGCAAAACTTAATATTATTCTCGTAGGTGGAAATCCATTGGCAGTCCGCTGCACCATCCCGCCACAGATCCAATCGACCCGAACTAGCCTGTAAAAATTGTAAGAGTGAGTATTTTGAAAACACTCAGTAAGATACGTGCAGTTTCCATATGCAGTTACATAACAATAACATAGACAATTCATACCATTCTTCACATTTCTCATTTATGGAGTATATCGGTGGCCAATCGAAATACCCATGTCTTCACATTTCTCATTTCGTTAGGTCGACCCGAACGTCCATTGGCAATACATGCATAAATTACTGAACATAAAAACATAAGGAAACAAAACAACTTGCACAAAAGTATCTTACATCGATTGATGAAACGAGTTTTTAATATAAAAATATACTTAGAATTTACAACTGTTCTCTATATGAAAACTGTTGTGTAAAATTCTGTATGATGAATTGTGAGATATGGGCACACTATTTATAGGGAAAAAGTACAGTAGTTGAATCATAATATAACTCTAATAAAAATCATATTTATTCTAATAGATAAGAGTTTGTTATAATGGTTGGTTAGAACTAGAATTTTGATAGGTCAATATATATTAAAGATAAACATGGCTAATATAACATAATATTATCTTCCAAAAAAAAAAAAAATATATATATATATATATATACACGTGCAATTGAAAAGAATAAGGAATGGTTAATTCATTTGAAAATAAGTGATTATCTACTTAATTATTATAATATTTTGCTAATTATCCTAAAAGGACCATTATTAAGTAATAAAATAATACATATAAATCATATTTTTTTTTTTGAACTGAAATAACTTGGGCTTAACTTATCTGATTTCATATTTTCTCGAGCCCAATCTACATTATTTAATACGAGCTACAAAATGAGCCCAATGTTGATATACTTTTGGTCATTCTAAAACAAAGTTAAATATTTGACCCATTTAAAACATAAGAACTTAAAACTTTATTTTAGTCCCTCAACTTTAAAAATCATAAAATTGAATACAAAATTTTATTCTAAAATTTTCGGGGTGTTACAATCTCCCCTCCTTTAAAAAATTTCGTCCTCGAAATTACTTCAACTACTTGAAAAGTTTTAGATACTCGATTTGACATACTGATAACATAAAGTAAGAAAACTCATAATCATGCTAAATGAATAACATTTCTTTCCATACCTTGGGATCAATTGGAGAGTGGTCGAGTAGTGAGCGCTACGTGCCAATGATTCTTCATCTCATCACATGTTTAAGACTTTAAATTTTACATTGTCCGTAAATTTCTAATGTTTATGAAAATACTGCATTTTGTAATCGCAAAAAAACAGGATTTTTAAATAAATAAACAAATTTTTTTTTTTAATCTTGAAAGGTTTGAAATATTGTATTTCATCTCGTTAATTTGAATAATGCGCAATCAAAAGGCTTTCCGGATGAGGAGGGGGGGTCACAACGGACCGCTTAAATCCCAAACTCTTCTTAGACAGTTTAGGTCTTTTTGACAAAGCCTTTTAATTTTGCAATTACGCAAATTAACAAAACTCTAACGATAAATCGAACATGAAATCTCATTTTTTTTTTAAAAAACATCATCAATGGCTAAAAAAAATTCAAGTATGAAACTTAAACAACTTAAATTCTATACTAACATTACCAAAAGTTTTATACCTCAAGAAAGAAACAATTTGATAAGAATTGATTTGCTCATAAATTTTTGAAAGAATTTCGGTTATCGTTAACGTGAACGGTGACAAGCGTCACTATTCACGTTTTGTCATTGTTCATAAAATATATACTTTTTTTAAAAGAGTCTACAGAAAGTATTGCTACGATACCAAACTGTAACGCCCCAAAATTTCAAGCATCTTGAGGTGTTACCAAAATAATTTTCATGTATTTAAATGCGGAACTGTAAAATTCATTTCTTTCTAATAAACCAAACATTCATAATTTTAAATACGAATCATAAAATCGTGTCTTCGAAAAACAACTTAAACATTCTCCAACTAATAAATTTGCTAAATAATGTTATTGGATAAATCAAACTAATAATGAACTTTAAAAGGAAAGAAGCAAAACTTAATATTATTCTCGTAGGTGGAAATCCATTGGCAGTCCGCTGCACCATCCCGCCACAGATCCAATCGACCCGAACTAGCCTGTAAAAATTGTAAGAGTGAGTATTTTGAAAACACTCAGTAAGATACGTGCAGTTTCCATATGCAGTTACATAACAATAACATAGACAATTCATACCATTCTTCACATTTCTCATTTATGGAGTATATCGGTGGCCAATCGAAATACCCATGTCTTCACATTTCTCATTTCGTTAGGTCGACCCGAAGGTCCATTGGCAATACATGCATAAATTACTGAACATAAAAACATAAGGAAACAAAACAACTTGCACAAAAGTATCTTACCTCGATTGATGAAACGAGCTTTTAATATAAAAATATACTTAGAATTTACAACTGTTCTCTATATGAAAACTGTTGTGTAAAATTCTGTATGATGAATTGTGAGATATGGGCACACTATTTATAGGGAAAAAGTACAGTAGTTGAATCATAATATAACTCTAATAAAAATCATATTTATTCTAATAGATAAGAGTTTGTTATAATGGTTGGTTAGAACTAGAATTTTGATAGGTCAATATATATTAAAGATAAACATGGCTAATATAACATAATATTATCTTCCAAAAAAAAAAAAAAATATATATATATATATATATATATATATATATATATACACGTGCAATTGAAAAGAATAAGGAATGGTTAATTCATTTGAAAATAAGTGATTATCTACTTAATTATTATAATATTTTGCTAATTATCCTAAAAGGACCATTATTAAGTAATAAAATAATACATATAAATCATTTTTTTTTTTGAACTGAAATAACTTGGGCTTAACTTATCTGATTTCATATTTTCTCGAGCCCAATCTACATTATTTAATACGAGCTACAAAATGAGCCCAATGTTGATATACTTTTGGTCATTCTAAAAAAAAGTTAAATATTTGACCCATGTAAAACATAAGAACTTAAAACTTTATTTTAGTCCCTCAACTTTCAAAATCATAAAATTGAATACAAAATTTTATTCTAAAATTTTCGGGGTGTTACATCGAGCGTCTTACTTGGGCTTTTGTTGACCAAGTAGCTCGAGTCCTACAGACGAGCTCTAGTGTATTACTGGGCTTTTGTGAGCGAAGTAGCTCGAGTCTCTCAGAGGAGCTCGAGCGTATTACTTGGGCTTCTGTTGGCCAAGTAGCTCGAGTCCCTCAAAGACACTCGAGCGTATTACTTGGGCTTTTGTTGGCCAAGTAGCTCGAGTCTCTCAGAGGAGCTCGAGCGTATTACTTGGGCTTTTGTGGGCCAAGTAGCTCGAGTCTCTCAGAGGAGCTTGAGCGTATTACTTGGGCTTCTATTGGCCAAATAGCTCGAGTCCCTCAGAGGAGCTCGAGCGTATTACTTGGGCTTTTGTTGACCAAGTAGCTCGAGTCCTGCGGAGGAGCTCGAGCGTCTTACTTGGGCTTTTGTTGACCAAGTAGCTCGAGTCCTACAGACGAGCTCGAGTGTATTACTGGGCTTTTGTGAGCCAAGTAGCTCGAGTCTCTCAGAGGAGCTCGAGCGTATTACTTGGGCTTCTGTTGGCCAAGTAGCTCGAGTCCCTCAGAGATGTTCGAGCGTATTACTTGGGCTTTTGTTGACCAAGTAGCTCGAGTCTCTCAGAGGAGCTCGAGCGTATTACTTGGGCTTTTGTGGGCCAAGTAGCTCGAGTCCCTCAGAGGAGCTCGAGCGTATTACTTGGGCTTTTGTTGGCTAAGTAGCTCGAGTCTCTCAGAGGAGCTCAAGGCGTATTACTTGGGCTTTTGTACACTCGAACTTGATGACAAATTTTTTGCCTCAGAATTTAACTTCTGCCCAAGGTCGTGATCGGGGTATGTAGAGAACTCGCTGTCTTAATATGCTTCATTGTATTCAAATAGTGTGCGTTACATGGTATATTGGCCTTAACCGAATGCGTAAACCATTTGAGGGCATACAAGCCCAAACCAAAACTTAGAAAAGGGAATAAAACACTAAGTTCGTACCGAAAATATCCCACGGAATTAAAAACTAAGCTCGTACCGAAAATACCTTAGGCCCTTGCTACTTCGTTGCTCGAGTCAGTTACTTATGATGAATGTTGAATGTGTTGGCATTGTATGGCAAAAACTTAGCACGAACTGATGAGAACCCCGAGTCTTTGGAGCCTTGTTGCGTACCCAATCACTTGTAATAAATTTTCAAGTTGTCAGCGTTCCAGGGCCTTGGGAGCGGTTTCCCCGAGGTGTCCCTCAAACTGTATGCTCCCCTTTTCACTTTTCGTATCACTTCGTAAGGTCCTTCCCATGTGGGTCCTAACTTACTCGGGGGATGTCCGGCAGCCGTTGCTTTCCTCAGGACCAGATCACCAACTCTGAACCTTCGTGCCTTTACCTTGGTGTTGAAGTGTTTTGCGTCGTGCCTTTACCTTGGTGTTGAAGTGTTTTGCGGCTTTATTTTGATAACTTCGAGTTCGTAGTAAAGCATGTTCTCGCACTTCCTCAATTAAATCAAGATGTTCAGTAGTCTGTTCTTCATCCTTAGTGATGGGATACCGATCTCGACGGGAATCATGGCCTCTACGCCAAAAGCTAACATAAAAGGGGTCTCACCGGTTGCTGTTTTGTGAGAGGTCCTGTATGTCCAAAGGATGGCGAGAAGCTCTTCGGGCCAACTTCCTTTGGCATCTCCAATCCTTGTTCTAAGGTCTTGCAGTATAATCCGATTAGTTACTTCGGCGAGACCGTTACTCTGGGGGTGCGCGACCAAAGTTAGGCGATGTTCAATTCCGAGGTTGGTACAAAAATTCCTGAATTGTGAATTATCAAATTGCCTCCCATTGTCCGTTATCAGAACCTTTGGTATCCCGAATCTACACACAACAGACTTCCATATGAATGATCTGAGCTTGGGTTCCGAGATGATTGCTAGGGGTTCAGCTTCCACCCACTTTGTGAAGTATTCCACTGCAACAGCAACAAATTTCACTTGACCTTTTGCCAGTGGAAAAGGTCCAAGTATGTCCACTCCCCATTGCTCAAAAGGGGCAGCATAGGGTATAGAAGTGAGTTCCTCGGCGTGAGTGTGTATCAAATTACCGAACCTTTGGCACTTATCACATTTCTTTACATAGTCCGAAGCGTCCTTCTTCATAGTTAGCCAGTAATACCCATATCGTATGAGCTTGTAAGCTAGTGCGCGAGCTCCTTGATGATTTCCGCATATACTTTCGTGAACCTCTACTAAGGCTTGAAGGGACTCGGTAGGCTTGAGACATCTGAGGTAAGGGAGAGTGAAACTTCGGTGAAACAAGACTCCTCTGATGATGTAATATCTTGAGGCTCTAGTTGTGATGCTTTGTGCCTTTCTTGGATCAGGAGGTAGGTCCCCACTAGTTAGGTATTCCAATATCGGATCTACCCAAGAAGGCTCTTGGTCGATGTCCATGATGCTTAGCTTTTGATTTATGCTAGGCGTTGTCACCATTTTGACGTGCACTGTTCTGTCTAGTCCATCTATCCCCATGAACATAAGTCTAGATAGGGCGTCGGCCTTTGCATTGTCCACTCTAGCAATTTTGATGATTTTACAGTCCTTAAACCGTCTTCGAAGGTCATGCACCTTTAGGCAATACAAACTCATTTTTTCTTCTCTTTTCTCGAAAGTGCCCTCGATTTGGCCAACCACAAGTTGTGAGTCACTAAAGACTTTAATATGCTGGATGTCAAGATTGTATGCAAGTTCCAGAGCTAAGATGATGGCTTCATACTCCGCTTCATTGTTAGTGGCTTCGAATTCAAATCTAAATGCGCACTGAATCTCGATGGCCTTGCTAGGGTTCGTGAGTATGACCCCTGTACCCGACCCCGAATTGTTCGATGCTCCATCCACGAAGGTTTCCCAAATTTCTAAGTTCTTGGTCGGGCTAGAATCCACTGGCCCCCGAGGTCTTGGGGTAAGTTCAGTAATGAAGTCTGCTAAAGCCTGTGCCTTAATGGCGAGCCGCGGCTTAAATTCTATGTCAAACTCGCCTAGTTCAATTGCCCATTTCAGTAGTCTTCCTGAGACATCCGGCTTTTGAAGTATGTGTCTAAGTGGTTGATTGGTGAGCACAATAACTGGATGAGACTGGAAATATTGGCGTAGCTTCCTGGCAACTACAACCAACGCCAATGCAAGTTGTTCAGCAAGGGTGTATCGAGTCTCTGCATCGAGAAGCACTTTACTAACATAGTAAATAGGTCTCTGGATCTTTCCCGCCTCCTTCACCAACACTCCACTTACTGCGTTCTCCGAAAAGGCCAAGTACAATAGTAACGTGTCACCCGGTTCTGGCTTGGTGAAGACCGGGGGCGTCGATAGTGTTTGCTTCAGCTCTTGAAAGGCAACACTACATTCCTCACCCCAATCAAAGTTCCGGTTGCCCCTCAGGATTTTGAAAAAGGGGACACACCTATCAGCTGCTCGAGAAACGAACCTATTCAGGGCCGCTACTCGACCCGCCAATTTCTGAATGTCCTTTTTGCATGTCGGGGCTTGCATTGATACCAAGGCTTGGATCTTGTCTGGATTGGCCTCTATCCCTCTATGCGTGATCATGAACCCTAAGAACTTGCCGGAGGCCACTTCGAACACGCACTTCGCAGGGTTTAGCTTCATTCTGTACTTCCGTAGCGTAGCAAACACCTCCTCAAGGTCCGAGATATGACCTCCCGCTTGCTTGCTCTTGACGACCATCTCCTCTACGTATGCCTCGATGTTCTTCCCTATTAGGTGAGCAAAGACCTTGTTAACTAGCCTTTGATAGGTAGCTCCTGCATTCTTCAAACCAAAGGGCATGACTTTGTAGTAATAAATGGCTGAATCTGCCATAAATGAGGTCTTTTCTTGGTCGTCTTCTAACATGAGAATTTGATGGTATCCGGAGAATGCATCCAGAAAACTGTATAACTTATGGCCGAGGTGTTGTCTACAAGACTATCGATTCGAGGTAGGGGATAGCTGTCTTTAGGGCACGCTTTGTTCAGGTCTGTAAAGTCAATACACACTCTCCACTTTCCATTGGCTTTCTTCACCAGAACGACGTTGGCGAGCCAATCGGGATAATGAACTTCCCGAATGAAATCTGCCTTGACGAGCTTGGTAATTTATTCCCGTATGACCTCCCTTCGTTCGAGTGCAAACTATCTCCTTCTCTGCTTTACTGGTCTCGCACCTGGGGTTATGTTGAGCCTGTGTACTGCAACCTCCGGGTCTATTCCGGGCATGTCTTCAACGCTCCAAGCGAATGCATCAAGGTTGCGGGCCAGGCAGCTAACAAGCTGGGTCTTGGTTGTAGGATCAAGATCTCGGCCAATGGTGACTTTTTTTCCAGACTCAAGCTCAAGCTCGACCTCGTCCACCTCTTCGACTGGGGCAAGCCTACCACGATGCTCGAGGTCATGCTCGACCTCATATAGTTGCATGACGTCAGTCTTGATTTCGCGAACACTGGTGACATAGCACTGTCTCGCTACTGATTGACTCCCCCGGACTACTCCAACTCCCTCACCAGTAGGGAACTTCAATGTCAGGTGGAAAGTTGAGACAATCGCCCTGATTTGGTTTAGCAACGGTCTTCCCAGTATGGCATTGTAAGCCATAGGGGCGCGAACCACTTGGAATGTTGTGACATGCGTGACCTTCTTCTCCTCGGACCCCAATGTGAGGGGTAGCCCGACAATGCCTTCCGAAATAAATACACCTCCTCTGAAACCCTGAAGGGGGGTTTTGACTGGCTTGAGTTGTTTCGATGATATACCCATCTGGATGAAGGCTTCATGCGATAGCACATTTGCCGCGCTTCCATTATCCACCAAAATTCTCTTTACTTCAAAATTAGCGATGATCGCTGATACGACCAAGGCTTCATCATGGGGGAAAGACACACCCTCTAGGTCCCTCCACTTGAAGGTGATGTCTCCCACGTCACCGAGATTCAAGGTTGAGACCGAGTGGTATTGCCTGGCATATTGCTTACGCCCGCTTTTGGAGTCCCCTCCCGAGGCTGTTCCCCCGATGATTACATTAATGGTCCCGGCAGTGGATTGTTTATTCCCATTCTCAGGGGCCCTACCCCTACTCTGGTTGCTCCGCTAGTGTTTCTCTTCACTAACGTACGAGCCCAGGGAAACCCCTCTTGATGAGAGTCTCGATCTCGCGCTTCAGAGCAAAACATCCGTCGGTTGTGTGTCCTTGATCCCTATGGAAGTCACAATACTTGCTCTTGTCACGGGCTTCAGGTGGACCCCGGAGTCTCGGGGGCCACTCAACTCTTTAAGGTCGTTGATCTCCATCAAAATGTTAGACCTCGTCGTATTCAGGCGAGTGAAGGGTGCTGAATGAGGGTCTTGCCTTGGTTTGCTTTGCACGGGATCCGGGATCTGGTTGGACTCGTGAGGCCTTTTTGGGTCGGGCTTTTTTAAAGGCACGACATCTCTCTTTGGAAACATGGTCTCCTCCATGTTGATGTACTTTTCTGCTCGGGTCAGCAAGTCGGTTATCGACTTAAACACCTCACATCTCACGGCATAGGTTAGGGCAGAAACGGCAACTGTGATGTGTAGATTGGGGATCATAAGCCTTTCCCTATTGAACTTCGCCATGAAATTCCGAAGTGTTTCGCTGGGCCCCTGATGCATCTGCATGAGTGACGCAGCCGTCTTCCTGATGTGCTTGCTACTAGCAAAGAACGCGGAGAACTTATCCGCCAAGTCCGAGAATGAAGATACGGAGTGGGGTTCCAATCTGGAAAACCAATCTCGGGCTGCGTTAGTAAGTGTCTGAGGGAATGCCTTGCACATAACGGCATCGGGTACGATCTGCAAGTTCATGATATCCGTGTATATGTTGAGATGGTTGATAGGGTCAGTTGTCCCATCATACTCCTTTATCCGCGGGTATTTAAACTGATCTGGTAGGGGGTATGACAATACTTCAGGGGTAAAAGGCGTGTTAGGGGTGAATCCTGCTGCTGCCTTAGACTTCTGGAGCAATCCAGCTGTGATTCCCTCTTGGATGATCCGTGCAAGGTCAGTCGAGTCCATAGTAATTGATTGCGAACCTGTGGGGATATGCTGTGCATCTGAGGCTCTTGCTTCACCATGACTTGGGCCAGGGGGTCGCTCATCGGCCACGATATTACTCTGAGGGGAAGGTACTGGGGGCGTAGATCTTTGATGTAGTAGCTGAGTGAGCGTTGCTACCTGCTGGCGGAGCTCCTCCAGCTCTCCGGGAGGGGCTGTCGCCGGCGGGTGTCTTTCTCCCGATGATACGTCCTGGGGACCCGGATGGTCTCCGACGAGGGGTTGGTCAGGGGCGGATGAACTGGTTGGGAGACGTCCTGAACGTGTGTTCACCATGGCTTTTGGTAGCGAGTTCCCACGGACGGCGCCAATGATGCTACCAAATTTCGTACCTGGATGAATTCAAACTAGACGAGAGAACTCCACGCGGTCTGGTCTTCAATACCTGAAATAAAGGCGGTGAGGTGTGTCCTCGTTGCCCCTCCGATGCTTAAGTCAGTTAAACTTCTTGAGAGAAATTTTGTATTGAATGACTGAATTAAAAACGTACCTTCATGGCGAAGTTGGGTCGTATATTTATAGATGCTGGTGGAGGAGTCCTAGAAGGATTGAACTTCCTGTGTGGAGGAGTTCTAGTGAGATTGAACTTCCTGTAGTTTGAGCTGTTTTAGGTATTTGAGTTGCGTTAGGATTGTAGAGTTGGAGATAGGGTGGAAGTTGTAATGAATTAGGAATTTGTAAATAATTAGGGCTTCGGGGGGTAAGGGGTTGTGCGAGGGACGTGCCTCGAGCCTCGAGCTCGAGCTTGACCACTTCACCTTTGGCCCAGTCGTGGGGTCCAGGGTCGGGCCCATTGACCCAATTATACATCATCAACACGTAAGTTAACGATTTAGACAGAGAGGTTGGATTGTTACAAGTACCATTTGAGATTGCCTTAAAAGAATGATCTATTAAATAGACTTCTTAAAGCAATATTAATATTTTCAAAATTTGATATGAAATCCCTTTTTTGGCAAATCCAGATTGCTGAACAAGATAAATATAAAACTATATTTAATGTTCCATTTGGTCAATATGACTGTAATGTAATGCCATTTGGATTAAAGAATCCTCCTTCAGAATTACAAAAAATCTTAAATGATATTTTTAATCCATGATGCCATAAGCTCACTGAAAGCATATTTACCCATTAAGTAACAGCTTGGAAATGAAATTGTGAATTAACCATCACCTCGTCCGGAGAAACAGCTTGGAAGCTTCTTCCATACAGTTCGGCAAAGCTTCGTCGTGAACATGGGACATCATGATTACTGATTTGACTAGATGATGTCATCACTTTACATCAACCAGTTTTCTAGTGACACTTAGCATGACAAATCTTATCACCTCAAAGTTAACCAAGCAAGGAAATTGAGATGATCAAAGTCTTCAGCCTCCATCCTGGACATCATGATGAGCTGCAACCCCCAACCTCTTCCTCTAATAAAAATCTTCCTTACTGAACTGATTAGGGCACGCCAAATAAGGAACCACTATAGATTACGTGACTCCCATCCCATAACCGTTAAAGGCAACCATGCGGTCCTCATTACTTTTAGCTATATAAAGCAATAATGGTCCCTTATATGGATCATGGGCACAGACACATTTCCGTACTTTCCACTTCAGTACTTGATATAGCATTTGGAGAAAGAAACAAAAAAAATGTTCCCATTTCTTCATCTTTATTCCAGTTTTCATTATCCCTCTGGATCATAATTAAGTTTCCAAATTGGTCAATCCAAATTTGGACGTCAACAGTTTGGCGTTAGAAAGACGGTTGAAAATTAGCAGCCAACCGCATCCCTAAAAGAGCTCTAAAAAATGATCATGAGTAATAGTTCGACTTCTTACCACCCACCTCGAACTAATCCTCACAACACTAACATCCCTAAAGACTTTTAGCGAAATAATGACTATACTGAGAACATTAACCCTTAGCTTGTTGCAATGAGAAAAGCCCTAAAACGGCTCACCAGCACTATTAACAGACCGGAAGGAAACTAGGCCATGACCTCTCCCCAAGCAGACACGGAGGTCTAATCACCAGCCAGGGAAAGAATTGGCCGACCTCCCACTAGAAGAGCCTTCACTTTTCTAGGGAAGAATAATCCAGAAGCAAAACTGACGAAGTTAAAACCAACATTCCCCTATAAAAAGACTCCTAAAAATGCTGAAGTGTGTTTGATAGACTAGGCTCTCACCAAATACCTTCACCAAGAGCGGAAAGGATAGCCTGCACAAAAGGAGATCGGCCAAAAAACAATGAACTTGAAATGAGCATGCTGAAGAAACGAATAGACAATCTAGAAGCTAAACATAAAGGTTCTGTGGAAGAATAATACACTAGTCGCCATTCTCCCTTCCCCGAGGACATACTGGTAGAACCATTACTAGAGAAGATGAAAATGCTACTGTTTGCCTGATATGAGAGAGAATGAGATCCCCTCAATCATCTCGACAAATATACTTCATGGATGGAACTAGAAGGAGCCAGCAACGCTATCATGTGTCTATCTTTTCCCTTAACGTTAAGAGATAAGGCCCAAAGATGGTTCGGGAGATTACATGAAAGGTCTATTAAAGATTGGAACAGTCTGGCCACAGAAATTTTAACACGGTTCATGGGTTCTAAAGCTAGAACCACTCCCAAGGAACGATTGGTTAGCATCCAACAGGGTCGAAGTGAGTCTTTGAAGAGCTACCTTAGTAGATTCAATAGACAATCAATGGAAGTTGAAAATATCAGATGATGCTGCCCTCATAGCTATCCTTTCTGGATTAAGGCCTAAAGCAAGCTTTTGGTAGTCAGTCTATGAAGATGGACCTAATACATATTATGAGTTCTTGAGCAGAGCTGAAAATACACTGAGGACAAAGAAAGCGACCTCAGATCATGAAAAAGGAAAGATCGACTCAAAACTATCCATACAGCCTAAACACAAAAGGATGGATCAAAAGTCTACTCTGTAACGAAGGAAAAAGAAGAGGGATGCAAATCGACCACACCCTTATCTTGAAAGATTCCATCAATATCATCCCTCTAATGACTCTCTTAAAGAAGTATTCATACAAGTTGGAGATAGGAAGGTCTTACGTCTACCTCAAGCTACAAGGAAAAATGTGACAGTGACAAACCAAAACAAATATTGTAGATTCCACATATCCGCTAAGAATGTCTCCCTACTTCAGTACATGAAACAACTTTATCTCTCCATGCCTTCACAACTTGAAATTCTTCTTTCAAAGTCCCTTCAATCTTGGTCATACTTTCCAACTCTGCCTTCATGCTAGCTATACGCTCCTGTAGGGCTTTCTTATCCTCAACATAAAGTGCCCTCTGTTCTTTAAAAGTAGAATAGAGACTCATCTCTCAAGTTGACTACCTTGTCAAACTCAACTCTTATTTAATAGAAAACAACAAAGCAAATTAGATACAGTGTCTGACGAAGAAAAAATTGTCTTTTAGAAGAAATTCTACCTTATCAGACACCACCATCTTGTATAGGATGGGCCCTGCGATTCAGCAGTTCAACTATAATGTAGGCTTCACTCGCTGACATTTGTTCCAAGTTTCCTTGCTCTTTCTCAATCCAGATCCTTAAAAGCAGATCAGCAAAAGTCTTTACTAATAGAGGAAAGGATGAAGTAAGGCCGAACTTAAATGAGCGGTCCTTAGGAAATCTAGGAATGCCTCTGGATGCCTTCCCATTAACGCTTCAATCTCTCACCTTATCTTGTCAGGATGGGCCAAGGCGGAATGGAGGAAGAAGACATTGAAGGACTTGAAGGTGGAATAGGATAAGGTAGCCTAGTACCCTCAGAAGCGGAGAGAATTTTCTCCTAATGAGGAGGAACAATAGGAATGTAAGCCTTTTGATGACAATAAAGAGGAATAAAGAGGAACAATAGGAATGTATGAGAATTTTCTCCTAATGAGGAGAAACAATGAGGACAAACAAATGTTTAAGTTTGGGAGTGGTTGATAAGTGCATTTTATACACTTATCCGGGCTCCAAATTATGACATTTTGTGGTTCTTTTAATGAGATTATAACATAATTTATGATATAATGTATTATTAGGTGAAACTCAATGGATGATGAAGAATTGGAGAAAAGAATGCAAAATTGGCGAAAAAGAGGCAAGATCCAGAGTTTAGTGACTGAAATACAAATGCTCAAAAGTTGTGTAGAACCTCATGATGAAGATTTGAGAGTATTAAGAGTCAATTGGACAAAGAAAGACGTCAAATAGATAAAATATCGTCAAAATATGATCACACATCAATTTAGGATTGAAAGAGTTATGCATCGATTTTGACTCATATTGTGGTCCATATTTAACATAGCAACGATTGAATTTGAAGATGATTTCTGAAGAATAGCTTTACCCTTTGAGTTAGTTTTCCAACGCATCTTGAATTACCTCAATCGGATATCGGGAGAGAACGATATGACAAAAATACTGAAAAATGCGCAGAATTCGGAACAGTAACACAACGCCCGGGCGCTAGGGCGTTATTTTACATAGAAAAAATAGATTTGTAGTGCCCAAGCACTGCCCTGATTTTTGATGCGGCGCCTAGGCACTATGCCGCACAAGTTAGGTTTTTGCTTTTTGGGCCGCGATAAGCCTATAAAAGACTCCAAATTGGCCAAGAACGTGTAAAGAAGTATAAATAGACCTAAAGAGACACTAATTTGGGGGTTCCAAACATTGAAAAGAGGGTTCCCGTACATTGAAAAGAGGGTTCCACACTTTGTAAAATTGAGAAAGAAACACAAGATCGAAGAGGAATTGGCGAGAAGAAATACATCAAGGATTCAAGTTCAAATTAAAGATTAGAAGCGGAAGAAGATCTTGGTGCAAGAGCTGATTCTTTTCCATCTTTTTTATCAATTAAATTTGATGATGTATTCGACTATGTTTATTTATTTCATCTTTTTCATCATATTTAGCTAAATTCTTTATTATGGCAAATAATGTAATCTATTGAGACCCTTAGTTCTTTAATTCAAGAATTATGTGTTTTATTCTTCCATGTGTTGATTTTATTATGATTGCAATGCAATGAATTACTTGATCAATAATTTGATGATCCATTGAGTTTCTTACGAATCGAGAGGTGAGTTTGAGACTTAGAACGTGTAATAAAATTCGGTAACGAAGTATAACGTGTAGAGATACCTATACCTAGTACTACGGTCGTTATATGAATTCCTAGTGCCATAACTCGTTTAACTAAGGGTAATTCGCATAGAGATATGGAATTGAATCAGTTAAATAGACTCGATGAGAACTCAAGATGGGTAAATTGAATACCATTGGAGAATTCGACCGAACACTACATTAGGTTAAAATCTTGAATTGGGAACTAAGGTGATCATTAGATGAAGTTGTTTTGCCCTAATATATCTTACATACATGAATCTTTGACCCATTTGTGTATGTTATTTCATCATAATTTTCATTTGTTTTAGGCATTTAGTTCATTTTAGAAAATCAATATTTACAACTATTACAATCATTTAATTGTTTGTCTTTTATCAAATAAGAGTTAGGAAAAGTAGATTAAGACTAAAGTATAGTTCTCGTGGGAGCGATAATCAGGACTCAAAGGTCCACTAAAAAACGCAGCATTCTCCCAGTTAAAGATCATTTCAATAAAGGTAAAAATAAAAAGAAGATTAGAGATTAAAGTACTACCTAGTGGAAGAGGTGGTGATGAAGACCTCGATTGGTGAGGAGCCCTTTTTAGTGAAATAGATGAAGGCAACCTCTTTAGAACAGGAAATGATGATTGCGCTATCGAGTATGATTGTTGCCCAAATGGAGACTGGTGAAGAGGAGGACTCATACTACCTTCCTCGGCAATTTGAAGTGAAAGTACAGTAGGGAAGGTGAGTGGCAGGACCGGAGTGACTTATGTAGGTAGCGCTGAAACCATAAGACCCGCACTACACAAATTAGTATCCGTGATTAAATTACTGCAATTTTTTTTAGAGTTAAGCAAAGCCCTTGCAGCATTAGCAATCCTCCGAATCCTAGAGGTAATGGTACTTGGGAGATAAACTGCAAAACACAAACGGTCATCTCAATTCAATTTGAATAGTAAAATGTATGGACATGGGAGAGAAGATAACTCACAATTCTTATGATATCAAATCGGGACAACGTCATCCCTGTTCCTCTCATTTGGCCTAAATTGCCAGTCCCTACGAACGTAAGAAAAAATTTTCCTTCCATTTTTTGATAGAAGAAGGAGATCCCAACAGGATAGGTCCCCCGTGTTAGTCTTCACAATTGTATAGTACCACCCAGAGCCCTTTCCATCGTCTTTGAAGATAAACAAGGAATTAAACCACTCAATGGATAATTTTGAGAAATCCAAGTGGTGCCACAACACCAAGCAACCATACAATGCTCTCCAACCATTAGAAAGGGTGTCCAAAGTCCCGAACCGAATTGAGCGATTCTTCATAAGTTAAATACCCGAACGGGTACCCGAATCGAGAATCGATGGGTTTGGGTCTGGTCTCGAGTCTAGACCAAGAACCAAATAACCAAAACTAAATAAATTTTTTTTTTTTATATTGAATTAATTATTTTTTTATTTTTTTAAAATAAATTAGCAAATTAATTAAATAAATCAAATTATTTCATAATTTTAATTTTAAAGTTCAAATAATTTTTAAAGCTCATTAGCCCATTTTAATTTGCTCATGACTATATGTTTTTGAATTGTGCTATGTTAATTTTTAAAAGTTACGAATGAAATGTCATTAGTTGTATTTATGTAATTTGCTGTAAATATTAAAAAGATTTAATTATGGTAAAGAACTGAACCAAACCCGAACGGTTCCATAATTATATTTGGACCCGACGATTCCATTTATTAAATACCCGAAGGTTTTGGGTCGGTTCGTTTCTCTAACTAAATCAACACACGGACAGCCCTAGCAGTTAGGGTAAAGTTGAATAGAAGCGATTCTACAAGCTGATAAGAATTTTCTGATTTTACGAGGTAATGGAAGTCTTAGTCTGGAGTTAAGAATCGCCAGAATCAATGCTACGCACCCTTACGGAGAATCACAAGCTCTATCCTCTCCTCTAGGAAGAAAAGCCTCGACTGTGTCTGGAAAATGTTAGGTGGTCCTGCATCTTGCAAGTTTTTCCACCGTCACTGTGGAACTGATTTTAAGGCATTCCTACTTTTCGCTGGAGGGAGAATTCGAAAAGTTGCTTCTTCTTAGAGTTAGGTCACTTCTTCTTAAAGTCAGGGAGAATTTGAAAAAGGTAGGTGACTTTTCTGGGCATCACCCACCTCTTTCATAGAGGGAGAACTCGAAAAGTCACTTCTTCTTAGCCTTCGTGAAGATAAAAAGATACCTTTTCCCAACTAACGTAAAAACCAAAAGAAAGGTCTTTCAATGTTCCCAAAGAACAGCTTAAAAGATGTAACCCCTGAAATAAAAACCTTCTTTTAATTTTCAAAAAAGTAACTGCCAAGTCACTAGTTCGCTACGTGGATGCACGATGTAACCTATCAGGTCAGTTATGAAAAAAGTCAGGCTTTATGAAGTTAAAGGCTAGAGTTCCACCCTTTTGGAGACAAGTTGTTGCCATAAGCTCACTGAAAGCATATTTACCTATAAGTAACAACTTTAAAATGAAATTGTAAACTAACCATCAGCTCGTCTAGAGAAACAGCTCGGAGGCTTTTTCCGTATAGCTCGATAGAGCTCTGCCATAAACATGGGACATCATGATTGCATATTTGACCAAATGTCATCATCACTTTACATCATCCAGTTTTCTAGTGACATGTAGCATGACCAAGCCCTCAAGAAATAATTTGTTCTAGAATCAATATTTTTAAAATTTTATCTTATGAAGAGTGGAGACAACATCCATAGGAAAACGATAAGTTTGATATTCAAGAAAAAGATTCACCTTCAAAGTTCAATTATTTTGATTACATAACGGCATGGTACGAAGTGTTTTATATTCGACTAGTTTCCCCTCCTGTTTTATTATGCTCAACCATAAATGTTGAAATTCTTTTCCAGATTGGTTCGTATTCTTTGGACTTGAGGGAGAGATACTTCCCGGTCTTTTTTTCAAGGTTCCAAATATTTCCAAAAAAAAAAAAAGAAGAGAGAGAGAGAAGAAATTTCACCAAATTCTAGAATGGCTACTTTTTCAATTTTCAATAACTTTTAAATTATCATGGAATTTCCATTGGGATTTTCAAATTACAAAAGATGCTGAGTCTGACTATGCTTTAAAGAAAATAGTTAGACGTCTCAAGATCATGTGGTGAGAAAATTTCACAGAAACAAATGTCTACCCGAAAGCAATTCAAGCATGGCTCGATAGTTGCGACACTCAACAAAAAAGAGAAAAACAAGTTTTTCCAAAGTTCAAGAAAAGAAAGCTCGTGTCAATGTTAGCTCAATGCAAAAAATCGGATGAATTCACTCATCTAGTACAACAATTAGCTATTTTAGCATATTCGACTCAAATGCCTCCAAATCAAGTTTAGGGTCAGAGACTGAAAACTATGCCCAAGACAATGGAGATGATTGTTATGGGATAAACATAAACGATTTTGTTGATGATCAATAATTCAAAAATAACACAAGTAGTAGAGTAAAAGTTAATTGTCTTTCAAAATTCACACCAAGTAGAGAAGACAGTTATCCTTTAAAAGTCCTTTAAAACAACCTTCACAAAAAGCAAGTAACAGATATAATTGTCATTTGTCCTTCAAAAGCAAATGGTCGACAATCATTTTGAAAAGTCAACTTTACTTTTCAAAAAGTTAAAATTACCATTTACTATTCATTCAGTTATCTTGAATTTATTTTTAGTTATTTATTTGTACAAATTGCTTTTTATTTTACTATTTCAATTCATAACACTATTCTTTCTTGTTCCGCCTTTATTTTGGTATCAGAGCCATATTGTTCAAAGAAATTCTATTATTATTATTTTGCTGTAATATTGGGTTTAGTCGTAAAAATATTGGTCAGTCTTGGAATTGCCCCTGAATGGCGTTGGTTAGCCGTTGATACGTGGTGCCGTCAATTGATTTAGCACAACCTCCATAATAGAATAATATTTTAAGTATTACTTTGTTCAAGATGTCTTTTACTAGAAGTTGGTTTAGCAAATCAAATAGGTCCGGGTCTAAAACTAGTAGTTTAAATAGTAATTTTCAAGATAATGAAGAAATAGACTGTTATCAAGAGATACTAGAAACCTTAAACAATCAAGAACTTCATATTGCTCAAATAGAACAAAGGCTTCATAATTGGACTATTCTTAAGGTAAAAAAGAAAACTATCTATGAAATAGGAAGATTTGATTTTCATAATGATTATGCTATCAAGACTTGTGAACAAATTTTACCCATCAAAAATCAAACTGCTGAGAAAAAGTTTCTCTCAAGTGAAGCAATCAGTAACCATAGGAAGAAATATAAATTTCTTCATATTGGTTTAGTCCAAATTAATGTCAAACCTTTGTTTAGATTTGACCTAGACATATCTGTTCTCTTAATTTTAAGAGGTAAGAGGCATCTCAAATTTGAGAATTCTCTACTTTCTGTTTTACACAGGCAAACTTAGAAAGTGGTTTAGTATTCTCAAACTGTTATCCAAATTATACTATTGATCTGAATGATGGAGCTATATTAGATTCTCTTACTCTTCACAAAAATCTCAATTTTAATGAAATATATAGTATATATTACAAAGCAACGAGCACAAATCTCAATATTGGAGCATTGAGATCTTCTCCAAAAGAAGAAACCCTTCTTATGGAAATTAATACTCTACATTCAAATACAATTATTCCAAAAACAATTCCTTGGAATAGACTTTCAAGATCTTTAGAATGGAATTTTGAGAAGGCCAGTATTCTTGAAGCGGAAAAACCAAAACATACTTTTCATCAAATAATAAATTATCCTAATGGAAACGTTAAGATTATATTTGATATTTGATGATATTCCTTCTTGTTCAAGACATTCCACTTTTTCTAGAACCAATTCTGTCTCTGAGAGATTTTATCAACCCTCAAAGCATTTAACTTTTTCAGAAAAATTAGAAGGAGATGATTTTAACCCAAATATTCCAAAATCCCAATACGAAGATGAGTTTGATTCATAAATAACTAAGTCTCCTACTCCTTCTAATATGCAACCTCCTTCTTCATCTTAAAGATTAGGAGGACAATTCAATGTCACTTCTTCCTCTATAGATCGAAGAAGAGAATTCAAAACCGATAAAACACCTCAAATTAAGGAAAAAGATACACTTACAGAACTATTCACTTACAGAATAGTTACAGAAATAAAAATTTCCAAAAATACCCTTCATACATAAATTGCAACTAGGAGCCACTACAAGAATATAAAAACTCCAAATTAGTCCCTAAAAATTTATGAGTGCAAAATTTATTCCGCTGACTCTGCGCACTCTGGTGTAATTGGTATCAGAGCCTTGTTAGATCATGGAAATTGAAATAATTAAAAATAATTGGTACTATATATTAAGAGAAAAAGATGGTTTAAGTTATATTTTAGAATCTCTACCTAAGAAATTAAAAATATTAACATTAATTATAACAAAAGAGTTACCAATAAAAACAAGAAAACAAATATTAGAAAAACTAATATTGGGATATATAAGAGATGAATATTTATACCAAAAGATAATAATAGAATTTGAAAAAGAAGAAGTAGAATTTTATTGCAAAGAAATGTATGAACTTGATAAATATTATGAATTTAAATATTATGAACCAAAAGTAATGATGAACATAGTTGATGAAGAAAATATAATTGAAGAATTTTTGAAAAAGGTTGAAAAACATAAAAAACCTAGTTATCCTTATCTACCTAAAATTAGTACAAATGAAAGTTTTGAGGATATACATAAAAGATTAGAAAATCTTGAATATAATTTACAAATAGGTAATGCTCTTCTAGATAAAAAACTAGAAGGAAAAGATAGGATTATAATTAATCAACCTCAAGATTTTAGAATAATAGGAAAAGATAAAGGGAAAAATCATGAAATAAAACAATACATGATAACAGAAGTAGAAGAATTAGAACAAAAATTCTTAGAATCTACTGGTGAAGAATATGAAGAATATAAAAAACAGTTAGAAGAATTAACTGAAAAAATGGAAAATACAAAAATGAATACTAATCCATCAACAAGTCAAAATATAAAAATAGAATTCAGTAGCGATGAAGAATATGAAAACTATCCTTATGGTACACCAATACCAAATAAAGAAGGTATTAACCAATATAGGAAAACACAGAAAAGATACACTGGAAATATAAGAAAACAATCCATTAAAGAAATAAACCCAATGAAATCTTACAATGAACCAATCCATACAACTGGAATATGGTTAGATCTAGATTGTGTAGATAAAAATAAAGCCATTGAAACATGGATAAAAAGTACTGACCTAGCTATACAATTTAACAAATGGGAAACATATACAGCCTTTGGATTTATAGAACATACTTTTAGAGGAATTGTATCTGACTGGTGGAGAAAGCTACCAGAAAATATAAAAAAGAATATTAAATATGGAGAAAATACAACTGAAGCAATAGATAATAGGAATGCCTTGAATGAACAAAATATACAAGAAATACTTAAAAGAATAGAAAGAATCCTGAGAACAGAATTCTTAGGAAATAGATTCACAATAGATGAAGAAACTAGAAAACAAGAAGAATATAATGAAGGAATGATAGCTATGGAAAATTTAAAAATATGTGATATGTGTGAACTAGAAAGGTACACATGCAAGTTTGAAGAAATATATTATATATTAAACCAAGGAAATTATCAAGAAAATAAACCTATATTAAGGTCTTATTTTATGAAGTTACCATTTCCATGGGGAATGAAATTATTAAAAGAATATGAAAAACTGTTACCTCTTGGAGAAGAGGATGGAGTGAATAAAGATAGTTTAGGATGTAGAATTGAATTTACAAAAAGAATGATAAGCATATGGTGTAGAGAAGCCTTAGAAAGTAAGAAAGCATATAAGATGAGAAGAAATTCTCTATGCTGTTATAAAGATATAGGCCAAATTGAACAATTTGGATGTTACAAGAAGAAGTATAAGCCATATAAGAAGTATAAGAGAAAGTTCAAAAAATATAAGAAGTTTAAGAAAAGATTTTTTAAATCTCATAAAAAATATTTTAAGAAAAGAGATTGGACTAAGAAGCCCAAGCCTAAATATATTAAAAAATGTAGATGCTTTATTTGCAATGAAGAAGGACATATTGCTCCTCAATGTCCTAAGAAAAAAGATAAACAAAATGTAAAAACTCTTAGAACCTATGAAGAATTTCAAAATGATAGTGATATAGAACCAATTGAAAATTTTGAAGAATTAAGTAGTGAATGCAGTAGCATTTATGAATTAGATACATCATCTTCAGAAGAAGAATCTGAAGAGATAGTATATATGAATCAAGAAATACAAGAAATAGATCATGAAATAGAGGTAGAAACAACTGAGGAAGTTGAAGATTCAGTAGAAGGTATAAATCAAGAAATTACCTTTGATATTAGAAAATACAAAGGAATAACAAAGAAAATATTAGATTTACAAGAAAAAGATGTATTCCACCAAGGATTCTTAGGAATACTACCTAGAATAAATAAAACAATTGTAAGTATGAATTACAAAGAAATATCTGTTAACATAGAAGATACTATGGGAAAAGCACGAATTCCTATAATTACAAAAGAATGGGTAAGACAAAAGTTATCTAAAATTCCAGAAAATGTAAGAAGCAAACTAAAATGTATTGAGATAGGAGGAATCCAAATTATGGTAAAAGGATTCTTTAGAGAAGGTATGAATATACCAATAGAAATATATTGCATGGACAATAGAATCTTACAAGATCCTGTAGATGCTCTACTAGGAACTATTGTAGGAAATCTAGTCTATCAAAAGATAATATTCACAGTAAAACCAAATTATGCGGTTTCACTGATTGATGAAAATATTGACCAAAGTTTCAATCTATATTATAGGATTGGAAACTTGAAAATGTTAAGAAAAAGTAAGGCTATAAGTATAAGCATAAAATCAATATTTGCTTTTAGTACTAGCCATCATAATAATTTAAGAAAAATAACTGATAATATTATCATACATAAAGATTTTGAGGAATTGGCCCAATATATACCTCCTAGAAAATACCAAGAACATGAAGTAACAATACCTCAACAAATAATGCTTGATTTTCATAAGCAAGCAAGAGAAATTAATTCTGAAGGAAAATTGATAAGAAGAAATAGTGTGAGTTTAGTAGGAGATAATCTTATTGCAAGATTTCCCTCCAGACAAGATCTTAAGATAAGTCAAGTTAAAAAACTCAGTATTGCTGAACCAATAAATTCACAATACTATATCAGAACAAGATATGTTAATCAAGAAGGATACAAGAAGAATCTTCTTGTCCTTATAGATACTGGAGCAGAACAAAGTCATGTAAATGCTAAATTTGTTAGCCATTTACTAGATTTTGAATTAACAGAACCTTATATATTTAAAGATTATTTGGGAAATAATCTTGAAATTAAGAAATATGTTAAATTCCCTCTTATATTTATAGGAGAGGATCAGAAAGAATATAAAAAAGAAATAATTCTATATAAAGATGAATCATATGGAATCAAACGTTCACCTATACTATTAGGAATGAACTTCCTTGAGAAATTTAGTCCCTATAAAATCTGTCAAGGATATCTAAAAATAACAATTGATGATAATCCAATCATCATATCAAGAATAGATGAAAATATGAAAACATTGTTATCATGGAAAGAATAATTAATACTAATCCCATGAGCCCATATATTGAAATTATACTCAATATAAAAGGAAACTGTAGAATTAAATTTCATGCTTATCTAGATACAGGAAGTACGATAAGTTTGTGTTTACCAAATGTATTACCAAATGAATACTGGAAATATGATTCAAAAAAGATTGTCACTGCTACAACAGCAGGAGGAAACAAAGTAATATATAGTAAATATGCTACACAAGTACCTTTTCTAATATCCTTTAGAGAAGTATTTGTTGACACAATATATATGTCATCTACAATTGGATGTGATATTTTATTAGGACAAAATTTCCTACTAAAATATGCACCATTTACACAATATGTAGATAGATATATGTTCACAACTCCTTGTGCACATAAAATATTTACACCTAAGATAACTAAAGCTGTTAGCATAGCACACACACAAATTAATCATCAGAGTTCCTCAACCCAGCGTGGTGGATGTTGGAATACAGAAAAAATTAAACCAGTTACAGTTTTAAAAATGACAACAGAAAACAAATTAGAAAAATTGAAAAAAGAAATTTCTGAAACATATTCTGAAAATCCATTAGAAAAATGGAGCACAGATAAAGTAAAAGCAAAAATAGAACTAATCAATCCAGACACTATAGTTAGGGTCAAACCAATGAAATATAGTGTGGAAGATCAAAAAGAATTTAAGAATCAGATAAAAGAATTACTAGAAGCCAAATTGATTAGGCCTAGTAAAAGCCCACATAGTAGTCCAGCCTTTATGGTAAGAAAACATAGTGAGATAAAAAGAGGAAAAGCCAGAATGGTGATAAATTATAAAAAATTAAACAAAGTTACTAAATTTGACGGATATTACTTGCCTAATAAGGACACCCTTATTAAACAAGTACAAAACAAGAAAATATTTTCAAAATTTGATTGTAAGTCAGGTTTTTGGCAAATCATGCTTACAGAAGAAAGTAAACCATTGACTGCATTTAGTACTCCCAGTCCTTTAGGACAATATGAATGGAATGTAATGCCATTTGGGTTGAAAAATGCACCACAGATATTTCAGAGAAGAATGGATGAGGTAATCAAACCAATTACTCACTTCTGTATTGCTTACGTTGATGATTTACTGATTCATTCAAATAATATAAATGAACATATTGAGCATCTTGAGAAATTTTGTTATATTATGAAAAAACATGGTATTACACTTTCTCAAAAGAAGGCAGAAATAGCCAAACAGAAATAGAATTTTTAGGATTATTTATAAAAGAAGGAGAATTGCAATTGCAATCTCATATTGGTGAAAAACTTCAAGAATTTCCTGAAGAAATTAGAGATAAAAAATAATTACAAAGCTTCCTAGGTATATTAAATTATGCTGAAGGATTTATTGAAAATTGTGCTAGATTAAAAAATTATTTTCTCCCAAAATTAAGAAAGAATGTAATATGGTCTTGGGAAGAACAAGATTGTGAAAATATAAGAAAAGTAAAAGAGGAATTAAGAGTTTTGCCCAAACTTGTAATTCCACAAGAAGAAGATTTCTTTATCCTTGAAACTGACGCATCAGATAATTACTGGGGTGCAGTATTAAAGGTAAAAAAGAATCACAAAGAATATAAATGTACAAAGGATTGTTCTTGTCCTGAGATACTTGCAGGTTATACATCAGGAACATTCAAAGAAGTTGAAACAAGGTATGAAATGAATAGAAAAGAACTCATTGCTGTAAAGCGAGGAGTGCAGAAATATGAAGATTATCTATTACCAAAAAAGTTCTTAATTAGAACTGATAATACTCAAGTTAAAGCATTTTTGAAAAATAATGTTGATCCATCTATTGCCAATAGATATATTATTAGAATTCAAATTTGGTTTTCTTACTTCAAGTTTGATATTGAGCATATAAAAGGAGAAGCTAACTTTCTTCCTGATTATCTTAGCAGGGATGGAGCTAGATCAACTAAGGACGATTGTCCAAATACTTGAGATAAAAGTTTCCTATTTGGAAGCTCAAATTCAAAATATACAAGATAGTCTTCGAGACAAAAATATAGCCCTTGAGGCAGAAGTAACTTGTACCAAGTCTAGTATCCCTTCACAGGGACTTGTGAATACTAGCGCTCTACCCGAGGATAAAGGGAAAGCAAAGAAGGTAATAGGAACCCCTTCACAGGGAAAATTTGAACCTATTACTAGTATCCAAGATATCAAAAATAGCAAAGGTAGCTCTTCACAGAGCCATACTTTACCTAAGCTAGATATTGAAAAAATTGATCCAAAAGAAATTGTCAAGATATGTCATGTGACAAAAATATCCAGAAAGGATAACTATGAAGAAATAATTTTCTTTATTGTTGTTTTCAATATATTATCCGATTGGTATCTGGAAGTAGGAAAGTGGATGAAGACTCTCCACTATGGAAAATACAACAAGATAAATTTTTATCAAGCTCCACCTGGGTGAAAAACTGTTTTGAATTAGGAAATATACTCTGTATATATCCTAGCAAAGATCTTAAGGAGATAGCCCAACTTCCAGCCGACGTCAAGAAGGCCATTAAAAGATATACTGAAGTTGTGAAAACTACAAACATATACATCAGATTCTACTCCACAACAATGGAATGGGATTCAGATCTTCAATGTATGCAGCCAGCATTTCATGTTATCAAATTAGGGCTCACAAACCAACATTTTTTACCAACCAGTCAGAAGGTTGTTAAAAATGGTTATCAAGTTATCATTAACATGATGCCATATAGAAGAGCCAAAGGATACAAAGAAATATTTGAACATCTAACTCAGTTAATTACTGAAAAGGAAAAGATATGGGTTTATCCATCTGAGGAACATATAATCTACTCTAATGCCAGAATAGAGACAAAAGAGGAAGATATTTGTTATCTTGATCATTTATTATCCAAAATAATCTCTAATCAAGTTAGTGGATCTGAGAAGATGGAGAAAGAACTATGTAAATTACTTTGGGATTACAGTGATCACCATTGTGTACATTGTGTAGTAGAAGATATGAGCCAAGTCTCACTCGATGATGAAGAATACCCTGCAGAATTCTTTGAATCAAGAATGGAGAAATAATTGATAAAAGATAGTGACCCTTTATCATTACTTTAATAAAGTTTCTTTATTAAAGAAAAACTGTGGTCACTCAAAGACAAAAGATAGTGGTTGAGATAATGATATTCTACCATCTATTGAAGAAAAAACACGAAGTTGCTGTGGAAGATAAAGAAAAGTGGGTATGATAATAACTCTCCACCTACTTACCAGCTAAAAAGGAGGACAGCACCACTCCCCAACAAAAGAAGATGGCAGACAAGAAATAATGCAAGACAGCTGTAAAAGATAAGATTCCTAACCACTTGAAGAAGAACCCTCTATATAAGAGGAGGAGGTCCAAAGACTAGAGGCATCCCTGAATCTTCCATCTCTCGAATTCCTAGCATCTCAGATCTCTTTCTAATATCTGTATACACCACTTGTATTCAGAAAAATAAATAGCTTTGAAGATAGGAAAGCTTGTAATAAGGTAATCACTTATGGAGTTCTAAACTTCATAAGGTGAGTACCAAAGGTATGTAAATATAGTAAGCAAGCATGTATTATTTTCAATCTTATGAATATCAAGATGAAGTTTTTATGGTTTAATAAAGTTTCTAAGAAAGGATTTCGTTAAGTTTCTCATGATTCCTCGGCAGTACAAATAAAGATTTTAAGAGATTTTCAAAACATTGTTTTTGAATGGATGTTAGCCATGCCAAAGTACCCGTCTTTGATAAATGTTTTAGGGGAAAAGGGCAGTTTTCTAACAAAATTGTAGCACCATGCGTGTGAGTTATCTTTTAAAATCTTGTTCTAAGTAAGAACTTGTTCTGAAAAGAGTTTGAATAGAGGTGAAAACAGAGACTCTGGATACTGTGAGATAGCGTCTGTGGCAACACGGCTAGTTCTCTAGAATGAGAAATGCAACCTTAATTGAAAAGCCTTTTGCGGAAGCAGTTGTGGACCCAAACGATTTCAAAAAACATTTTAAAAAAAGTTTATCTGATTCAGAAGAATGATTGAATACATGCAAAGCTACTATAAGAACATGCTGGAGGGAAAGCCTGTTTATTTCCATTGATTACTGTAAGTTATTTACATGCTTTATATGTTTATGTTTTAATCTTTATGAACACTTCACAAGCATCCACATCTAATGATGATTGTCTTAGATTATATTTAGATAAAAAAGATATTTCATTTCTACTTAGTATAGTTGAAAAATCTGAAGACATAATTCCTGTTGGACAAGAAAAACTTAAAGAAATATATTCTGAAATAGATTATGCTTGTAAACATAATATAGGATTTGATCCTGTAAGAATTAGCAAAGAAATAAAGAAAATCGAAGATGTCATATATAAATTCGAAGATATAAAAGAAGAAGTTTCGGAAGGAATAGTTTTTGGATATATAACTAAAAAAGACCAACCTAGAGCCTTTGAAAAATTAATAAAATACAGAGAATATCTAGAACAATTTGAAAGATTAAATAAGTTTTATATTCATCCTGATTAATGAATCAAGAAGAAAGGAAAGATATTGAAAGATTTGAAAATTTCAGATTTAACTCTAAGAACCAACGACCCAAATAGGAGTATAGAAAGAAATAATCTTGAAAGGCCAAACAACTAAAAGATAAAGGATATATCCTGCAAATATAAAGAAGAAGGGTAAAATAGTATTTTTAAAGACTTAATTTTATATTATTAAAAATCTTTGTGAGTGTCTGTAAGACATCTGTAAACTAGTTGTCTGTAAGGGTAGCATGATCCTCAAATTAAAGCCTTTACAAAAAATCTGAAAAAGATGTTTTCTAAAAAAGAATTAGAATCATTTTGGGAACGATTTTAGTTTTACCCAGGAGATTTAAGTTTTTTTCAATGGGCTGAATAAGAGACTTTGGAAAACAAAAATCTGTTAATATGATTCATGCTACTGAAAAAAAAAAAAAAAATGGAAAACCACAAGTGGAGTAACCTTTCAATCAGAGCATCCTCCAATGGAAGAAATTGTTTTTACTCATGGAAAATATAAGGTAATTGCTTCTCCACTCAAACAAGTCATTGATAGACCAGAAAATTCTGATTTTACCCTTAATCAACGTGTCAAATTTCATCTCATAAAGATAGGCTTTTATTATTATTATTATTATTATTATTTTCCCACGGATTAAGAAAACTTAATTAATATAGGGTAAATATATTCAGATTACAATTTTTGTTAACTACACTACATTTTAATTAAAATCAATATTCCTAAACTTTTCTTATTTTTACACCTAAGTTTTCATTTTTTTTTAATTATCATCATCAACCATCTATTAATTTTTACATCTTGTATATAGAGATGATTTTAGTCTAAAATGTTTATTATGGTGGCCAAAAAGACATATTTATCTTTCTTGTATTTTTAAATAACCGAAATAAATAACTAATATAAATGTTAAAATAAATGCATATTTTCTATGCACATTAGTAGAATATTTGTATGCAAATCTTGATTAGAGATAAAATATGTTAATTAATTGAATGTTAAAAATGACAATGCATTTTTTTTTTTCCCCAGTACTGAATATTTACATTTTTCTGATTAATTTATAGCAAGTAGTTCAAGTAAGGATGACACAATACATTACCCTGCATTGCTTTGCTTCGTCGAGGAATTCGGGATGGATACGGCAAATATGGTCTCTGTCCCAAATTCGTCCTCACTTTTACTAACCATTTTTATTTTATACTTTTAAATTTAAATCATATTTTAAAATAAAAAGTAAAAAATAATTAAATAAAACAATATGACAAAAAATAGGAATATTTAAATTTCAATCCATCTCGTCTCTTGAAAATTCCTGTAAAACAGGATACAATCTCACCCCGTCCCATTCTGTTCCGTTCCGTCCCGTCTCGCCTCGTAGATATCCATGCCCAACTCCAAATCACGGACCAGGCATTTGGCGCGGACCATTATTTTTCATTTGTTTTGAATAAAAACATAACACTCTATCGACTCATTTTCTTGTACTGTTTAATTAATATGAACAGGAATCTCCGTGATGGCGCAATTCAAGGGACGACATAAAAAGTGGCTGTGCATTCATTCAGTGCTTTCATTATCTCCTATCCCAACTCTCCTTCAGGTCCCATTTCATTTATTTATTTCTCCACTCAAAAACCCATTAATTTTTTTTTTCTCAATTTTCCTGTGCTAAATTGTATTTTTGTATATGTTTATACTCGATTGATCTCGTGTTTTTATTGGGTTCTACTGTGTTGCAGGGATTTTTCATAGGTGGGTTTATAATTTATAATCGATTTTGAGATATAGATTGATATATCTATATACGTGATTTTGTTGTGGGAGTGAAACTGTGAAAATGCTTACATGCATAGCGCGTTCGAAACAACCCAGTGATGAATCTGTTGATGCCACTCCTAATAAACAAGCCATCAAAACCCTAACGACGCAGGTAATAATTTTTGTGCATTTCAATCAATGGTTTGATAGAATATCTTTTTTGCATTTTTGGAGGTGAATTTTTGAATGTGTTGGGTTGAATAGATCAAGGATATGGCATTGAAGGCTTCGGGTGCATACCGCAACTGCACGCCGTCATGCACTAGTCAGCCAACTCAGGCGCAGCAATTGAGGAATCGGAGTATAGGGGGCGAGTCAGACTCAGCGGCGTCGGACAGATTCCGGTGGTCGTATCGGCGGACGGGGAGCTCAAACTCGAGCTCCACTGCTGGGAGGAGGGAGCTAGAGGCTAGGCTGAAGGGAATTTCAAGTGGCGAGGGTACGCCGGCGTCGGCTAGCGGCCGACGAGTTGACCCGATTGTGTTCGTCGAAGAGGACGAGCCGAAAGAGTGGGTGGCTCAGGTGGAACCCGGAGTGTTAATTACCTTTGTGTCCTTGCCACGTGGTGGTAATGACCTTAAGCGCATTCGATTCAGGTACTGTTTGGTAATTTTGCAAATTTTCTTCATCGACTGAATGGTTAATCTAACATTAAAATCATTTAGGTACACAATTAAGTCTCAATTTAGCGATATTCATAAATTAATTATAAAAGTTCAAACTTCATCAATCACTCATTTCTATTTATCTGTAAATTGAATCATTTTTATAAATTCGTCTAAACATAGGCTAATTTAATCCAATGCTCAAATATTATGTATTTTTATTTTTCTCCTTAAGAAATTAACATTTAATAGAAATAATTAAATTGTGAGTGGAGATTATAATTTGACATAATTAATTATGTGGGTCCACCATTGACAAAATTTGGTGTATTGCCCCTATGAAGGTTAAATTACCCCACACTGAGTTTGCATGCTTAAATTATATATTATATGTGACAATATGCTTTCCACACATTTTTAAAATTATTGCTCAACTTATACCCTTTACCAGGTAAAAAATTCCTACACTTTTAAAATTATTTTTTGCTATTTTCGACAGAAATTAATGTAACTTTTTTCAGTTTTTGTCGCAAAACTTTGATTAGTCATACTATAGTTGTTAACGTGAGTTAGATACTAGTATAACGCACGAAACATGTTCTTAAAAGCTATTGCCTATAACAATCTTTAAGAGTAATGTAAATGTTGCAATTTTTTAATTCTTTTTCATGAATAACATCTAGTGAATTATGTATCTTTGACTTTTTTCTTGCTAATTTATGATATTTGAGATCAAGCTATTAAGGGTTTGTTTAGCATGGCTTTTGAAAAGTTAAAAGGAGATTTTGAAATGAAAAAATTGTTTTTAGACCTATTTGGCTAATATTATGAAAATGCTAATTCTTGTTAGAAGAACTTTCAGAGGAAGTTGATTCAATGTGACTTTCTCTAAAAACACTTTTGAAATATGAACTTCTTTTTAAAATTAGTTTTCAAATAAAAATTAAGGTAGCTTCCTTCAGAACCTCTTCCACAAAAAGCAAAGACAAAAGCCATGTCAAATCGATCCTAAATAAAAATAGGAGATGTTGATAATTTCTTTCTTTCTTTCTTTCTGTCTTTCTTTTTTTTTTTTGGTGGATGTGGGGGGTGGGGGTTTGGGTAGGCAATGCTGTTAATTAGTGTACAGCAATTGAATTGATTAATGTTCGCATAATCCATGCAAAAATGTAAGTTTACAATCATGACATGAAGAAAGTGTTTTTCAGTAGAGTTAATTTTTCCAGTTTTAAATTTGTCCAAATTGGAAAATTCAACAAATTTTTTTTCCAGTAATTATAGCCAACATGATGAAAAAGGGCATGAGGAGAAAAATAGGACTGCTTTCTTTATGAAAGTCCAAAAGGCAAAACTCATAAAAGGACTTTAGTGGGTCTGTGTTGATTGTGTTGGGCAACCTTTTACTGAATTGTTATTATCTTGTCGGGGATGGTCCTTTTATTTTACATTTTTATTACTATCTACCTCTTCTTTAATTTGTCCATTTGCGACTGTTTCTTGTCTATTTGTTTACATAGACAAAAAAACAAATGCAACATTCTTTGCCACTCGAAACTTGAGTAGTGACAAAATATGCATCAGAATTTTGGCTTCTAAACAAGAAACATAGCTATGGAACTTTCACTTTGTTGTTTTCTAAGAAAATGAGAATGAACACGTGGGAAGTTCTTGACAAAGTAGGGAAGCCCGTCTATGAAAATTATGTGTGTCAGACATTTGTTGACAAAAATTCGAATATATCCTTATAGGGCGTGCTCAAAATATGAAAAATTGTGTACATGTCATTTCGGTGTATTCTAAGAAAGCAAGTGAACATATCGGAAGTTCTTGACAAAACATGGATTATCACGGGTTTTGCTTGTCATGTAATGCTATGTAGTACCACTTGTGCTATTCGCCAATTTAGGTGGGAGTGGACCCCAATAACTCATTGTTCAGTGAATCAAAATACATTCAAACTTCATTGCACAACGAATCAATGAGCTCCATTGTCATGTAGATTGATACTAAGCATTATTCTTGTCTAAAAGGAATGATATCATAACCCCTCTACGAAAATTATACTAGTGTCACACAGGTCCGCACGTGTGAGGCATGATTAATTAAATTTTCTCCCGTTCTAGAAGCTTGAACTTTTTATATTCCATCAGACACTAAAGAGAAGTAGCACATATAAGAATGCAATTTATGACAACGGACTCATCTTTTTGTTCTTTTTTATGATCATAAACATTTCTACATGATACCCACTAATCAATATAATTTAAGGTTTAATATCCTTCATATCATACTCCTTTTTGAATGGGCTGTGACTCAGTATGCATTCTTGTGAAAACTTTTGAATATTGCTTGCTAGCCTGTCATAACTCATTACTTGGTGGGAGGATTGTCTTGCCGTCTAAGAAAAGTCAAATGTAATCCAAATTTTACATGTAATGAAGGCCAATCTTTCATTTTGAGTATGCAGAACATGTAAAGAAATCTTGTGGAGGGCCAATTTAATAAGTGGCCGCCAAATAATAGATAATTTGACATTGTGCTTTGATTACTTGGTGTAACGGAATTAGGCTTTGACCCCCAAACTTTTATTTTACTTTTGATTTTGACATAATGCTACCAACCTTCTTGCATCAAGAATTCGACCTGCAGGTTTATTCTTTCCTAAGTAAAAAAGCCAAATGTATCGTTTAAACCTTAATATGTACGATTGAGCTTAGACATCAAAAATTGATTTTAGACATTGGAAATTCTTTATAATTGAGACTTGGACCGGCTTCAAACATTTGAACTCTTGCTGGATGACTATTTTGTTCGAAAGTCCATTAGGATTGGTGACTGAGAGTTATGAGCTTGAAAATTCGCGTTTCTTTGTATGATCCATTGGAAAGTTCTTTTCATTTCAAATTTGTAGAGCGGCAACACTTGATTATGGTGTTTAAATGACCTTTGAGAAACTATTGATGGAGATATCAAAACTTTCAATCTTTGTGTATCTTTTGCTTAGTTTTATATATTACTTCATTTATACTTTCTTCTATCATTTTACAGATAGATTGAAAACATTTAAGTCTGATTCATGTTGTTCTTATTTGGTCAGCCGAGAAATATTCAACAAATGGCAAGCTCAGAGGTGGTGGGCCGAGAATTATGAGAAAGTGATGGAACTTTACAATGTCCAAAGACTGAACCGCCAAGCTTTCCCTCTCCCGACAACTCCAAGATCCGAAGATGATAACAGTTCAAAGATTGAATCAGCTGAAGCCAGTCCAGTAACACCACCACTGGGCAGAGAACGACTCCCACATACTTTACACCGACCAACTGGAATGGCATTCTCATCTTCAGATTCACTTGATCAACAGTCAATGCATTCTCGCTATAATTATGATTCTTTCGGTGTCGCCTCAACTCCTAAACTTTCGAGCATTAGTGGCACTAAAACAGAAACGTCCTCAATGGATGCCTCCATGAGGACTAGTTCCTCCAAGGACGCAGATCGCTCTGGAGAGATATCCATAAGCAATGCCAGTGATCTTGAAACTGAATGGGTTGAACAAGACGAGCCTGGGGTTTATATTACCATCAGGCCATTGCCAGATGGTAGAAGAGAACTACGACGTGTTAGATTCAGGTTAGTTTCTACTTTCTGCCTCTATATATTGGATTGTGTAGAGCCTAATCATACTATATGCTTATTAAGTATTTGTACTAGGTCCTTCTATTAGTCTTACGATATATAAAGTATTTTCAAGGCCCGTCTTCTAAGAGACACTTCATATGGAAAACATGGAGCAGCTAATGGATGTAGCTCTCACATTGAGAGTTCATTTCCTTTATTGCTCTTGTAAATAGTGATTAGGACTTGATCCATAAGGCTATTCTTGATCTTAAATTGAAAATGCAGCCGAGAGAAATTTGGGGAGATGCATGCTCGACTATGGTGGGAAGAGAATAGAGCCCGGATACATAAACAATACTTGTGATTGAATCAACACCATATCTGAACATGCTGCAAGTTGCTGGTGGAGGTGATGATGCCTAATAGACACCGATTAAGTTACCCTTATATATAGTAGCTTGTAAGTAATGCATCTGATACACGAGGAGTCTCGGCTTTGCTACTTCTCAAAACAACCTTTTGGATTGTGGGGATGTTTTATTTCTTTTTCGATTCATTACATGCAATTGTGGTAAATTATGAGCTTTCATAACGTATATGGAGACAGTAAACACTGAAGTTGAATTTGGAAATACTAAAATGTCCTCTCTTTTTTTCATTCTTTCAAGCTACAATGTGTTGAAGATCATAATTGTTTTGCAATGAATGATAGACAATGTAAAGTTTTCTTCCATTGATTTTTTCGCCCTCAAAAGTATTACTCAGTGGCACAGTATTATTTTCGAAGTTATCTTTTTAAAGCTGTCAAAATGCATTTATAAGTGTTTCGTGCGGGTTATCGCTAACAATTAAAAAAGGTTCAGACAATTGTGTAAGGTACAGACCTCTTGAGATAAAGTCCCAAAAAGGGGTGCTTTATTGGTGAAAATTACAATTAGAAATAAACAGAATGTTTCCAAGGGGCGCAAGCACACGAGTACTAAAAGAAGTGTTTTAAAGTTAAACTGAGAAATTGAAATTACATATTTTCTGTTGAGAGTGTTTGATTTAGGGGTCTTTCTTCTCTCTGTCTTCCTCTTCCTTTCCTTTTATATTTCCTTGATAGTTTCTTTGTGAAAAATTACTTGGAAATTGCTTGGCGCTCTATAACTATCCACTTTCTTCATGATGGCTGACTTGTCATGGAACTGCCGTCTCTAACTGTTGTCATTACTCTTGTCGTTTAACTGCCTACAACCGTGATTCTTGGATCGTGGGGTGTGATAAGGTTGTTCAATAACCGCTTCAATAACTGTTGTACTGGATAACCATAATACATTATGTTCGCTAAGATCCTGGGCGATTCGAGTGTTTGGGGGATAATGGGGTCATCGCTTTGGGCGACTTGTAAGGCACTCAATTCGCTCAGATCCGAGGTGTCTTGCAAGTTTGGGCGATGATGGTACCTTGTTCGTGGGTCTTCACTGCATTCATTAATGGTCATATTTGAGGCTTCATCCTGAATTTTCTAATTGGACTTCATCCCTTGAACTATTCAATTTGGGCTACACTTTTTGTATGTCAACAATAAGCATGGCCCACGGGGACTTACATTATTAAAAAATAAATAAAAAAATTGTTAGTCGAAAAGATGTGTATGGGAGCGTTACCTAGCATCTACAACCTGAAATCTAGGTTTGAGGGCCTTGTCACCTCTTCACACGAGCGCTCTCTTCGTGTTTCTTACTTTCATATGCTCGTTCTTTCTTTTATTGAGGGTGGAATTCAAACTTTCACAAAGAAAATCAAAATACCTAACCAATAGGGATTTTAGTCAAAAAATTAAATATTGAAAATTCCTTGATGAGCATCAAGGAGTAATAATATTCTGCACCATAAATCTTTTATGAAAGAATAAAAAGGAACTGAATTAAATCAAGAAAGTAAAACTAGCAGAGTTAAAGAAGAAAGAAAATCATGTGCTTCGGGAATTAGATAGAAACATGGTACCCATAGGTGACACTTTTTTTATGCAATGTTGTTCCTCGATAATTCATTTCTCAATATGGCGTTCTTGTGGCTCGACCTCATGACTCTATCACTTATACCATTTATTAAACCAATTGATGTAAAAGTTTAATGTTTTCGATAAGGATAATACTATGTGTACACCACAATCTTTTACACCCCCCTCACATGGAGGGGGGTCCACAAATATTTCATTGTGTGTAAGCCTCCCTCCATATGAGGAGGGTGTAAAAGATTGTGTACACATATCACAATCCTTTCGATAAAGTGGTACTAGGTTCAAGTTACAAGAACCATTTAAATAAATTGTGTAGTCCTTTTAGATGGGGAAAAAAGTAGAAAACCTTTGTCCACCTCTGTGTGTGTGTGTGTGTTAAAGACTATATTTAAATAATATGCATGTGACCTTAATAGTTAAATCTATAAAAATAATATATAGCCCGTATTGAGTAGAAATTAAAATTCAGATTTTAATCTAAATCAAAATCAATAACTAATTTTAATCACATATTTTATTGGACCCGCAACTTTTTAATTATCCATTTCATTAATTTTTATCAAAATCTACTAAAAATCTGATTTTAATCACCACCAAACAAGAGCATAATATCTGAGTTTTTACACTAAGATAAAGGGGGTTTTAAGAGAACTCATCTACGATTGAATGGACGGTTTGGATTATGAACAATTAAGTACAAGGAGAGGGACGAAAAGCCTTACCTTCGAGGAGTTGTAGACTATTATATTATGTATACAAGTTACATTTACGAAGAAACGTATGAAATAATACAACCACAACACGTGAAATACAATGAAATTATGAAAGTTAGGGTTAATTTCACAAACGGTCATTGAAATTACGTCAAAATCACAAAACGATCACTAAAGTTTAAAACTTGCACCAACGGTCACTGAAATATCATCCGGTTTCAGTAATGGTCACTGAAAGACCTTTTTTATTTTAATTGAAACTTAATGGACCAAAATAGTTGAAACTTGAACGTTGAGGACCTAAATCGCAAATTTGACAATAAAACCCCGAAAAACCATTTCTTTTGTGAAATTAACCCATATGAGGTGATTTATTATTATTATTATTATTATTATTATTATTATTATTATTATTATTATTATTATTATTATTATTATTATTTTATTTTATTTTATTTTGTAAAAAGAGTGAGGGATAGAGAGAAAGAAAATAAGAACATAAAAAAAACTAATAAAATTATATATGAATTCTTGAAAATATATTAACAAAATTGTATAAAACTATAACTTCAACTTAAAATAAATAATAAATTCATTTAAGCTGCAAAATAATACATAATATTAAATATCATTTTACTTCTTCTTTTTAGTTCATTGAATGTAACTCATGATAACAACTTATAATTTCTATTTGTCCATTTAATAATGTTAAAATAAAATTCAAATGAAGTTTTTGCTGTATTTTTCAACATATTATTAATTTATTAGAATATATTTTTCCAATTTTAGCTTAAGCTATTGTTATACAAATTTATAAATGGTTTATGAAGAGAACAATAAGAGGAATATAATAGATCTCACAAAATGTGTGGATAATAAAAAATAATATTTAAATGAATAGTTAAAAATTTTAATTGAATACAATTTACAAATTTAAATCCAATCAGAGGCTAAGAAAATAAATATAAATTTGTCAAATTTGAGATTTAGGTCCTCAAGGTTCAAACTTCAACTATTTTGGTCCATTAAGTTCCAATTAAAATGAAAAAGGTCCTTAAGTGACCATTACTAAAATCGGATGATATTTCAGTGACCGTTTTGTGATTTTGACGTAACTTTAGTGATTGTTTGCGAAATTAACCCGTGAAAGTTATATTCTAATGTTGGGGAGACTCCATTTATCCATTTTCAGCAAGCCTCTAATTTCACCATTTATAAGGATGGCAACGGGGCGAGGAAGGGCGGGTCGGGGAAATTCCACACCCCGTTACCCGTTTAAGGCGGGGCGGGGACGGGTCATTTTCTCGTTTATTCCCCGTTAAAATTTTTTTTTATAATTTATTTTTATTGTTCATATTCATTAGATTTAGATAAATAATTTTAGTTGCTATTTTTTATTAAAACTAATGAAAATTTTCATATAAAATATTGAATTCTAAAAAAAAAAATTTAATGGGGCGGCATCGGGCGGGGCCCCCGTTACCCATCCCCGCCTCGAACCCACCCCGGGACAAAATTCCTTGCCCATCCCCGCCCTGTTACCCGTTTAAGCAGGTTATCCCCGCCCCGTTCCGGACGGGACCCTGCGGGTATCAGATTCTTTTGTCATCCATAACCATTTAGCTCATTTGTGAGCAAAGGCTTGAAATTCCTCTCTTCATGGGCGAGGCGGATGAGGCCCACGCCTCAGGCCCAAAAGGGGAGGGGCTTCATTTTTGGCCCCCCATTTTTTTTGGTCAAGCCCAATCCAACACCCAAATTTTTTTTTTTTTTTTGTTAACCTAAATGAATCAACAGCGACTTTCACTCTCGTCTACTCCCCTTTCAACAATTCAACTCTCCAACCCAACTGTTCTTCACGCTGCGCCAATGCCGACGCCGACGCCGACGCTGTTCCGGACACCGGTATTTTCAGTCTCCATCTTTTCATTTTTTTTAATATTCAGGTTTTTTCATTATTTTTGTTGGGGTCTGTCGGTGTAGGCATTGGGCACTTATACTGGTTTGTTGGAGTAGTTGATCAAATTAAATATGCATCTTATTTCCTTACATCTATATGAGCTTAGACAAATTTCTTCAAGAGTCAAACCTCAATTTTGACATGTATAGTTTACCAGTTGGCTGTAGGCTCAGTCCTAAGGTGAAAAATGGTTGGTCCTCCTTTTCCTTCAATATATTCAGGATGATGGTGGAAGAATGGGTGGGGAAGGGGTAGAGCAAGTGGGTTGAGATATTTAGATGTGATGACAATGCCTGCTGGGAAGATTTGAGAAAGTATAATACTGGTGATCAAAGTTACAGGAAGATATATGATTTGTAATGATATTGTCAGTCAATCTACATCTGCATTTCTGAAGGAAAGGATGATCTTTGAGTGTGCAATAGTGAGTTGAGGTCTCGTAGTAAAGCGTAAAAATGATTGCTGGGACTTTATGTAGTTCTAGAAAACTTTCTAGATGAGGATTGATGGGTTACATTTCATGTATGAATGTATATTCAGCTCTTTGTTTGAATTTCTTGATTGTAGTATAATATTCCATATGTTGTGAGCCTGATTGTTGTGAATGATTGTGAATCTGATTGTTGTGAATTTGACTGTAATAATAGCTTCCTTAATATAATCTGATTGTGAATCTGTTTTTACTTCCTCGACGTCGGAGTTTACCTTCTAAAACGTTTTTTTAACCTTTTATTGATTAAAAAGGGTAAATTTCGTAACTTAAGAAAGAGTGATGATGTCGTGGTTAATGTGAACTTTTGATTTCAGGCTTGTGAGATGCGACGGTGGAATTCTGAAGGGTGTGATTCAATAATTTTCGTCGAAATTCTACTTCTCAAATAAGCAATGGCTTGATAAGGAACAAAAAATAAACTGAACAGTAGAACAACGCGTTGCATTATACACTGTTGGATTTTGCATTTATGTTGATTTTGGGGGGGAGCCCAATTTCGGGAGTTCGCCTCGGGCCCCGAAAATCACAGGTTCGATCTTGTTCACACAGTGTTGGCCAACCAATCAGCTACAGTAGTACCCCTCTCCTTATAAGTGAAATGGAACTTTCCATTAAAATTTGTCAATGTTGGATTTCATCTAAGGGTCTGTTTGATTAGCCACATTTTCCATGGAAAATGGAAAATTTTTTCCATTTTCCATCTTTTGCGCTGTTTGATAGCCTAAATTTTCCACGGAAAATATTTTCCCACCCCACCCGCCACGTCAGCATTTTCCACGAAATCATTGAAAATATTTTCCCACCATTTTGGTGGTAAAATTCAATTCCATTTTTTTTTTTTTTTTTTTTTTTTTTTTTCTGGCAATGGAAACAAATGTCATGACCAATTGTAAAAAAAAATTTCACTTTAATGGACAATTTTTATGTAAAACAAAGTCAAACGAACACTAAACTTTGATGAAAAAAATGATTTTTTAGGAAATAATTTTTTTTTCATTTTTTTTTTTACTTTTTGGCAATGGAAACAAATTTTATAACCAATTGTGGAAAAAAATATCACTTTAGTGGACAATTTTCATGTAAAACAAAGCCAAACGAATACAAAATTTAAAAATTTTCCGGGTGGAAAATTATACCAATCAAACACACTTGAAATCATTTTCCCTGCAAAACATTTTCTAGGCAAACCTTTTCCCTGTAAAACATTTTCTTTCCACCCATTTTCCACCCTTGCAATCAAACGCACCCTAAATGATATTGTAGTTTCCAAGGTCTATTCTTTTTCTCCTTAATGAGCTTGCTGGATGCAAGCCGTTGAATCTGGTTCAACCTAAATCCGTTTCATTCAAGCCTTTCTTTTATTTATTGACGTTGGAGCTGCTAGATGGAGAGAGAGAGAGATTTGGGTCAATGATTTGAGATTTTTAGGGCTTTGATAGTTCTATTTAGAAAGAGAAGATAGATCAAAGAGAGAGGATATTGAATATTTTTTATATTAAATATTTGAATTAATATCTGATTTTTGTATAAATCAATTTTAGATCTGATTTCTGAAATTGGATCTTTAAAATTCTGGTTGGGTGTAATTTCGATTATATTTAACCATTATTTGAGCCCCCTTTTTCAGAAAAAATGTGTTTTAAAATAGTGATTTTTTTTTTTAGAATGTGTGGTTAGAAAATAAGAAAAAAATTATTGATTTACATATAAAATTATTTTATAGGAATATGTGTGGTTGAAAATGAGTTTTTTAAAAAAATGTGGGCCAAACATTACCTTAGACTTCAAAAGTTGAAATCGTTTACCCCTTCTTTGGTACAAATCGAAAAGTGGATTAAAATTTAACTCAAATAAATAAATAATTAATTTTAATTGTATATTTTATGAGATTCACAATTTTTCAATCATACATTTTCATGATATTTTATTTAAATCTACTAAAAATCAAATTTTTATCTAGGTTATTAACACAAAACGTTAATTTGGAGTTCATTGCGTAAAACATTATTACGTTTCAATTTTTTTTTGCATTTTCATCTTTGATTGTAGAAATCATCATTTCCATCAAATTTCTCAAGAAAAAATCGTGAAATGATGAATATACCCTCCTATTTAAATAAATAATAAAAAAAGAACTGATTACAACAAAAACCACATACCTTTGAAATATTAGTGAACTTTTTTTAAACATTTCATTTATCACATAACTTAATCTTTTTCAACCAATCCCCCTACCCCCATCCCCAGTGCATGCATTCTTGAAAAAACTAGAAAAGAAAAATAAAAAAGGAAAAAATATTTTCTTCTTCCTCACCCCAACCCACACGCCCCACCCTCGTGCCAAACCCTCAACCCAAAACTAGAAACTTGCCACCACCACACCCACAACAATCAACCACCCTGAACATTAATTCCTTATAAAACCAAGAACAATCTCTCTAAGAAATGAATAATCATCAAAAATTAAAATTCCAAATGGAATCGCCGCACTTAACCTCTTTAATCATCACCTTGCAGCCTCCAAAGCCGTTGAAAAATACCCCCATGCCAGTGGTATCACACCCCCAACACACTCCAACAAACAGCCAAATCAAACAACCATTTTAGAGGAAGAAAACTGTCAAAACCAAGCTTGATTGTCGGTCTTTAACAAGCCGAGAACACCACTTTCGACGACACCCATTACCGTCGACCACCACCGTTTATGTCGCATCATCTAGGCATACATTCTTATCTAGCTGCCTGAAAATTTATCTTCAATTAATGGTGTTTCGCGTGGAAATCGAACATCACTAACAATTAAAAGATGGTTCAGACGATTGTGTAAGGAACAACAACCTTTCGAGACAAAATCCCAACGAGGGGTGTTTTATTTATGAAGATTACAATATGGATGAAGCGAAATGCCTCTAAGGGGCACAAGCACACAAAGTAATTGAAGGTTAATAAGAAGAAAAGAAATAAAATTACATAATTCTCTGTTTGAGAGTCGTTTTTATCTTTTTTTGCTTCTAAATTCTTCTTTCTCTTTTATACTCATTTGATAGTTCTCATTGTAGAACTGTTAGAAAACTGTTTCTCGTTCTGTAACTACCCACGTTCTTCACAATGGACGACTTGTCAAGAAACTACAGTTTTCAGCCGCTGCCATTACTCCCATCACTTAACTCCTTGCAACCAAGATTCTTGGATCATGGCATGTAATAAGATTCCCATTAACTGCTTCAATAACCGTTGCTCTGATTAGTAACCCAAACACTACATTCGCCCAGATCTTGGGTGTCTCACAAGCTTAAGCGATGGCAGGCTCGCCCAGATCTTGGGCCTCCATTACATAACTCCGTCTTGAGTTTTTATATGGTCTCGTTTGGGTCTATCCTTCGAATTGTTTAACTGGGCTTCGTTCTTTGGACCATTTAATTGGGCCTCATTTTTTGTATGTCAACAATTACCCCTCAATATGGCAAAATTAATATCAATTATTAATCTTTGCCATATTCTTCATTTGTATTTTCTGGCAATACTTGAAATCCCAAAAGAGCGGAGAATCCCAATCATTATTTCCGTTTGGCGGTAACCTTCTACATCCTGAAAAGTGTATCATTACACAACGTCTAAAAAACCAAAGAACACGCCACTTCATCAGATTTATTACACCTACGCCTTTACATTGCGCGCTTATTTTCCCCTATAAAGACCACTGTTCATCTTCTTGCTTCTCTGCTTCGCTTCTTACAAACCCTTATGAAGATTGTAATTTGTAGCAAATGACGACTTCACAGAGCCCTTCCGACAACTCCCTTAGTTTTGAAGACTTCCAAAACCTCCTCACCAAATCGTATATAAATCAAGCTTCCCTTTCACCAGCTAACCCTGACCTCCATGAATTCTACTTAGGCTCGTCATTTAATGATGCTGAATCTGTTGGGCAAGCAGCGGTGGGCCAGCTATTCCCTTGCACTCAAGATTCTTCTTTTCTGAACCCTCTACCGCTAAAGTCAATCCACGAGAAAGGTATTCGTACTTGGCCCAAAACTGATGCTACTTTTTGCATGTGGCATACACGTATGGTAAATCATAGCCCTACTAAGGCCATTTTTGATCGTGCTAGGATTTCAGATTTATTACAAATCGCTCTGTGTCTCCAAATCTATTATGTCGTGCTTTTCCCTATTGCTTTAAGTTTTTGGTCTTCTGAGTATAATACTTTTATTTTCCCGCTTGGCCTAATGTCTATTACTCTAAGGGACGTTGGAGCCCTAGTAAACCTTCTGCCCTTGGGCGACACCGTTTCTCCTGCCATTTTGGTTACTGGCTCTGCCTCAAAATTTGAGGAAAGATTTACTGATTCTTACCGGGCATGCATGAGCTTTATAATACTTCTGGTGCTGAACCTACTCACGTTGAGCGTGTCGCTTTTCTCCAAGTTTGACTTTGTAAATACATTCTTTGTGTGCCCAGCGTTAAACCTTCCACGATTTATTTGTCCATAGCTCATGAACTAGCACGTGGTAGGCCTTTAAACCCTTGTTCATTATTCTTAGGCGCCTTCTATAGAGGCATGGCTTCCCTTCAATACCAGTTAAGGAATGGTGCATCTCCTACCGACAGCATGCCTCTTTGGCTCCCTCAATTGTGGTTGAGAGCATACTTTCCACAACTTGGCGATCCATCCACTCCTCCTCGATCTGTTAGTTGTTACGGGCTGGCCATCAACCAATTGAGCCATGCTAATATGTCCAATAGGGACTTTTTTTATTCTTTTATAACTTGAATTCAATCTCTTCCTTTTTTTTTTGCTCTTTTTCCTACTCACTCAATTCCAAACTATGTGTATACTCCTTCTACCATGGATAATGTGAGCACCTTTTTGCACATTTGGGCTCAATATTTGACTGGGAAAGAATTGTTCTACGACATCTTAACTAGAACAAATGCCAAGGTAGGGGTTGAGATATATGCTCTCCAATTTTTTGCCAGTCAACTTGGTTTTGGCCAAACATGGCCGATTCCCCTTATTTTTCCAAAAGCCCGACGGACCGTTTTCATACTATCAATAAAATAGAGGCACGGGCCATTGATGCCCGTAATACTCTTTTGACAAACGGTTTCTCCTTGGCCCCTTTTAAATCCTATTTTTGTCGTTTACCCTCTTTTTGAACAGTTCTGGCCATCCGTGAATCGAGGTTATTTAGAACTGATGTTAATCGTGCCTTCTACCTGCTAGAATGTCCAAAGACTTCCTCCACTTTTCCTATTCTTGCCATTCCTATGTCTGTCAGGAATCTCATTTCTCCTTCGAAATCCCCATCTGCTCGTGTTAAACATCCTGCTCCTCCATCTAGTTCTCCATCGGCTCAAGCGATACAGCCAAAAGTGCTCCCAGCCGCAAACGGCCAGCCATGATGATGATGCTCCTCTCATCGTCAGGAGAAAGGTATTTAAGTTTGTTTATTCATGAGAAAATCCTCCGATATTAATGTTTTACCTGAATTTTTCAGAAAAGCTCATCTTCTCCTTCGAAGGCTCTTGCTTTACCGGTCTCTGTTTCACTATCTTCCACCAAAGCTACTTCGTCCAAGTTATCTGACGAAGGGATTTTGCCTAAGGAGAAGGCCATGGTCCCAGAGTCTTTGGTCACGCAGCCAATTGGAGAACTTCCACCTTCCTAGGGAGCTGACCCCCTATGCCCTGAATCATCATGTAATACATGTTTTGTGGTCTTTTCCTTTGTATGTGTTATTGGCCTTCAACTAATTATCACTTGATTTTGGCAGAGATGTTCCTAGAACTACCCATTGTGGAAGAGTCTGCTCATTTGGACAAAGGGAAGTCTCCCCAAGTGGTTGGATCGACCAGTGATGTGCCCCAATTTTCCAAGGCTAATGATGAGGTAGCCTTTGTTTTATCTTTCATCTTTACTTTGTTCACTGTAATGAAGATGCTAAATACTGTATTTTTCTTTACAGGATGTGAACGTCATTTTACGCTCAATTCAGGATTTGTTCACTTCCTGGGAACAAGTTAGGGCAAGCGTATCTTCTCGTTCCTCTTAGTCCAGTCATCCTTATGTTTCATCTGATGCATTCTCAGAGGAAAACATGAACATTCTCAAGCATTCAGTGCTTGAATATGTTTCTTTCATAGATGTAAATATCAATAAGGCTAGTGCTTCTAGTCAAAGAAAAAAATTTGATCATCTAAGTGTCAAAATGACTCAAGCACTTGAACTTCCTTTGCTTAAAATTTCATCTGACGTTAGGCTGACATTGAAGATTGTCCACTCAGAGATAAGCTATTTCCTAGCCAAAAATGGCGAGTTAAAGGCTAAGAAGACTCAGTATCTCCGTGCTGTAACCGAAAAGGAGTCTTTGCTTCAAGAGATTGAGAAGGCCAAGAGCAATTTACATGAAATCTCCTCTGAAGTTATGGTTGAAGACTTTTTGATGATGAGCCTGGCTGTAGAGATGAAGGCACTTCATGCAAGAATGGATGACTGTAAGGCTAGATTGGCCGCTAAGAAGCGTACTGTTTCCCAGGAAGTTGAGCGAAGCAAATCTTTGTTTGAGCGTTACTCAAAGTAGGAAGTTGTCGATGGGCTTGTGATCGAACTAACTACCGCTTCCAATGAGTAGCACGATGAATGGAAGAAGCTTAGAGAACAAATGCGTTCTCGTTGGGGCAGGCTGTAACTATATTTTGAGCTTTCTTGTAGGACGATTACGTCTCACACTTCTTTTAATTTCATGATAGCAGCCAATGTTGGCTACAATGTAATGACAGCCAAGTTCATTAATGGAATGACCATTTTATTTACTTGTGTGATGGCCTTTTGCATAAATTCTGAAATAGTAAAATTGACATTTTTTCTTTAGTCGTCAATACGCCCCAAAAATTTAATTACTAACCTTGTGCCGTATTCATGCACATTTCCCCTTGTGGGATCTTTACACAGAATGAAACTTTTGGTATTTCGATTTGTTTCTCCAAGATTTGGACTTTCAATTTCGATTACTATGTGTGTATATGACCGTTCGTATTCTGTCCTTTCGCCTTCAAGCCTCTATAAAGTTGCGTTTTGTTACACATTCGTCATCTTCATCCTCGTTCTCCACAGAACCAGTTTGTTGTCATCATGTGGCATTCAAATGATTGATCAATTATTTCCTTTTTCAACAGAGACGAACTTAAACTTCTCCTAATTTCTCCATCCGTCTTGATATTTTCTTTGGTATGGGAGATATATCAAATATTCTTTGGTCAATAAAGGTCTTCTCAGCACCCTTTTCTGGACGCGAAACAATTGCTTGTTGAGAGTGCTTCTTGGACCATTTGTCTGCCATTGCAGCAATGCATTTAGGAAGGCGACAAGGGCCAATTTACCCTTTTCCTGTAGTAGTTGATAGAAGAACCATGATAGCCTGCTTCTAACTGCGGCTTATTTGTATTTTGCACCTCTTGGTTTGTAAAGAATATTTGATAATGAAAGATTTTATTTGAACGTACTTCGTTCTTATTTTATTTGGACATAATCGTCCAACAAAACTGTTTACTTATATATCTATTTGTTCACTTTCCCATATGGAAGGAACATATTTCTTCAAATATTTACCATTAATAAACCTTATATACTTTGTACCATCTAAATCTTCCAAATGATAAGCTCCATTAGGCAATATGTTTTTCACTTTATCTAGTCCTTCCTAATTGAGTGACCATATACTATACTTTGGATCTTTGCTATCCAAAGGGAGTATTATTTTCCAAATCAACTCGCCCAAGTTAAAAGATTTGGCTATAACTTTTTTGTTATAGAATTTAGCCATTTTTCATTTTTGAACCTGCAATCTATCTAGGACGTCCAACTTTAACTCGTCCAATTCCAATAAATTTTGGGCTAATGATTCGGCATACTCGCCATCGCTTAAGTCATTTTGTAAGCCTACTCTAATTGACTGCACATTGATTTCCATATGCAACACAGTCTCTTGTCCATAAGTAAGTTGAAAAGGGGTTACTTTGGTACTTGAACGTGGTGACGTCCTATAAGCCCATAAGGCTTTATTTAAACATTCATGCCAATTTTTGGCATTTTTATTTATCATTTTTCTCATGATATTTTTTAGAATCTTATTAGAAGATTATGCATGTCCATTAGATTGAGCGTAATAAGGTGTGAAAATTACTAACTTAACTCCAAACTCGCTCAAGAATTCCTTCACTTGATTTACATTTAAAGTAGTTTCGTGATCCACCATTAAAGTTTGTGGAATCCCAAATCTATAAGTAATGTGGTCACGAATAAAGTCTATAATATTTTTCTGAGAGATCTCTTTTAAAGGTATTGTTTCTACCCATTTAATGAAGAAATCTGTCGCAACTATTATAAATGTATGTTACTTGGACGATGGGGGATAAATCTTCCCTATCAAGTCTATCGTCCAACCTTTAAATGGCCAAGGTTTAATAATGGGCACCATTTCTCTTGCTGGCATTTTGTATCGGGTCATGCTTTTAGCATGCTAAACAACTCTTTGCGTACTGAACGCATGATTTTTCCATTTTGGGCTAAAAGTGATACTCCTAACAATCAACCATCTCATCCTTTGGTCTAACGTAACCTCATTTTCCTGTTACTCTCTTTGTCAGGTTCTTTCAAGAATCTTTTTATTTCGTCATCTAGTCTATTACATCTCCATTTTGTATGCAATGAATCTCAATCTTTCTCGCCCTCCTTCGTATTACAGGCAATATTACTCCATACTCAACGTGGATTCCAAATTTAGCGCCTTTGAATAACCCGAAGCCATTGGTCTAATTCGTTTTCTAGATCGTTATACATCATGTTAACATATTGAAGCTCCACTTGGTCAAACTCTTCTTTTAACTCTTGGGCGATTTCATATTAACTTATAACAGAATCACTTTGGCATTTAAAATCACCAATCAATTGGTAAATTACTAATTGGGAATCGCCCCTAATAATTACATTCTTTATTCTCATTTCCATTAACAGCTCTAAACCTACGATCAATGCTTCATATTCGACTTGATTATTAGTACACATTATATCCAAAGTGAAAGCAAATTTATAACAAATCCCTAGAGGATTTATTAAAACTATCCCTACCCCTGCACCTCTAGAAGTTTTTGATCCATCAAAGTACAAAACCCAATATTTTAATTTAAATGAATCAATTTCCAATTAAATTTCTTTAGGCACGTCAAGGCATGGATGATCAGCCAGAAAGTTAGTTAATGCTTGATTTTTAACTGCCTTCTGGAGTATATATTGTATCTCAAACTTCGATAATACCAAAGTCCAAAAGCCTATCCTTTGATGTAACATAGGGCAAGAAAACATATATTTAACTAAATTTACTTTAGAAACTAAGTACACAGTCACAGGCCGTAAATAAGTCCTTAATTTTGTACATGTGAAATACAAAGCAAGGCACAACTTTTCAATAGCAGAATAATTACATTCACATTTCGTTAACAGTCTACTCAAATAATAAATCGCTATTTCTTCACCAAATTGATCTTCCTGAACGACCATTCCGGCTACTGATTCTTGTTCAGTCGATACGTACACCTTCATTGGTCGTCCTTGGATAGGTGATACTAACACTGGCAGACATGACAAATATGTTTTTAGGCTATCAAAAGCCTTTTGATATTCTTCCTTCTAAACGAATATGTCTAGATTTTTCAGCTTTAAATGAAGCGAAAAAGCTTTCGTTCGCCTGCACAATTAAAAATGAAACGTCTAAAAAAGTTTACTTGGCTTAGAAACATTTACAATTATTTCTTATTACCAGGCGGTTTGGCCTCTAAAATGGCATTCGCCTTATTTTTATCGAGTTCAATTCTTCTTTTATGCACTAAAAAACTAGGGAAATTCCATGCATTAACATCGAATGCACATTTCAAAGGATTCAATTTTAGTTTGTAATGCCTCATTCGCTCGAATGAACATTTTAATTGTTCAAAATGGTCTTCCTCTTCAATAGATTTGATCACTATGTCATCTACATATACTTCAACAAATTTGCCTATCATGTCATGAAAAATTAGGTTCATTGCCCTTTGATAGGTTGCCCCTACATTTTTCAGGCCGAAAGGCATAACTACCCATTCAAAGCATCCTAAAGCTCAGGGCACCTAAAGACAATTTTATGTACATCTTCAACTATGTAAATTTGGCTATATCCTCAATAACCGTCCATAAAAGAATACATTACATGTTCGACAGTTGAATCTACTAAAGAATCAACCGTAGGCATTGGATATTCGTCTTTGGACATTGCTAAATTTAAATTTCTAAAATCTATGCATACCCTTATATTATCGTTCTTTTTTAACACTGGCATGATATTAGATAACCACTCAACATATCGGTTGTTCTAACAAAATTCGCTTTTAACAATCACTCTATTTTTTTCTATACCTCAAGCAATACATTAGGGGCAAAATGCCTAGGAGGTTGTTTATGAGGTTTAAAATTTGGCTTAATTGGTAACCTATGTTCGACCAAACTTTTATCTGAACCAGACATGTGTTCATATTCCCAAGCAAAGCAATCATTGTATTCCTTTAATAAAGCAGTTAATTTATTACTTACCTCCTAACTAAGCATCTAACTAACAAACATTGGTCGATCTTTCCCTTCGTCGCCAATATTCACATTTATCAAAGGGTCTTGTACTTGAGCATGCCTCGACTTTTTGATCCTCATTACTTCATCGTCTAGGTTCCTTGTAGCCACTTCCTCTTCTAAACAATCCACTTTGTTCACTTCTTAGCCAATATTCTACTCCAATTCGAACACTACTACTTTGTTTCTCAACATCTTTAATGCCATTTCTTCTTTTGTCTTCTCTTTACATTCCTTATTGAGAGCCATTAATTTGGCTTTGAAGGCCTGAATATCAACCATATTTTCTTGTTGTTGACAACTCATTTAGAGTTCCTTAATTATCTTTTTGCCAATTACTAGCTCTTCAAGGGCTACTATATTTGGCCTCATTTGATTGAACATTTCAGTAAGTGCATCTACTGAAAATGGCTCTTCACTCTGTGCGACAATTTGAGTCTCATCCCCATCTTGAATTACCTTGATGGGTCCATAATTTCCTTCGTACATGAACCTTTCTACCGAGTTTGCTTCTGTGACAAAGGGTATATGATCTACTTGCACAACTTCTGCTTCCCTTTTGTCGTTCCAGAAAACCAGCCATTGGTAGATCGATGAAGATATGCAACGACTCCCATGAATCCAATCCCTTCTTAGTAGTACATTGTAACTAGTAGGACCATCTATTACAAAGAAGATTGTGGTCCTAGTAGTTGTTCCCACAGTTATGTCCAGTGGCATCACCTCTTTAGCTGAAGTTGCTCCCCCATTGAAACTTATGAGAATGGCTTCTAATGGGATCATATCGCTTTCTGTTTTTGCAAATTTTCTCATTATTCTAGATGTGATGGTATTTATTGCTGCTCCATTGTCGATAAGCACTTTTGCCACATGTATACCATTGACTAAGTCCTTCACGTACAATGGCCACAAGTGTTTGTTCAACTTCATAGTTGGTCTCTTAAAGATGAGCTTTTCAGCTGCATCTATTTTCACTTCCTGTTTTGTCCTCCGTTGAATTATTTCCTTGTAACAAGTCAACGTGCAATATTTCACATTGAGTTTCTGCTTCTTGGATTTTCTCCTTTCTTTCTTCTAATGCTTCTTCTTCAGCTATCCAACATGTAGGGGGAGGCAATATTTTTGGAGGTGACCCATACTTCTCATAGCGAGGCACTCTCACCTTTCTCTTGGGCGTCCCATATAATACATAGTAGTCAAAAGAATGTCCAGATGGTTCTCCCAACAAATTCACCTCCCGGACACCTTCCTGATGCAGTTGCTTCAATAAAGTGTTACGCGACACTCCTCTCTTTTTCCTCTCTGATTATAAGTCAATTTTCTCTTCAATATCCGTCATGCTATCATCATCTTCTTCATCATATACCTCCCGAGATGTTTGGCCTTCTTCACATTTCAATACACATGCTTCTTCCTTGTTATCCTTCATTTCCTCCTTTTCATTTTCCTTACTTTTGAATTCATTGGCTAGTAAATAATTATTAACTATAACAGGAGGTAATGTATCGAACTGAATAGTGAGGGATTGCTCTGGATCTTCTTCATCTTTCTTTCTATGCTCAAATTTTGATCTCCCGGAAGAACTTTCTGATAACTCTTCCATTGATTCACCCATATCGGCCTCTTTATTATCTTCAAGAAAATTTTTGTTAGCCACCTCAAGCAATTTAGGTGTCTTAGGACATGGTAATCCCTATTGTTGCATCATCATTCGTCCACAGTTCAATTGAAAACGCCTTTGTTGGGTTCTGGTCATTTCGTTGAAGGGTACAACCCTTCATGTATTATACTGAAATGAATGTCATACATTTGGTTGGCGATGTTGCATTCTCCCATTGTTTATCGACCTGAACTGCCTCTCAAAAGACTGTCCCCCACAAAATGACACATTCCGTCCTCCACCAGGTTGGAAATTTGGGATAATATTAGGACGATGTGATATCACCACATTCTTGGTTTTTCTATGTTTGCATTCACTTCTTCCTTGCATCTCGCACACATGATGCTTCCGTCCTCTCTAGGTCCTTCCCTTTGATATGTTCAAAAATATTGGAATGTGACCCAAAATCTTCTTCTCCATTATCTACAACCAACATGAATCTTGGCAACTTATTTTTAAAACCAGTTGTTACCATGTTCACCCCAAGTGGCTGTGGGAAAGGATTTTCATCCACTGCCATTTTCTTCTTAGCTTCGAATGTGATTCGCCCTGACTCGATGGCATCCTGTAACACATGACGAAAAATCAGACAATTATTAGTCATATGTGACCATGCATTATGTTATTTACAATATTTTTTACCTTTAACTTGTTCAGGGTCTGGTAATTTATGCTTGTCCTCAGTTTTATCTGCTTATCCTTATACAATTTATCGAATATAAGGTCAACTTTGGTCACATCAATTGAAAATATCCTAGCCTTTATGTTTTCATTTTTTTCAGGCTCATCCTTACCTGATGTTCTAAATTTGGCCATTATAGGACAAGCATATGTATCTCCCTTAATCAATTCGGCCAGACATACGTTTGTCTAATCGTAGTATTCATCATTAACAGCATGAACATCGAAGTTTGGGTCTCTATAATAAGTCCCTTTGCCAGAGTTTTTCATTTGTTCTTCTTCTCTTATCAAACGTGTATATCTAATTACGTTAGCACTCAATTGGAAAAGCTCTGCAAATTCACTGCCTTGGAATTTTTTTTTAAAATCAAAACTCAAGTAATTTTGAGCGATTTTGATGAATTCTTTTTCGAGTAGAGCTACAAAACATTTGCTCATAGCTGTCTTAAACCTTTGAAGGAAACTTTCTACCAATTCGTTTGTCATTTGACGTAAATTCGCCAAAGTAACTTCAGATTCAGTTTTGTAAAACTGAGCGTGGAACAATTGTTCTAGTTGTTGCCATATTTGGACAGAGTTTGCTGGCAAATTAATGAACCATGAGAAAGCTACTCTATTAACGAACTATGGAATATTCTCATTTTATGATAATCAGTTATTTCACAACTTTGTAGTGTGAATCGCCCTATATGTTACAGAGTATAAACTTCTTCAAGACCGATAAATAGTGAAAATTCTGGTACTTTGTACCCTCCAGGCCACGAATACGCCTGATCTAAAAAAATTTGATCATGTACTATCTCCATAATTTGATTCCTCAACATAACGTTGGGATCATATGGAACTCCTATGAGTTGATTTATTGGTGGAATTACTTGAGGCCTAACATTTGGTCATTGGTTTGTGGTAAAAGCGTCCTTATTTAAACCATTATTACCGTTAACACGCTGGGTGTTCTGTCCGTTGGCTTGGATATTGTTTCTTGCATTTGGGTTACCCCCCAGGTTTGATATTTCATTATCACTATTCAAATTTACCATTCCACTACCCCCTGGTTTGAAGTAGATGGGCCAAAAGGTGGTTCTACCCCTTGATTCGCACCTAGGACTGGGGAATTATGTCCCATAATCGTCCTGGCTTGAAAGTGGTTCCCTATACTTGGCATAATTGGTTGACAGATTTGGCCTACTAACTTATTCATGATTTCATTCAAAATGTTCAGTTGTTTGACTATGTTGTCATAGTGTACATTTCCATTTTGAGCAAACATTTCCATGTTATGAACATTCTGTAAATTTGTCTGTTCAACGACATCTTGTATGAGTTCCCCAAACAACGCACGCATAGTTCGAGGATTCAATTCTGTCATTGGCTTGTAAAGACTTTGACTCTGTCCCTCTGTTCGTGAAGCACTTTGCTGCTCTTTATATCATTCGATTACAGATTGGACTATTCGTTGGCTTTATGGCTCCTTGTCAGAATTTTTATGAGGCATACTGCTTTCACTTTTCGTATCTTCAAACTCCAATGGTCTTACCGGGTATGCCAAATTGTTTCGCGTGGAAATCGAATATCGCTAACAATTAAAAGATTGTTCAGACGATTATATAAGGAACAATAACCTCTCGAGACAAAGTTCCTACGAAAGGTGTTTTATTTATGAAGATTGCAATATGGACGAACCGAAATGCCTTCACGGGGCACAAGCACACAAAGTAATTGAAGATTAACAAGAAGAAAAGAAATAAAATTACATAATTTTCTTTTTGAGAGTTGTTTTTATCTTTTTCTTTTTTTTTTTGCTTCTAAATTCTTTTTTCTCTTTTATACTCCTTTGACAGTTATCTTTGTAGAACTGTTTGAAAAATGCTTCTCGTTCTGTAATTACCCACGTTCTCCATAATAGATGACTTGTCATGAACCTACCATTTTCAACCACTGCCATTACTCTCATCACTTAACTCATTGCAACCGAAATTCTTGGATCATGGAATGTGATAAGATTACTCATTAATTGTTTCAATAATCGTTGCTCCGAATGGTAACCCAAACACTATATTCGCCCAGATCTTGGTCGTCTTGTAGGCTTGACCGAGGATGAGCTTCCATTACATAACTCCGTCTTGGATTTTTATATGGTCTCGTTTGGGTCGATCCTTCGAATTTCCTAACTGGACTTCGTTCTTTGAACCATATAATTGGACCTCATTTTTTGTATGTCAACAAATGGATTCACCACTTTCTTGAACATTGCATCTACAGTTAGCAAAATTCTTCGACTTTACTTCAAACTGCTCGAATGTATAAACGTCCCCACTCATCCAAACTTGCTTTTGAGCTCCGGATACATGACCTCCCACCCCCTTCACCCTTTAGTTCAGTTTTTACTCCAAGGCAACAAATGGAGAAATATGTAAAGTACCAGCCGGAAGATATTGAAAAGAATATAGACGAACTATTTGATGGAAATGCAATTCCAACGGGAAGGCTGAGAATATAAATATATAACCATGGCAATAAATAGTTGCCCTGCTATGTGTTTGCTTATAATTTTTATTTCTTGAGATTTAGTATTTAATTGAAATCAGATTTTGGTTTATGTAAATAGTAAGTTTGGTGAAGGGAGAGGCTGTGATGGCGATGGCGACGATGATGGTGGTGGTGGCGGTGGCGGTGGCCTGTGGTGGGCCATTTTGGGAGGGTGGTGACTGATTTTTGGTTTTGATTTGGGGGTGGGGGGTAGAGATAAAGTGTTGTAATAAATGAAATGTTTGGGAGAAGTTTATTAGTATTTCAAATGTTTGGACTTTTTATTGCAATTAGTTCTTCTTCTTTTTTGCTTTTCTTTTTATTTTATTTAAATAGAAGGGTATATTTATCATTTCATAACTTTCAATTAAAAAATTGAACGAAAATAATGATTTTCGCAATGAAATGTGTAAATATGGGTGAAAATACAAAAAAAAAAAAAAAAGAAGGAAAGAAATGTATGAACGTTTTGCACAATAAACTCCAAACATAAGACTTTTTGTGTGCTAATAACCATTTTTATCTAGAACAAACACGAGCTTTCTGTTGAATAAAAGATATAATACTTATGTCTAATTTACAAAGTCAGATTTTGTTTTTGTAAATTCACGAATGTGCAAAAATCTAAAGTGAGACGTTTGCTTGAGATTTGGATTTTCAAATGTTTTATGGGAACTATTTTTGTAACGATAGTAAAAGGTTGAATACCAATTTGTTACTCCGACAATAGATGGTGGACTAACTGTGCAATTGTCCCCTTTGACAAATTTGTAAACAAATCTGTTGCTCCGAAACAGAATCCAGCTTCTGAAAATGGCGGGTGCCACCATTGGAATGCTCTCGTTAACATCACTCCACTCCGGAAACAGATTTCTCAATAAATATTCTTCGATTCCGCATCTCTATTGCTCATCATTCCTTCCCAATTTTCTCTCACCTTTCCCTCAACCGTCACACACATTCAATCGACAGAATTTCATCGGCGATCGGCACTGTTGCATCGGCGACAAAGATGGGTTCTCCATTCAAGCCAGAGGAAGCTAGAATCCCTCCTGCTATTCCATTGGCCATCCCTCCAATGTCCAAGGCAAGTAAACAATCTTATTCCTTGATATCGTGCACATCTAAAATTGTGTGATTTGTTATTTCGTGAAGATTTAAGCTTAAATGTGTAATTGAGTTGGGGTTTTTTTGCCGCAGTTGGGTTCCAGCCTTCAATTTTCTTGGCACTTTTGTCGTCCTTATATAGATTGCATCCTAGAAGTCACCTAGAATTTCACTGGTAACTAGTAAGAAGTATGGCAATTCTTCTAAATCCGACAACTAACTAGGTCTTGTTCCCATTTAAGATGACTAGACTGTATATCATGAAGATAGAAATGCTTATGGTTCAAAGATAGAGTCATAGTGAGATTTAGCTAAGTTAATATGAAGACTTTTTGCTCATTAATAGTTGAGTAGCTTGATGCTTTCTGAATGAGGTGCAGACTGATGAAGTGGCAATTGTGTGTTGACCAAAGGAATTGCTGGAAACATGATGAATTTTTTTCAGAAATGAAGGTACTACTGGAGGAGTATAGAGATAGTTTTTGAGGAGTTACCAAGTGGGTTGCCTCCAAAATGAAGCATTCAAAATCTACTCATCTAGCATTACAAGAAAGCCTACCAAATATAGTATGTATATAATGTCCAAAGAAAATGAAGAACTCCAAAGACAAGTATAAGGTAGGCCCTTTGAGTTTGAGCACTTTTGACAACCAAAAAAGAGGGTATGTGGAGGATGTGCGTCGACAACTGAAGATCAACAAGATAATGATACCCTGTTGTTTTCCAATCCCAAGATTGGATGACTGAAATCTTATATGGAGGTAGCATATTTTTCAAAATTGATAATCACCGACAAATTAGAACTGGCAATGCCATTTGGTTTATTCGGTAGTCCCAACACCTTCATATATTTGATAATTCATGCTTGAGATCCTTTTATTGGAAAAAAAATTGGTAATGTATTTCAATGATATACAAAGTAGCAATCATTCTAAAGAGACTCATTTGCTACACCTAAAGTAAGTTTTCTGAAAGATGCAAGATTTTAGTTATGTAGAGAGAACTTTCATCTTCTGTTATATTAAAATTTAGATGTATTAGCCTATTTATAGGCTAAAAATACAGGCTGCAAAACAAGTTTCTAAATCTAAGTCACTAGAAAAGGAAAAGGTATCTGTCTACAATTAGAAGATATTATCTACACAATCACATCCTATCCTATTATTATCTACACAATCACATCCTATCCTATTCTCCATGAGTAAGCTACACAATATCAGGGATTTACACTCAAGAAATCAATGTTTAAAATCAGGTACAAATCCCATTAAAATTCTGGGGATTTTCCACATGTTGAGGGTTCTTGAAAAGGAAAAGCTATATGCCAACTTGAAGAAGTGCATGCTTATTACAGAGTCTATGTAATTTTGAGCTATGTAACTATTGTTGAGGGAATCGAAGTTGATGATAACAGATTTAAATTAGAAGCTGGCTAATATCCAAGACAGTGGGAAAGTTTGAAGTGTTTCATGGTTTAATTTCATTCTGCAAGCAGGTTACCAAGAATTTCACTATAATAATTTCTCCTGTAAACGATGGCAAAGGGAAGAGAAACTTCAATGGACTAAAGAACGTAAAGAAGTTTTAGAAAGTCAAGCAGCCATGAACTTCACTTGTTTAACTGCTGCCAGAGTTTTAGTAACGCTTTAAAGTTTAGTGTGATGCCTCCAAAATTGGAATACGGGCTGTTCAAAAAGAAGTAATGCAAATTCATTGTTGCGTGAAAAATTAAATGATACAGAACTTTGGGAGTACGGACATTTGAATATTAGTAACATATTTCATGAGACTGAATAGATAACCTTCTAAAGAGAGGTTAATGTCCCCTTGATCATTTTCAGTAATTGGAAACATTTGATAGCTAAATAATAATGTTTGTGATCGTATCACAAATAGACGATTTCATTAAAGAAAAATGTGACTTAAAGATAAAGATATTAAGTGAAGGGGTAAAACAGTTATTTTATGCACAAATTCAGTTATGGACATTCAGAAGATAGATTGTCAAGCCTGTTAATCCTAGGGCCTATCTATACTAATTGCTTATTATTTTCGCAAGCTTCTATAGCTAGTTTGTATGTAATACAAGAGCATAATATTAGGTATTTAGCAGACTGATATGCCCTAAGACTTCTATGCTACTGGTGAAGCTCTTAAACTTTATTGCATCAAGAATATAATGTATATCCATAGATCATGGATCTTAATTATTTCAATAGCTAATAGAAGTTAAGCAGTAGATTTGCACATCAGCGCACATTCTTAAGAGAACGGTTGAACTTTGTGAGAAAACACAAATCTAACACTCGTATCAAGTTACAAGATGCACTCAATATAAGGACTATGCTACTAACTAGTGCACAACCGAACAACTGTCAATATCAAAGGCTTTGATTCAATTTAAGGAGTTATATCCTTCACACCGCTTTCTTTGGTTTAATATGGAAGGATTGCTCTAATTGTCTGGAACACAAATATATGATACACAGTGATTTCTTATTTCTAGGAAATCAACTTCATGTTCCAAAATTGTTCATTGAAATTAATTTATTCAAGATATATATGGTGGAAGATTAGATGGGCGCTTGGCAAGATGCAACTCGTGCATTGATTGAACAAAATGGGTATAATTTCATCAAAAGATATTGAATATGCCACGAATTTAAAGATCAAGTGCATTTCTACTCATCCCTGCCATCACCACCAACTCCCTGGGAGGATGTAGGCATGGACTTTGTGATGGGCTGCTCAGAAGCCAACAACGAAAGGTTAAAGATGGTCTATTTTATTTGTTGCAAAGGGACAACGAGTGCTCCAAACAATAAAGTGTTTCTTATCATCCCAAAATAATTGGGCAACCTCAAGTTATGAACAGAAGCTTCGTCAATATTCTAAGATGCATGGCGGGAGACACTCATAAACAATAGGAAGTTGTTAAGGCACAAGAACAATTTGTGTGTGGTCATTCAATGATTTGAACTTCATGCATAAGCCCTTTTGAAATTGTTTATACAAGACAACCTGCACATATCATTGACTTTGTTGGAAGTGGGAAAAAGTCATGAAGAGGTGAAATGGTACCAGCAAAAATGAAGAAATCAAGGTGAACTTGAGGGATTGGATACCAAGTCAAAGAAATATTGAAACCAAAAGTGAGGAACTAAGTATTCAAAGGAGGCATGGCGATGGTTTACCTATTAAGGAAATATTTTTAGTGGCTCTTAATCTAAACTAAATATAATGAAGATTGAGCCTCGAACATTTATAAGTAAAATGGAAAAATTGCCAATCAAGTTGCCTTGTTGAAGCATATGGGGATTAACTCAACATTTAGTGTCTCCTATCTGTACCAAACAACAGGGACAAAGTGAAAGAAGAACAAGATGCTGAACTAGAAGACAAGTTTCTTCAAGGGAAGGGAATGATACACCAAACAAACAACATTTAATAAAATCTTGAATATTGAACTGGTTTGGTCAAGGGAACTCTTGAGATAATGTAGCCACTGAAGAGCATTAAAGAGAACCTCTTAGTGCTTGTCTGGTAGTAATTTTAAGTGTTTATAAGCAAGTCAAACATCTTTTTTAAGCACACGTTACTTAGGACTCACGACTTTTATCTACTTGTTAATGAAACATTCCTTGGGGAGTCCCACTATTTATAAGCTCTTAAAAGCTTAGCCAAGCAAGCACTTAATAGCCAGTTTATCAAATAGATTTGACCATATATAAACTTGAAAAGCATCATTAAGTGTGTTATAGAAATAGGTAATAGATCATGAAGTATGGCCCTATATCATAAATTTAGCCAGATTATTTTTTAAATTGATTTTACTGCAGAAATATAATCCAAAAATTGTCTTGTAACTTCCCGTTGAAGGTATTCTCGATTTTTTTCCCTTAAGAAATTTCGGTTCCAATGGTGCATAATAATTTTATCTCCTGGTCTGTTTATAATTCAGTTTGCATCAAAGATTTGGGTCTGGTAATCTTTTGGGCATGTCAACCAATTTGAAATTAGAAGTGAAAATCTGCATTTGTTTTAGGTCAGCCACGGCATTACATTTTAATGGTTCCTTCCATATGATTCAGTTCAAGATTGCGCTTTGCCAGTTGTCTGTGACTTCTGACAAGGAGAGAAACATTGCTCATGCTTGGGAAAAAATTGAGGAGGCTGCAGGAAAGGGTGCTCAACTTATTCTTCTTCCTGTATGCCAGTAGGAGCTTACTAATTTTTTTTTTCCTCTTTACTTTTTTTATATTGTTTGTGCCTCTGTGATTCTATTATCATTTGTGCATGTTATGTGATATTTATTTCTACATTAATCATGTTCAAGAGATGATATTCAGTTAACTGATTTCTGGGGAGACTAGCTTCTCATCAGCACCACAAATTCTCATATATGATTTTTTATGGTTCACTGTATTTCTTGTGAATCGTTATGTCATATACAAAATTGACACAATAATCTCCTTTATGTTAGGAAATATGGAATAGTCCATATTCAAATGATAGTTTCCCAGTATATACGGAGGAAATTGATGCTGATAAATCTCCTTCAACTGCAATGCTGTCTGAACTTTCCCGGAGGCTAAATATCACAATAATTGGTGGGTCCATACCAGAACGTAGTGGTGATAGGTTGTATAACACCTGCTGCATCTTTGGTACAGATGGAAAACTTAAGGCTAGGCACAGGAAGGTTGTTCTTTTCCTTCTCTTACACTGTCTTCAGTATAACAGCTGTTAGTGTGATACCAAACATATATTATCCGTTCAGAAATTCTCAAAGGAACTACTTGGATATGCATCTATGAACCAGTGGTTTAATGATTTATTCCATTTTACAGATTCATCTCTTTGACATTGATATACCGGGCCAAATGGCGTTTAAAGAATCAAAGACTCATGCAGCAGGGGAGATCCCAACCATCGTGGACACAGGTTTTACAAGCCTTCTCTTCCTCTGATGCCATGATAAAACTAATATAGACTAAAGATCTTCGTACAAATGTAAAAGACAGCTGTATTGCTCATTTATATGATATTTTTCGAAGTGGAGGATAATATAGCAGTTTGCTAAATATTTGAAGAGATTTAAGTTGAAGAACTAAATCCCTTAAGGATTTTTCAGATTTTCTGTACTTGAGAAATTTATGTTGGATATCTCTCTAAAGATTTTGAACCTCTTTCAGAGCTGGGCTTTGAATTGAACTTTCTGAAATTTGTAATACCCTGTTTTCATTTTAGATGCTCTTTCCTTTTCAGAATGTCTTGATATTATGCCCGCTTTCCTTCAATGAAATCATTTCTAGATTGTTTTTCTATCAAACTACACTCACTGAATAATTTTTTTCAAATTTCCATGTCAGTGCCGACATAAGCCCCCTACATCACTAAGTTTTACATTGGGAAAATTGGGGACAATGAGGAAATTAGACATATGCCGTATCAAATTTGGATATCGAATTTGAGATTGAGGGAGTATTTTTTAAACATTCATAGAGATGTTGCTTTGTTGCTGCTTATAGTTTTATTTTTCTCTTTTTGGCAAATGACCACCATTATGGAGGAGAAACTACAGAATATAGAAATCAACTAAGAATCATATTCTTCACTTCTATTTCTTTGGCAGCTCATTGCTAGTCTTGTACTTTCTCTACCTGAGATCAAATGAGGTTCAGACACGTGATTTTTTTCAATCATTTAGGTTTTTATGTGAAATCATTTTTTTGTCTGCATTCAATTATTTTAATGACTGAGACTACGTACACAGATGTTGGACGTATTGGTATAGGCATATGCTATGACATTCGATTTCAAGAACTAGCAGCAATATATGCTGCTAGAGGTATGGTTTATTTAATTTTCTGGAATTAGTAATCATCTTTTGTAGTCCATCTATTCAGATTTTTTGGTAATTTTGGGTTTTTGTTCATTTTACTAACTATCACAATTCCGTGTCAGTACGACCTTTGATATTATGCTGAGTCAGAATGTTTGTAACGCCCAAAAATTTCATATATCTTGAGGTGTTACCAAATATAATTTCATTTACTTAAAATGCGGAACATTAAAAATTCTATTTTTCTAAATAAACAAATATTCATAAATTTAAATTGGAATCATAAATCATGTCTTTAAAATAACTTAAACATTCTCGAACAACTAATAAATTTAAAAAGCGGTAAAACTTAATATTCTCGTAGCGTGAAATCCTTTGGCAATCTGCATCACCATCCCGCCACAGCTCCAATCGACCCGAACTAGCCTGTAAAAATTGTAAGCGTGAGTATTTTGAAAACACTCAGTAAGATACGTGTAGTTTCCATTATACAATTATTTGCAATAAAATAACACTTCATACCACTCTTCTCTTATGGAGTATCTCGGTGACCAAGCGAAACACCCATCTAGATCATCTTAGATTCCCGAAGGATCTCTTATCTCTTTCTAAAGAACCCGAAGGCCCATGGCAATTCATGCATAAATTACTGAACATAAAAGTATAAGGAAACAAACTACTTTGCACAAAGTACCTTACTTGGATAGATGTATCAAAATTTTGAAGAAAATAGGGTTGCACGTGCCAAGTCCCCTTTTTTTTTTTTTTCTCTACTTTGGTGATAGTGCACCGACAGTGATATATGAGATATGCAAACTTTTTGGATTTCAACACTTCTCTGTGCACCGACAGTGATATATGAGATATGCAAACTTTTTGGATTTCAACACTTCTCTTTCTCTCTCGGCAGGGCGAGTGTATATAAAAATTGTGTGTGAAACACTTTACCATCATGCATCTATATATATAGGTGTAGGTTAGATTAGGTGATAAACTTTACTTTAACAACTTTTGATCTTGATAGAGTCAAATAACGTGTATTGTGCAAGGAAGAATTTTAAAAGGATTGTACTATGTGATTATTTTATTCAATCAAAAGGCTAATACCTCTATCCCATGACACGTGAACCAATGATACTTGGTTTTCATTGAATTAGATGTATATAAATAGATAAAGTACAACCAACCAACAAACTTATCAATTAAAAGATTTTTCTATATCCAGTGGATTTCAAATTCAAATGAGAATCAGAAATCTCAAACGTGATTATAAAATAATATTTCAAAGGGGGCAAACATAATTTGGTTGAGATTTGTGTACTGTTATCTAAAATACAATTCCTAATCAAATAAACAATCAGTATAGATATATGTAAACTATCAGCCTATACCCTACACGTGCTAGGCCAACCATATACTCCAAGTTTAGAAATCATTAAACGTGGCTGCCCAAAAGTTTAATCAAACCATTTATACTAATAAGTGATTATATGTTCGAACCTCAATATTTTAAGCATAACCTATCCGAATTAACATTTTCTCGAGCCTGATAAACATAATTAATTACGAGTTATCAAACGAGTATAATATTTGTATACTTTTCATCACTCTATCAAAAGGTAAATATTTGGCCCATTTAAAACATAAGAATTTAAAACTTTATTTTAGTCATTCAACTTTCAAAATCATAAACTGTACTATATGTAACAAATAAATTTTTATTCTAAAATTTTCGGGGTGTTACAATGTTCATGTACGTATAGACGTATAGTTTCATTCTATGTAACCACATGCTACTAAAATGCTGAAATTCTCCCCTCAAGGGTATAGATCACCTTATTTGAATAGGGACTACTTTTGTTGCTTCTTGTTGGTCATTGAATTCTCCTCATCCTTCTTGGCCAATCTATATTTACCCTGAGAAAGGTTTTGTCGTCGTCCTAAGGCCTTATTTATCTTGATGGCATCTAGAAGTTGGGACATTTAGCACGTGCTTGATTTCATTCCAAGATTACTCAAGGATTAGTGGTCTATCTTCTCCTGTAGTATGTGATGGCCAGCTTGAGTTTGATAAAACTACTAGTGAAACTCAAAATTCAACTATTAGTGAAGGTCTTAATGCTCATGATGGATGATTTTATTTGGGTGTTAATTCTTCTCTTGGTACAACTGTGCTTTAAATTGTTCAATATTTTTTTGTTGCAATTTCCTAATAATAGTCTTCAGAATCTGAAAGGTTTCACCCAAACAAAATTGTTAGTAGAGACTGAGCTGATCAAAATTAATATCCAAAGAAAGCCTTATGATTTCAGATGGAGCTATTGTTAACCTTTGAAAATAGACTATGTTTAATTGCTAAAAGAAATAGTTAAATATGTTCTTATATATGGATACTAAGAAAAGATAAGAGGGACGAAGAACAATATTGAGCTGCAGGTTGGTGATGGAAAACCAAACTTGAATTTTTTTTTTTTTTAATAATTCTTCCTGTAGATTAGCTAAGGCCCACTGAAATCTCATAAATTTCAACATGTTGAAGACATCTTAAACGTTTAGATGAGGTGGTTCAACATGCTACCCTGGAATTAAATCTCTGTTACCATTTATAAAAAGTTCACGTCATGCATTTGATGAAAAAATAAATTTGACCTGCGTGTGAGGTTGATGACGATCACATGTGAATAAATAAATTCCATAATGTTTATGTTTTCTCATTTTATAATGCAATAAGTTTCATTTACTGAAGTTTAGTAGTTAGAATGTGGCTATAAAATTAGCCTCTACAGCTTTTGTCGTGGGAGAAATAGACATCTTATTAGCCAAAAGAGTTGGCTTTGGCTTTCTTTTTTCATTTGTAACACTAGGATTTGCAAACTCAAACTGTTCCCTCTCTCTAAATTCTAAACTAAGCTCTTCTTTTTTTTTTTTCCCCGGTTGAATATACTAGGATATGCATCAACATAGACATTTCTCATCTTTTAGTACTTATCCCTTCTCTGTCTAAAATTAAACTCTTTCTCTTTCCAAACAAAGCTCTCTCCCCCAACCCCTGCCTAAAGAACTCATTCCCAAAGAGGTGAATTTCTGTGGTATTCATCTTTCTTTCAGGCTTTTCTTGTTCTTATTTCTTAAAAGTTTGTCTCAGAGTCAACATATTGATTTGCAAAAGTTATCTTTGGTTTTAACTCCATTTAATACTTACAGAAACTACTATTATTCTCATGCGGTTGATGGTTCTAATAGGTCTGTTCTTATTTAAATATTAGGTGCCCACTTGCTTAGTTACCCTGGGGCTTTTAACATGACGACTGGTCCTCTACACTGGGAGTTGTTGCAAAGAGCAAGGTAATAGAATGATTGACTAGCATCTATCAAAAATCGGTAGCCTTGGAAAATGTTGATTCTTCACGTTTCTTTTCTGAGCTTATCGTGGTGATGTGACTATGTAAGAAATATTATGTTTTTAACAGAATAAAAGTGATACTGAGGAAGTGATGTCAGATTACTTTTTGATTTTCTAGTCTCTATATCTTTGGTTTGAGGTTGTGAGTTGGTGTTTAGGCCGTATGCTATGTGTTTATGTGCAAATTCTATTTTGAAATAAACGTTCTCTCTAAACTAATATAGTCATAACACTCTTAGTCTTTAACATAACATCACTGTTTGCTGGATGGACTAAACATTTGACATTTTCATGGCGATCTTGTGACTTGTAATCATGGCATTACTATGGTGACAGGAATCATATCATTCTTACTCCTATTGTTATTGAATTATTAAGATATGGTAGTGTTGACCAGTCATATGAACTTTTCTGGGAGTGAAATTGCATTTATTTTGTGCAATGTAAAGAATACCATGTAATAAGTACTGCCACTAGAAAGTTTTATTATTTCAATATATATTGTTTAACATTGAACAGTTTGACCTTGTACAGAACCAATAAAATGGACTGAGCATTTATCCAAGGAATAAGTGTATTTACGAATCTCCGAAGTAGTTTGCTGAGAGCATAAAAAGGAAAATTGATGGAATGGTAAAATTGTGGGGCAACAGTCCCTCTATGTGAAAACCATAAGATCTTTAAATGGTTACTGGTCTTCCACTGCTGCTTCCATGAGAGGCATGGCAGCTTTACAGATTTGATCTGGTTAAAATTTGAGTTGATGCCTCATACCAATTCTTTTTTGTGTTAAACAAACTTTGCATAACTTTCTTGTTTTATCTTACACGAGATTATTCATATTAACACTCTTGTGTGCTTCTTAATGCAGGGCAGCAGATTGTCAAGTGCATGGGCGGAGATAGGGGTGGGCTCTTGCCCAAGCCCAGCCTCTGTAAAAAAAAAAATTTGGTTAAAGCCCAATTGTTTCCACTTTCCAACCGAATAATCCACTGTCCAAGTCCAACCCAGTAGCCCACTGTCCTAGCCCATTTGAAAAATTGAAAGCCCAATTTGCAACCCACCTAAAATTAAACTCAATTCCCACCCATTGACCCAAAAGGCGAAACCCTCTCTACTCGCTCTCACACCCTTCGTCCCTCTCTGCTCTCTCTCTCTCTCTGACTCTCTCAAACCTGAAACGGCGAAACCCTTCGTCCACCGTCCGCCGAACGCCGTCTGTGAGAAAGGCTTTCTCATAGTTCAATTTAATCCGGTAAGTTCAGTTTACCTTTTAGTCATATCTATATATTTATTGGTTTCTATTCGCCGACTCATTATCCCTGCCTCAATTGCATCGTTTTTTTCTTCTAATCTCTTCCCCATCTTTCTTTCTCCGTTTTCCTTCTCTTTGACAACTCGTTTTTCTTGCTTATCGGGTTCTTTTCTGTGGGCAATGTAATTTTTTTTTGGTTTTTTTACCGAATGTTTATACGAACTTGGAGCTGTAGATATCATGGGTTCCATTGGAGGTTTTTTTTTTCTTTTAATTGAGATTGGTTTACCATGTGGATTTGTGGTGATCCTCAATCACTGTGGGTTGGGGGGGATTGTGTGCGTATGTTCGTTCGTTTGCTCTATATGCATTATAGTTGTGGGTTTTAAATTGGGGTTTGAATTTATAATGGGGCATGTGTGATTTTCTTTAATAAAACCTTAAGATTGTGTGGAGTCATGTGATTTTGTGTAGTGTCTTGGTCTACTGGAATGTGGGGATTGAATTTGTGTGTGTTTATATGCTCTGGTACAATTCATTTTATAGGTTTTGCTGGATTTTTATCTGGAGTGAAGGCATTGATGCAAATTATATTTTTCAGATTTTCTTTCTTTCTTTTTGAGTTTAGTTGAATTTGACCCTTTCAATTTTCGATCATACTGAGTGGCTGTGGGTTGTGTTGTGTAATTGATGTGCTTTTTAGCTCCTTAATTTTTAACCATATTTTATGGGGATTGGAATTGGGGGTGGAGCTAAGTGATGTATAAAATAATTTATTGACAGTTGCATTATCGTCAGTGCTTCTTAGCTTAATTTTGTACTGTATGGTATTTTCAATGTTGTAATGTCTTGTAAGTTGTAAGTTGTAACTGTTGTTTTGTAATTGTTTCAACCTTCAGGGTCGATTTGCCCTTGTGTGTGCAGTGCAGACTGTAGTTGTGGTTCAGGCTTCACCAGAATCACCGCTTCAACCTTCATTTGCGGCCTGCAGTGAGGTATGTTTGCGGCCTTCACTTGTGTGTAAAGAGTTTGATTGATATGTATGTTGCAACTTGCAAAGTGTTTGAGTATCTTAGTGATCATTCTCCAAATACAGGAACTTGGTCCGAAATTAATGGTATATACGAAACCATGACAACATTTGCATTTGTATTTATCTTGCATTTAATGCGTAGAATGTTGGCAATTGCGGATGTACTTTGTCAGGCCCTTCAGAAGAAAACTCAAGACATCTTAACTGCTATGAGATTTGTCCATACTACAAAAAGTATCCTTCAAGCATTGAGAGAAGATGGTTGGGAAGAATTTCTTGAAGAGGTGAAACTTTTTTGCTCAAAAAATGATATACATATACCGGACTTTGATGGTTCTTACATGGTTGGTCGTTCTTGTGGTCGTGAGTATCCTACAGTTGAACATCATTACCACTTTGATATTTTCAATATAGCCATAAATTGTCAGGTGATGGAGTTAGATACAAGAATTAATGAGACATCATTAGAACTCATTTATCTCAGTACGGATTTGAATCCCACAAATTCTTTTGAATCATTTAACATGGATAATATCTGCAAGCTTGCGCAGAAGTTTTATCCTGAAGATTTTTCGCAACAAGATATTTATTTTTATTGTTTGAAAATTGAGTTGTAACATTATAAGAATGATGTGATTACCGAACCTCGATTTCAAGTGCCTACACTTTCTGATTTATGTCGGGAATTGGTTGCAAGTAGAAGGTCGGAGAGTTACATCATTTTGACTAAATTGATTCGTTTAATACTGACACTACCGGTTTCAATAGCGACAGTGGAGCCAGCATTTTCAGCAATGAAACATGTGAAGACGGAAATTTGTAACAGAATGGATGATGATTTTTTTGCTGATTGTTTAACACTAAACATTGAACGAGAATTTAGTATTAATTTAGATCTAGATTCTATTACAGATGAATGTTATGCTATAAAATATCTTCGGGTACAATTGTAATATGTAACGTTATATAACAATTTTTCTAGTTATATATAAATTTTATTTGTACATTCAATTTTAAAAATTTTTGCCCCCCGTGCGACACATTCTTGGCTCCACCCCTGGTCTAGTGATCCCATTATTTCCTATAAGCATAGTGGTTTTGAGATATTATTGATAGTAGACATCTTAACTGAACCATTATTTATATCTTTCGATGTTATATTAACGTGTTGTACTGGAAACTTCCCTCCTTAACATTACTATGTTTTGAATTGGACCTTAGACAGCATAAAATAGCAATATTTTTTTTTTTTGGTCTTCAAACAAGAATTTTGACTTTGTTTGCTTGGAGACCTTCACTATCCGTATGCCCACATTTCATTAATGCGACAGATGACCATTATCATTGATTTGTAAACAAATATATTGAAATTCCCTGAACATGTGGTTAGTGACTTAGTTGTTACTAAGATAGGAACAGAATGTTAGTGACCTTCTTTTTATACACGAATAAAACATCTAGAAAATGCTACAGCTGACAAAGGGAAAATGAACTCTGTAGCAACAAGTTGGCACTTTCCATACTTTATAACATCTATTCATCACTTGAAACTTGAGAGAGTTAATATAGATGTTCCATTTACTTGTATACTTAACTGGTGCCTACGCTTGTGTGACAGCTGGTTGTAGCGGCTTGCTCACCTGCCAGAGATTCTAATTCTAGTTATGTGGCTTGGTTATTGCCGTGATTTTGAAGTATCAAACCATCAGTGTTGAGCTTGTTTAGTTGAATCCCTCGTGGTATATAAATTTCCTCTGCTTTCTGGAATTTTATTATGAAAATAGATACTGAATACCTAAAGGAACTGGCTGTTTCAGTTTGGAGACGTAATTGCAACAACAGAGCATGACGAGGCAATAGTTATTTCAGAGATAGATTATTCACTGATCGAGCAGAGAAGGTAAGATGCAAACGAACCTGCATATGGATCAATTTTAATTACTCTATTTAGGCTTAGATGAATGTATATCCGCTTATTTCCTCATCCGAATCTCCATGTTTTTGTTGCCATTTGTACTTATCATATGATTTGTGTGGCCATTTTCCTGATTCCTGAAGAATTTCAAAATTAACTGCACCATTTTTGCTAGCGAGGAATGAATCCATACATTCTTTTTTTCTTTGTTGCATGCGTTTGAATTTGCAGTGTTGAAAGCCTTATTTGTAAAGTCCAGCCTAGCCCCTTTTGTTGACTCCAACTTTCAACCATCCAGCCACAAATTTCTTACTGCATCAATTTTGGAAGAAAAATTCTTGCAACAGCCAACCACCAATTAATTGTAAATGGTTGAAAATCTCTTCCCACTTTCACCTCCCGTTGGCTATAAATAGAGGCTCAATTTCATTTGTTTAGATACACCCAAGTGAGGAAAGCAATATAGATTAGAGAGAGTTTGAGAGGTTTTTTGATAGAGTTTGTAAATTCTCTTGTAACATTCTATTCAAGTAAGAAATAGAATAGTTTTTCCTCTTATAACTCCTTTTTCGTGATCCGAGAATCACAACAAGTGGTATCAGAGCCAAAAAATATTTTTCATATTGGTCCTTGTAGTTTTTTGGTATTTACAGATTGGTCCTAGAACTTTCAAAATATCTCATTATTTTTGAATTTTTTCTAGGAGTCAGTTTTTTTTAGGGAAGAGTCAAATCCACAAATTTCTATCGTTCCGAACGCAACGGCATACTCTGTTTTGCCAAACTCAAACCCAATTTTGATCAAGCCATTGTGAAGTCAATATGTCAATGGATGAATCATCATCAGGAGCCATGATCAAACTCACCGCCACCAATTACACACTGTGGAGGCCTCTGATGGAAGACCTTCTCAGTTGTAAAGATTTGTATGACCCCCTGGAAGCTAAAGGTGTGAACCCCGATCCTACAAAGAAGACTGAGTGGAAGAAGCTGAATAGAAAAACTATTGGTTAAATCCGACAATGGATTGATCATAGTGTCTTTCACCATGTGGCACAGGAGATAGACGCATATGACCTCTGAAAGACTCTGGAGGACATGCACCAAGCCAAGATTGCTCGAAACAAAGCCCTATTGATGAGGAGTATGGTGAATCTGAAGTTAAAGAATGGAACTTCAGTTGCTGAACACACCAGTGAATTCCAAAGCTTGGTGAACTAACTATCGTCTGTAGAGATGCCGCTCGGGGATGAAATACAAGCTCTTCTACTTCTGAGTTCTCTTCCGACAGTTGGGAAACGCTAGTAGTATCTCTTAGCAACTCAGCCCCTAATGGAAAACTTACCATGTCTATGGTCAAGGATGCCCTATTTAATGAAGAAGCCAGGAGAAAGGACATCGACAAGGATCAGTCACATGCCCTTGTCACAGAGAACCGAGGAAGACAGCAAGGAGGCAATCGAGGCAGGTGGAGAGGCAGAAGCAAAAGTAGAGGCAGATCCACAGATGGAAGAAAGCCTACTTATAAGTGCTACTATTGTGGTATGGAGGGTCACTTAAAGAAGAACTGTCGAAAATTGCTACGAGAGCAAGGCCAGAACAGTTCGCAGCTGAAAAATAAGGAAGGAGAGACACTAGTCACTATTTCTGGAGAGGTGGCTATCTGCTCCATTTATGAGGAGACATGTCTTCATGTTTCAAGCCAAGACGCTGAGTGGGTGGTCGATACTGCAGCATCTTACCACGCCACTCCATGCAGACACTTCTTCACAACATACAAAGCTGGCGACTTTGGTGCAGTGAAGATGGGAAATACCAGTTCCTCTGAGATCGTGGGAATTGGTGATGTTCAGATACAAACAAATACCGGATGCAAAGTAACCCTGAAGGATGTCCGACATGTGCCTGATCTTCGACTCAATCTTCTTTCCGGGATAGCCCTTGACAAACAGGGCTATGATAATCACTTTAGCAATGGCACATGGAAAATGAAGAAATATGCTATGGTTGTCGCTCGAGGACATATTTGTGGCACTTTATACAAAACTCATGTGAAAATTTGTGCAGACATCCTCAACATAGTGGAACGCGAGGCTTCTCAAAATTTGTGGCACCAGAGACTTGGTCACATGAGTGAGAAGGGGTTGTCTACTTTGACAAAGAAGGAGCTAATCACTATTGCCAAGGAAGCTGTGCTAGATCCTTGCAATCACTGTCTATTTGGTAAGCAACATAGAGTCTCTTTCAATTTCTCTTCGACAAGACGATCAGAGTTGCTCAGTCTGGTACACTCTGATGTTTGTGGTCCCTTAGAGGTTGAATCACTAGGTGGTAACAAGTATTTTCTGACATTCATTGATGATGCTTCTCGAAAAGTATGGGTGTACTTCTTGAAGACGAATGACCAAGTATTGGATTACTTCAAACTGTTTCATGTCATGGTGGAGCGAGAAACAGGAAAAAAGCTGAAGTGTCTCCGCTCAGACAATGGAGGCGAGTACACTTCCAGAGAGTTCGATGCCTATTGCAGAAGCCACGGCATTCGACATGAGAAGACGGTCCCACGCACCCCACAACACAATGGAGTAGCAGAGAGAATGAATCGGACAATCATGGAAAAGGTCAGAAGTATGCTCAGTATGGCCAAGCTGCCGAAGCCATTCTGGGGAGAAGCTGTGCAAGTTGCCTGCTACCTGATCAACAGGTCACCATCAGTACCGTTGAATTTTGAAATTAGGAGAAAGTATGGTGCAGTAAGAATCCTTCCTACTCTCACCTGAGAGTATTCGGTTGTTTAGCCTTTGCACATGTATCCAAGGAGCTAAGACAGAAGCTCGATGCAAGGACTACTCCATGCATCTTTATAGGCTATGGAGACGAAGAATTTGGATACAGATTATGGGATCCAAAGACAAAGAAGGTTATCAGAAGCAGGGACGTAGTGTTCCATGAAAACCAGACATTAGAAGACATTGAAAATCCCACGTCTTCTAATCCTAAATTCAGTGCCCAGAATATTGCTCCAGATCCAGCACCAGTGCCATTTACCATAGATGATGACGACGTGCATGAGGAAATGCCAGAAGTAGAACATGAGGATGAAGAAGAGGGTATTGATCAGGGGGAGTCACAACCCTCTCCACCAGAAGTCGTCAGATCATCACATCAACAAGATGATGGTGCACCCCCTGAAACCAGTAATCAACAAGTACGCAGATCTGAACGAGGACGGATTCCATCAACGAAATATTCAGAGTCTGAGTACATTCTACTTACTGATGAAGGAGAGCCAGAAAGCTTCGAGGAAGCACAATCTCATGGAAACAAAGACAAATGGATACAAGCAATGGAGGATGAGATGGAGTCATTGCAGAAGAATCAAACATATGAGTTGGTCGAGCTTCCGAAGGGAAAGAAGGCATTGAGGAATAAATGGGTTTTCAAGCTCAAGAAAGACGGAAGTGAAAATGTGGTGAAACATAAAGCTCGTTTGGTAGTCAAAGGATTTCTACAGAAAAGGGGAATTGACTTTGATGAAATTTTTTCACCTGTTGTAAAGATGACCTCAATTCGAGTTATTCTCGGATTAGTAGCCAGTTTGAATCTAGAGCTTGAACAGTTGGATGTCAAGACAGCATTTCTTCATGGTGATTTATATGAAGAAATTTATATGGAGCAGCCAGAAGGTTTTGAAGTTTCAGGAAAAGAGAACTTCGTTTGCAAGCTAAAGAAAAGTTTGTATGGTCTTAAGCAAGCACCAAGGCAGTGGTACAAAAAGTTTGACTCGTTCATGGTGAGTCAAGGCTATAAAAGAACAGCTGCAGATCCGTGCGTTTATTTTCAACATTTTTCGGATGGAAATTTTGTTGCTCTTCTATTGTATGTAGACGACATGTTGATCGTTGGACAAGATGCAATGAAAATCAGCCAGCTGAAGAAGGAACTCTCCAAGTCCTTCGACATGAAGGACTTAGGCCCAGCTCAACAGATATTAGGAATGCACATAACTCGAGATAGGAAGAAAAAGAGGTTATGGCTATCTCAGGAAAGATATGTTGAACGAGTGATCAAGAGATTCAACATGCATGATGCCAAACCCGTCAGCATTCCACTAGCCAATCACTTCAAGTTAAGCAAGAAGTTATGCCCCTCATCCAAGAAAGAGATAGAGGAGATGTCATTGGTACCTTATTCTTCAGCAGTTGGAAGCCTGATGTATGCAATGGTATGTACCAGGCCAGATATTGCTCATGCAGTGGGCATGGTAAGTCGTTTTCTCTCTAATCCTGGAAAGGAACATTGGGAGGCAGTCAAGTGGATTCTCAGGTACCTCAAGGGTACATCAAAGACATGTCTGTGCTACGGGGGAGCTGATCCAATCTTGGAAGGTTATACAGATTCAGATATGGCCGGAGATCTTGATAGTAGAAAATCTACTTCGGGATTTCTCTACACTTTTGCTGAGGGAGCTGTGTCATGGCAATCAAGACTACAGAAGTGTGTTGCGTTATCCACAATGTAAGCGAGAATATATTGCAGAAATGAAGTCGGTAAAGAAATGTTGTGGTTAAAGCGATTTCTTCAAGATTTAGGGATCAAGCAGATAGATTATAAAGTACATTGTGATAGTCAAAGTGCTCTGGATTTGAGTAAGAACTCAATGTATCATTCTCGGACAAAGCACATTGACATCCGCTATCATTGGATACGAGAGGTGATGGATCAACAACTGTTGAGACTAGTAAAGATCCACACAAGTGAGAATCCAGCTGACATGATGACGAAGGTGGTTCCAAGAGAAAAGTTAGAGCTGTGCAGAGACATAGCTGGGATGGTTATCAAATAACAATCACTTCAGATGCGGCTGGAGGGGGAGAATTGTAAAGTCCAGCCTAGCCCCTTTTGTTGACTCCAACTTTCAACCATCCAGCCACAAATTTCTTACTGCATCAATTTTGGAAGAAAAATTCTTGCAACAGCCAACCACCAATTAATTGTAAATGGTTGAAAATCTCTTCCCACTTTCACCTCCCGTTGGCTATAAATAGAGGCTCAATTTCATTTGTTTAGATACACCCAAGTGAGGAAAGAAATATAGATTAGAGAGAGTTTGAGAGGTTTTTTGATAGAGTTTGTAAATTCTCTTGTAACATTCTATTCAAGTAAGAAATAGAATAGTTTTTCCTCTTATAACTCCTTTTTCGTGATCGGAGAATCACAACATTATTGTACTTTATTGCAATTTAAATCCGGGTGGATGGGCTTTTGTTTGAGCCCCATTTTTTCAAAACATTTTCAACCACACATTCTTCAATAAAGTAATTTTATACGTAAATTGAAAACTTTTCCTTCTTGTTTAACCTCACGTTCTCCCAAAATCACTATTCTAAAATGTATTTTTTCCTCAAAATGGGGCTCAAACAAGGGCTTAATATTATGAACCAATCTTGTATCCGGTAGAAGCCTGAAAAAAAATCCTAATTAGGTCCAGAATAGAACTTTAATCTGTAAGCCATAATCTATAAATGATGTCTTCCCTATATACATTCAGTTAGTATATTAGAGAACCTTTGGATTATGATTACTATATTTGGATGTTCAATTTACTTTGGGACTTCAAGACTTCGGTTGGATTCTTGTTTAGATGACATTTCTTACTAAAAAAAAATTAGCTCTTCTGGAATTCATCTTGGGATTCAATGAAGGTTGTCATCTTACTTTCTTACGACCCTGACGTGTCTTTTGTGAGTTTAGAACATACCTTCCTTTCCAGAAGCAACAACGAGGGGATCTTTACCAGCTGGTTGATGTTCAGAGGCTGAATTCGACCAGTTGAAGACATTGAGGAGTCGACATAACTGTGGAAGGAAAGATCGATGTTTAGAACATCTTTCCAGTGTCATTAAAATTGATCCACCACAATTATCCCTCTTCCTAATTTAGGTTAGTTATGATATTAGAATTGAGATTTGTTTTTTGGTAGGCACAAAGGGAGAATAAATGCAATAAATGCTCCTTAAATGCATGTTCCTTGTTCAATGTTTTTGATAAAGAAAAACGAAGTTTCACAATAAGATCTTTCTTTATATAAAATTTCTTGTACCGTCTCTGTACTCAGTTTGCTGCACACTTTCTGATCCACCACAATTATCCTTCTTGCTAATTTAGGTTAGTTATGATGTTAGAATTGAGATTTGTTTTTTGGTAGGCACAAAAGGAGAATAAATGCAATAAATGATCCTTAAATGCATTATGCATATATGCTTGTTCCTTGTTCAATACTTTTGATAAAGAAAAACAAAGTTTTGTAAGAAGATATTTTCTTATACTCTCTGTACTCAGTTTGCTGCAAACTTTCTGATCTTATAGGTTAATTCATTTGTGGTAAAAGTCTTGGAGCTCCCGACCTTTTTGCGATGTTACAACTTGGTTCTCACCTTAATTTTTTTTTGTGGCAAGAACCATTCCCAATCCTTTCTGTTGGTAGCAAGTTGGCCTCCCGCGCGGTTTTCACCACCCACTTTGCCACCCCCCTTCTGTGTCCTCTCTTTCTGTTGCCTCTTATAGGCAGTTTAGGGTAGACGTAGAAATTGTTTTTAACGGTTATAGGGAAGAAAACCATACAATTGAGACACATTTCTACAACTTGAAAGGTTGAGAATTTAAAAAATAATAATAAATAAATTGATGACCAACTTGTTATATCATGAAAAGGTTGGGGGACCTCCATAGCTGCTTTTTCATTTAGCCCATGACTGATATATATTTTTTAAAACTCATTTTTAATTATATTCTCTCAATAAAATGATTTTGCACATGGGCTCATAAATTTTTCTTACTTTTTAACTACACGATTTTTTAAAAAAAAATCAATTTTCAAAAAAATTATTCTCAAAAATTCTGAATCAAGCAGTTCCTTAGTAAATGCTCTACGTGCATAAAGACAAAGGGGCTTGATCTGATGACACTTCTGGTTGATGCTTATTTCTCCATTGTTTGGGTAAAAAATTTCTAATCATTACTGCAGTTTCAATGTTTTTCAGTTGTCATTGAATTTTAAAAAAATTTCGAATGCTTATATGCTTCCAAAGTTGCTATTTAGCCGTTACTAAACTTTTAACGTTATTTTCTTTTGTCAGTACGAATTGTTTGAAAAATAAACGATTCTGTTGACCACGTCATCGAAACCCTTAATTTTAAAATGGGTGGAAATGGCCTTTTGATCTCAACTATTTGAAAAACGAAATCTTTGTCAGTAAACAAGAAATGTCTATGGAAGCACGTGGGTTTTTAATCTGAAAGCATTTGAAAATTAAGCGATCAAAGATTCAAAAAGAAAAATAAAATAGTACCTTCAAGCAGACAGTAAACTAAAGGAAACTGAACACCACTTTCATAGCCACTCTGTCTGAATCACAGGCACGCGTGAGTAAGTTAAAAAAAAAATTAAAAAAATCATTTATAAAATACTTACGCACACAGGCACACGCAATGTACAGTACTGTACAATACAATCAATCGACGAAACTTTAATGTTCACAAGTCTTATTCAAGGCTATCTAATTTAGCCCTGTTTGATATTGATTAAAATTAGATTTTTAGTAGATTTTGATAAAAATTACGAGATGTGTGGTTGAAATGTTATGGATCCCATAAAATATGTGCATAAAATTAGCTGTTGATTTTGATTTAGATTAAAATCTGAATTTTAATTTTTACCAACGTACCAAATGTCTCACATATGATATATAAATGTGTGTGTATGTAAGCTCTTCAAATTTCTATAGTTATCATCTCTCTCTCTCTCTCAATGTCTAAAAAAACTGCATGAATTTGCATTTTATAATCTGTTATAGTATCCATTTAAATGCTATCAGAACATTAAAATTTCAGTAGTGAATCAAAAAAAGGAGAAAAATTTTAAATTCACAAGGTTTTCTCCTTTTTAATTTGCACCATAAAACTGTGTTTTTCTGCGTGTACTTAATCCTTAAAAGAGAAATGGATATGTGGGAAAGACAGAAGCATCAGCCACGGCGTAAAAAGCAGACGTTTGCTTCGTCTCTTCTCGACGCCATTTATCATTCCATCGATGATTCTGTAGGCCTAAAGGAACAACAAGAAGTGGGAGATTTTGTGATTCATGAAAGAAACAATGTTGCAGAAGTCGAAGAACGAATCGAGAGCATTAGACGAGCAATCATGATAGAAAAATGGATTGAAAACTACAGAAGCATCACTCCAAGGCACTTTGCTTCAAATTCAGGCTCATCAACAGACTCGAGCATGTTTTCACCCTCTGAAACCGAGTCATCGTCACTTTTTACAGGGCAGAAACTGAATCAACGTCGGGATCTCATTCCTGAAAGGCTGTGCAAGATTGCACCATTGGAGACGGAACGGAAAGGAGGATTCATTAGAACAAAATCCAAGATTTTTCGAGAGTCGAAGAAGGTGAAAGAGCCCTATTCACCAGGTGCTAAAATTGCCAACTTCTTGAATTCCATTTTCAGCCCAAGAAATCTGAAGAAACATCAGGGCATGGAGGAATCGAATTCAGTGAGAAAATCTAAATCAATGAAGGACACAACAACATGCTCATTGGCTTCAAGATCTTGCTTAAGCAGAACAATGTCTTTGAGAGCCAATAAATCAAAAAAGTCTGTCCAATTTTCCTCTGTCAGCAATGGTATTGCAGAAGATGGTGTCGGCAGCAGCTTCATCAAGAAAAACATCGATAGTTTTCGGGATTTCGAAGGGAAGAATCTTCGAAAACATGAAATTAGGGAGGTATATGAAGATGATAATGATGTGGATGATAAGAGTTGTGCAAGTTCTGATCTTTTTGAGCTTGAGAATATTGGCAGGGTTGGAATTAGATCATATGAAGAAGATTTGCCAGTGTATGGAACTACAAGTCTTAGAATGAACAAGGCCATTGCTAGTGGATTGGTCGTGTAGATTCAAAAAATTAAGCATTTTCTTGTATTGAATTCTTCTCTAGGTTCATGTTAGATGTATGGACCAGACGGAGTGTTGAAAAATGATTCATGCAATCGACGCTAATTAATTAATTGGGAACTAATCATATTTTATCCAAAGCTTTTTATTTTTATTTTTCGTGATGCAGAAATAAAGGATCCATTCGGAATAAAATGAGAATGGACTACAGTTATAGGCTTATAATAAATCAAGTTAGATTTCCACGAGTATAAGTTATTTCCATAGGTTAAACGTCATCAAGTATTATTTATCGGGTGCTTTCTTAGACACTCAAACTTGTGAGACAAAGGGATGGTTTAGTGGTTAAAGTGCCAATTATGTGGAAGTCATTGCAACTTTGAATTTCGAAGAGAGCACCGTCTATACATTTTATATTTTGGCATTTTCACATTTCATTGCGCAAAATGTTATTTTAACCTATTTTCTTAATTAAAAATTATGAAATAACGAATATACCCCTCTTTAAATAAAAGAAAAAAGAAAAAGAAAAAATTAATTGCAATCACAGTCCCAATTTTTTTTTTTTGAAAAGCGCAAATAAGTCACAAATAAATTATTGAAATGATAATTAGTACATAATATCCATATCTTTCACCATCATTGCTAAAAACGTCCCTACCGTTCAATTTTTTTTTTTTTTTTTTGGCGTTTTCATCCTTAATTACACATTTAATTACGCAAACCATCATTTATATTCAATTTTATCCAATTTCTCAATAAAAAGCTATGAAATAACGAATATACCCTACTATTTAAATAAAAAGTTAAAGAATTAATTACAATCATAGTCCCAAATTTTTTTAAATCTACAAACAAGTCTCCAATAAATTATTTTTTAAAAAAGAATTTAAAAAGTGCAAACGAGTCCTAATTAAAATTATTTAAAAATTAAAAAAATTAAAAAATACAAACGAGTTCCAAAGAAATTATTAAAGAATTTAAAAATATTTTTTTTATTTAAATATGAGGGTATATTCGTCATTTCACAGCTTTTTATTGAAAAAATTGGATGAAATGATGGTTTGCGCAATCAAATGTGTAATTAAGATTGAAAATGTCAAAAAAAAAATAAAAATAAAGGTATGGACGTTTTTCACAATAACGGTGAAAGATAGCGACATTATGTACTTATTAACCTTTTAATAATTTATTTGTGACTTATTTATGCTTTTCAAAAAATTTGGGACTATGGTTGCAATTAGTTTTTTCCTTTTCTTTTTGTTTTATTTAAAGAGGGGTATATTCGTCATTTCATAAATTTTAGTTGAGAAAATAGATGAAAATGACTTTTTGCGCAGTGAAATGTGAAAGTAGGGGTGAAAATGCCAAAAAATGAAAGGTATGGATGTTTTCCACAATAACAATGAAAAGCGGGGACGTTATATGCTAATTACCCTATATATATATAATGAAGTGGCCATAATTCTTCAACCCTACTATCTTCAAAAAGAATTTCGAGAACGACTTTATGCCATGTTTAACACAAATTTTTTAGAACTCTTTTTTAATCGCACAATCCTCTAATAAAATAATTTTGCACATGAACTCATAACTTTCCATACTTTTAACCACTTTGCCTAGTTGAATTCACAAGTGTTCACATGGATTACATTTTTTTCCAAAAATCCAACTGGGGCAGTTGTCCAGACTAGTCCTAATGTGGCTCCACCAATGGTGATACTGGATATGACGACAACATAAAAAAGACTCGTTATAGAGACGTTTAGAGAAAGAGAAGCTACCTTTTGTCGAGCGTCGCAGTGAACTCCGAATCTCACTTTTATGAGCATCACAAGCATATAAGAAGTAAAAGGCGAATAAAATGGAATATTTTGATGATATGATTGGTATTTCTTTCTTTGGATTGAAGGATAAATGATTTCCCTTTTGCTTTTTAGGATGTTGCTAATTGGCTAAAAAAAAAAAACAATATATTTATTATCACCTGATTCATGTGACATTCTAAATAAAATTTATAAACAATAAAATGTGTAGCAATAATGTTAAATTGTATATCTATTTTTAGGTTCCCAACAAAGAGAAGCTCGAAAGTGACATCTTTAGGGAAAGAGTAAAAACTAAAAAGTCTTAGTAACAAAGTGAACTTTTATGATGTTGTCTATAAGAAAATTGAGGCATAACATAAAAAGGTTCACGCTAACAATTGTCAAAGGAGAAATGGGAACTTCAATCCTTTGGAATTGAGAAAAGCCAAAAGAGCACTATGTGGGAGAATAAGATTGTCTTGGGCATTGAACACGACCAAACTCTTTGTCGTTGAAGTAGAGTTGAATTAAAGAAACAGAGAAAAGTGATTCAAGAAATTGGCTTCAAATCTATAAAGATTGAAGTTTGGTATCTTATTCTTCGACTCCAAAGTATAGTTCTATTACCATAGCGTTAAAGTTTCAAATTAATGCAATCTTGCATTAAAACGATTGTGGTCTTGTTTTCATGTTTTTTTTTTTTTTGAAAGAGATTCTAAGAACGATATGCTACATAAACATCAAAGGAAATTATTAGATTGTTTCGATAATAGAAAAAAATAAAATTCATAAGAAACTAAAACATATACATTGTATTGCTTAGTCGTGTCTAGTACTTAATAAAGTTTTATCGAGTCGCGTAAAGGCCCCATTAGGAATCTCATTAAGTCAAAAATAGACATGATAAGACACATTATACCATCCAAATTTTTATCAAGAATAGTAGTTTTGATTTTAATTTTTTCCAAAACTAAACCAAAATAGTCCTAGGTAGCAAAAGGATTTAGGCAGAGTTATGTTAGGCTTAGATTGGATACACGATGAAATTATACTAGTATAATATACATACTATTTACTTAACGATCTTCGTTTTGTGTACACGTTTTAACGTACCCTTTACGTCTTTCTAATTGATCGATTTTCTTTTATTCGTTATTTTGAATTCAATTTTATATAAGAATAACATTTCAACCTTGTCGAGTTTAATTAAATAAATATAAATATTTCAAGACAAGACAAGACTACATAAATACAAGTCCGAACAAAAGTAAACAACTTACCTATACGAGTTGCTTCTTCAGTTTTGTGGCAGCTCTACTCTAAATCACAAATATTTTACTCACATAGTTCCAATATTAAAAAAAAAAAAAAAAAAAAAAAAAAAAAAAAAAATATATATATATATATATATATATATATATATATATATATATTTGCCCTTTAGTTTATCTGATTCTTTTTTCCTTATAAAAGTGCCGTTTAAATTATTTTGTGACTTTTTAATCATTTAGTTTTTTCAGCTTATGCTTCTTTGATTCAACAAGGAAACATTTGTAGGCCTACTTCTAAGCCCAAAAACACAGTAAAAAAGACGGTTTCGGCCTGCACGTGCACTGGCAATAGCAGGCTGGCCACAAAAGTTAATAAAGCCTGTGCTAAAGAAAAGAAAAGAGTTAAGACAAAACCGCACGTGACCACCAGCCTTTTTCAGCATAGGAGGGTTTGCTCGTGTGTATGTGTACTGTTTTGGAGAATTCATTTTTCTTAGACCGTAATTTCATCCTAGGGGTGACAATTGAATCGAACGGACGAGATTGAGCAAAGCGGCTTGTTGGCTCGCCCACTTGGCTCTTTGGGCTCAACTCCTGGACTGCTCAGACTTGTTGAGAGACAAGCTCGAGCTCGAACCGAGCCCAAAAGAAGTTTGGGCGAGCCAAGTTGGAATCATCAAGAATCAATTTGATTAAACGAGTACAACGCAAAAATGGAAAGTAAAGAGAATAAATAATGTGCAAATGAAGTTGAGAAATTAAAATGAAAGGATAAGTGGTTGAATTTATAAAGGATAGTGGAGGAAAGTCTTGGAAAAAAAAGAGAAAAATGTTGGAACATTTATTGATTACGGAACAAGCAAAATAAACTCAACTACTCATTGTTCAGTGAAGTTGAGAGTCTAAACAAATGGAGTTGTAATGTAATTTAGGGTCCGTTTGATTGAGAAAAGCGGAAAGGCTTTAAAATTTCATGTAAGTTGGAAAATTAAAACTCAAGTACTCCATAGGAATGTATTTTCTATAAATTGGCAAAAAAAACAAGTTTAAAGTGGTTGTACATTAGAATTCAAACTCCATTTCCACTTTCGTACTAAACAGCTAAAGTAAAAATTGAATTCCTCGAATATGACATTTTCCATGAAAAAGTTTCCAAGCGACTTGGCTTGTGCGGGCCAAATACCATCCATAGGCGATGAACAACATCATACACATTCAAAAGGGAAGGTTACTTTCAACTAATAAACGTACGCTAGTGAAGAAATATTTCAAGCCATTCCAACATACGTTGTGAGCACTTTCAGATTACTTGAGACGGTGTGAAACGATATTCAGTTATGCGGTTTTTGTTAGGTTCATAAGAAGGGAACAAGAAAATTTTTGGATTAATCGGGGGAGCTTATGCATCAAAAACAACTTTGAGAAACGGGGCCACGTGATTTGCAATCTTTGAATCAACCAAAGTTCATAAAACAACCATGTCGACTTCTACAATGAGCCTATTTGATGTAGAATTTTTATAGTAGATTTGTAAAAGTGATTTTTCGGAGAATATGTAGTTAAAAAGTATGGAAAATCTATGAGTTGCAAAAATATTTTATTTGGAGAATGTGCGATTGAAAATGAGTTTGAAGAAAAAAATGAATTTTATAGGGGCAAAATAAGAATTATTTGGCATCTATGGTCTTAAATAACAAATATTATCAGCTTGGTAACTCTCTCCGCAAATGCTAAGCTCTGCTAATCATAGAGCATTATTTGGGGCTGCCTATTACTTTGTAAAAAGGATTAGATGGTGTGTGCCATGAAGAAATTATCCAAACTTTCCAGGATCGAATGTTTCCTTGAACACCTTCTTTTACGACGTACCTTTGCTTTCAACGAAAATGTGGCAAGATTGTACAATTTTATTTCCCCCACTGGTGGATGGGATTGAAGAAAGCTTACTTTCTCCAGATAGACAGTGAAATAGTCAAGAGCATCCCACTTAGCTTAAGAGCTGAAGCAGATCGAATTATTTGGCACAATAGGGCATTTGATTGAGTTGGCAAAATTAGCGATCAAAGAGGAGTTAGAGGGGAATGAACAGAAGGCAGTGAGAGTGTGAACACATCTGTCTAGAATGCTATGAATACACAGATACTAAATACAGATGCTACAACGAGTATAATTGATCTCGTGCTCCAGTTGGTAGGATAAAAACTTTTCACTGCTGACGTGACAAGAGAACCTTATTCTGCCTATTGGGGACGGGAGGTTCAACACGCTTTATATATTATTTTTTAAGCTGAAGATGCAGAGGCGATTGCAATGTCCGAGGTAAAAATAGAAATAAAGTTGTACTCGCACTAACCTCCTTTGCTCCCACATCCCCAATTGCTCGTAGTTCGGGTATAACGTATTCCTTTTTTTTTTTTTTAGTATAGTAATGATATTCGGTACTACTTGTATTTAACACCGATTTAAGTGACAACACTTTTATCATTAAATTATATGTTCAATTAAATACAAGGATTCATGACTTATTTAGCCTCTGTTTGAACCATATTAAAATTTTTACTCTCATTCTTCTACTCATTTTCAACCATACATTTTTCAATAAAATAATATTTTTCATCACATCAATAATTTTTCTTTCTTTTTCAACCACACATTCTTCATCAATGTATTATTCCAAAATATATTTTTCCAAAATAATGAGGCTCAAACACACTCTGAATAGAACATATGACATGCTGACATCTAAAATAATGTTTAACACTATTGGTGTTAGATAGCATTTTTTTTTAATATTGCCGGCCTTTCGTGATGAACAACCATAATAAAAGTTTCTTATTTAAAACTAAAATTGAAGTTAGTGATCTAATTCAAACTAAATTGAATTTCAGTGACCAATTGGGACAATTAGATTTTATTGTCCAAATTGAGATTTTGCTTAAAGTTCAGTGACTGCAGATAAAATTATTCTAACTTCCCAAAATGCCAAATCAACGTTGTCCGTAGATGGTTGCCGCGTAATGAGAAGAAGAAAATGCATCTTCTACCATTGATTGATCAAAAAAATTCAGACAAAAATAACTATGAAAACTTCTCCGCGTTGATTACGTACATTATTGATTTGAATATTCCCACAACCTTAATTCGTAAATATTATGTTAAAACCCCTTTTTTGACAACGTTTTTTCTTTATTTTATTATCAGAAGATTATATACAGAACATAAATCAATTGGAGGGCTTAATTTTTTGCCGGAATTAATCGATCAATCGCCATGAGTTTCCTTTTTGGAAAGAAAAAGACTCCGGCAGGTTCGTTTCTTTGTTTGCTTTGCACTGAAGTATGGTATTATATAATTGGTTTTGGTTCTTTTTTTAAATTTTTTTGAATTGGGACTTATTTGATGGTGTAATATGGTTTTAGATGTTTTGATCAGATCAAGTTATTGCTCAATGACTTGTGATATGAAAATTTCCAGTTATCTATTTTGAGGAATTATTTTTGGTTGGGGAAACTAGACAGAAAGACTAGAATTTAGATAACGTTTATTTCTGTTTTAGAAAATCTTGCTTTGATTTATTTGTGTCGAATTTGAGATTAGTATTATGGGCAGAGGAACAAATTCCAGGAGGTGAAATGTGCAGCACACATGATGAAACACGGGATCATTGCTGTAAGCTCAATTAGGAGTTATAGTACAGATCATAGCGTTTAAGAATCATGGGGAAATTGTGGTAATATTTGTTAAATATAGATATTTCTGACAAAAACTAGGTAATTTTGTTTCTTTAAGAAGATCTGTAATGGAAAATGATCTATATTGAGAATGTATTTGTGGACTCAATGCTCTTTTCATTGGGGCAGACGCAGACTTTCGAAATTAGGGGAGCACTATCTAACTTTCAGATTTTTTTTGGGAGGGAGAAGGGGAGAAACGGGATTACGGGATGGATTTTGGAGACGGGAGAGAACTGAGAAGAGAGGCGACTCAGGGAGCTGGGCTGCTGGAGAGAAATGAAAGGTAGGTTTTAGATTTTTTTCTTTTTATATTTAATAAAAAAAAAAACCCCAAAATCTAAGGGGACACGTGCCCCTGTAGGCCCCTGTGTAGGTCCGCCCCTGCTTTTCAAGGCAAAGGGCCTACAGTTTTTTTGACACAGTGAAGATGTTTAGAGAAATATCAAGTTGTATTAGTTAGTTTTTTAATCAAGGATGTTTAGATTACCTGGATATGGGAATAGGCATACTTCCTCCTTTGTCTCTAAAAGACTGGATGCCTTTCTACTGTCTTTGTCCGAATTCGTTCCATATCAAAAAGATAGATCCTTTTATGTTTAAAGATTTATTTTATCATGTAATGAGAAAAGATATATCGTTTAATTTTGAATATTTATTCTGTCATGGTTAAGTAATTCAATGCCTGAAAACCATTTTGCTACTTTATTTATATCTCTTTCCTTCTTAAAATGTGAGTGGTAGAGAGTTTTTCTTGATGATGGTCAATCTGTTAACCTATACCCGATTTAACATGACCATCATTTCTAAATAATGGAAGCAAGTATTCTATTCGTGCCAACATACCTCCTCCATGTGTTTGGCATTGCAGTGACAGACTGTTTTGTCCTGGGCACAGGGTTGATGTCTCTAGAACTGTTATTGCATTACAACAACTTTCTTTTAAGCATAGCAAAACATGCTCTTAGAAACAAAGCTTATTTCCAATAAATTTGGAGCATGAATCCTTTTTCATCATATCAAAATGTTTAGTTATATCAAGTGTTTGGTCACCAGACTCACCACATTAGGCCATGTTAATTTGGATCTACCTATCTCGCTTTTGATCAATTTTACTGGATCGCTTCACTTTGTTTACGAGAGTTTCTACCCACATGCAGCAAAGTGTTATTACATTACATGGCAAATTTTATTGTATGAAGCATGTCCATGTTACGACGACACGTGATTATGCTCCATTAATGTTGTCTAAAACCATCTAAGCCTATGTGTTGTGGGGAATTAACTAGACATGCACAGCAGAAAGTTTAGAACTTAATTCCCTACACATGACAACTTTTATGTTCTAACGTGATTCGTGATAAGAAATTGTTACCTCTTAATGATTCAGATAGTAAAAACTGATTTCTCCTTTGAACTTCCAATTTTGTAAAATTGATTTCTTCAACACAACAACAATACCATATCTTCATCTACCGTAACATCCTAAGAGATAATTACCGTATTCCAGATCTTGATTTACCATAGTAACTGTAACGACCCAGGTCTCTATATTCAAGTCGTTAGCTTGTGTACTGTCCGCTTTGGGTGGGCATATGCCCACTTATCCCTCACGGCTTTCTATCGCGTTCCCCAGGATTCGAACCCAAAACCTCTATCTTATGGCCCAATTGGTACCATGATTCAATTTAAGTCTCGCATATGATAGAGGTCTTGGATTCGAATCTTGGGGGACGTGATAGAAAGCCGTGAGGGATCTGTGGGCATATGCCAACCCAAAGCGGACAGTATGTAAGCTAACGGATTGGGTATAGAGACCTGGGTCGTTATGAAAAATGTGCATTTTTTTTGTAATGACCTGACCTCGAGCCGGAGCAGTTATCATATCATACGAACTGTCCGCTTTGGGAGAGCTTAAGCCCATCTTGCCCCTCACGGCTTTCTGACGCGTCCTCCGAGATTCGAACACAAGACCTCCATCATATGAGAGACTTAAGTTCTTGAATATTCAACTTAAGTCTCCCATATGAAGGAGGTCTTGTGTTCGAATTCTGGGGGACGCTTCAGAAAGCCGTGAGGGGAAGATGGGCCTAGTCTCTCCCAAAGCGGACAGTTCGTATGATATGATAATGGTTCCGGCTCGAGGTCGGGTCGTTTTTTGTAACGACCCGACCTTGCCCCGGAGCCGTCATCATATCATACGTAATTCAATTTAAGTCTCCCATATTATGGAGGTCTTGGGTTCGAGTCTTAGGGGATGCGTCAGAAAGTCGTGAAGGGTAAGATGGGCCTGTGCTCTCCCAAAGCGGACAGTACGTACGATATGATGACGGCTCCGACACGAGGTCGGGTCATTACAGTAGCCCAAGTATTCTGTCTCTAATAGTAATCCACACTGAAAAATTTCAAGACGAAAATTCCTATAATAGGAACAATAAGGCAGACGACTTCTAGGTTTTGAGAATTATTTTTGTTCTATCAAAAATCTATATCCTTTCAACCTTAGTATTGGACGATTTATAGATTTTGTAATTATAATAATCCTGTTAGGATAATAAAAACCTTTATAATGCTAATCCCATCAGGACAATAAAAGTTCTAAATTTATTGGCCCCAAAAGTAATTCATTTTATTCTGTAATTTTAGCTCATTAACTGAATCTAAAATTAATTAATCACATTAAATAATTTTGACCCAATAGTTAATAGTCAAATCTACGAACTAATTTGTAGCATAAATGTATCATATGCGTCAATTAATTAAATCTTCAATTTCATCTTCTAGTACTTACCCTTGTTGTATGACTTATTAGAATCCGAGTCACGATGACAACTAATATGAATTATTATTCAGTTCAAATCATGATAAGATAAGTTAAAAACTCATTTTAATTTATCGATTAATTCAACAATCAATTTATTCGTATTAAATATCCAAGATTAATATCTAGCAACGTGTCAAGGCTACCCATGTGATATACAAGTCATATGGTATGACAAGACCCAAAATGTTTGGTTAGCGTGAAATACAATCCCTTCATTGACTATGTCCGAATTGGTTAAAAGATATGGATTTCAGTGTCAACGCATTTGACAAATTATGTTATTTTTTACCTTGAGCTTTTGATTCAACGAGTTGTATTGAAACTCCTTTAAAATCATAACTCCACCTTGGTCAAGGACTTTCAGTATCAATGATCAATTCTGTGAAGAGTGATGAATCCCATCTTAATCATTCATCAATTTTTCCTGTAATGCCTAATTATTGTTGTATTAACAACCCTAAATAGAGTTTACATCCAGCACTATCAAAATATGATGATCCACACATAAGATTCCTTTATGATCTCAAGTTCAAGGATCAGTTTCACAACCTTCATTGAGAAGAAATAATCATGGACGCTCAAATAGTCACCCATATGGAATCTTTATTGCAGACCTTCAATGAACTTATTCATCTAACGAGCATCAACATATTCACTTGAGCTTCCCCTCACTCTAGTTAATGAGGTCAACTACTCTTTTCAAAAGAAAGAAGTGCAATATGTGCTATCCTATCCGGACTAATCATATCTGTATCTCATTTTCCCATACGACTAGGGATTGTTCAAGAATAGATCAACATCATATGTATCTCGCTATCACAACTCCTTGTGATTAACATATAACTGGCATTTATTCTTTGAACTCCATTATTCATACGTATTTATCCATATAAACAATATAATGGGGATGTCAATAAATAGAATTAATAGTATTTGATAATAAAATAAAGTCTTGATAATAAAATAAAGTCATTATACCAAAAATCCATTGGACATATGGTTATTGTGAGTGGATGGGTTATTTGTTTGCCCAGTTGCTAAAGTATATATTCCAAAGGTTGGAGTTTTTTCTTATGTTTTCCTCTCAGAACCCTTGTTTTATGGGGCCAACCTTGGGATTTACAGATTGCTATGGATATATTTGTTGGTTTTGTTTCATTATTATATTTTTCAAAATTAGTTCGTGTTTCTTTCGTCACATGTTCCATTTTTAATGACTACCTTAATTTTGGTGCTCTGATGACCTGGGGTACTAACCATGGAGCCTGGCTTATGATCAGTGGTTTTTAGTTTGGAATAAATAGGTTATAATTGTGGTCTCTCTTTTTTGACAGAGCATTTCATTGATCTGTATTACTTATAATATTTTATTATTATGATTTCCAGAGCTTCTCCGAGAGAATAAGAGAATGCTTGATAAATCAATTCGTGAAATAGAGAGGGAGAGACAGGGTCTGCAAACACAAGAGAAAAAACTTATTGCGGAGATAAAGAAAAGTGCCAAGCAAGGGCAGATGGTACGTGGGCCCTCCAGATTTCATATGCTCAGCTTCTGAATTGTAAATGTGATGTTTTAACTCATTGTCTCAAACGAGATAAAGCCATCTTGCTGCCTCTTTATGTTCCAGAACTTTAAATTAACTTTCTAGCAGTTGATTTAGTTCCTTGAAATTTTTATGTGCAATCAAAGAGGCAAGCCAAAGCAACTCTGTCTCCGATTACATTTTTTTTTTTTTATCTAGGTGATTGACTAGGTAAAAAATGAATATTGTTCTTCGCAAATTATGAATATTAATTTTTGTTGCAGAATGTTAGAAGTTCAAATATACTGTTCTCCCAACATTGCAATAGGTGGTTGTATCAATGTTAATGCCTGTGCATTGTCTTGGTCTAATTTTTCTTGGTGGACTTGCCCACTTTGGGCATATGAAATAACAAAAAGTATGTTGCATGTTTCTGGAAGTAATGAGATTTCTGAAGAATCTTTTCTGGAAAAGTGGGGGGGGGGGGGGGGGGGGAGCCCTTTGCCATTTTACATGTAATGAAGGCTTGAAATGAATACAATTTCTGTAATGATTTGTAGATGGGGACAAAAGAATTGCACTATGTTAATTTATTTCTTCCCTTTTCCTGTTTTATGTTTGATCACTTTCAAATTATTTTCAATTAAGGTCATAGATTTTGGTTTTTCCAACTTTGGCAGATAAAGGATTATAAAAAATAAAATTTGGCATATAGCTTACCCAAATAATCGGGGGCTAGAAATCATCATTATATGTCAAATTCTTTTATATTGAACTGGTCTACTATGCTCGGACTTGGCATTCGCCAGCATACACGACACGGGTATGAGTATAAAATATGGGGTGGATCCTTCAATATTCAAGCGGGGTATGGCAATTGTAATTAATTATGTCATTTCTAACATTTATTTTAATTTTGTGCTTTTGTCATGTAAATTTATGCTATTTTTGGTGTTTTAGACTTTTAGTATAAATTTCTAGTTGGCTTTAAGTGACATGTTCTATATTTTAAAAATTTGTCACTTAATTATTATTTAACATTTTACATGTGAATTTATGGGACATTGAAAATTGAAGTGTGAAAGATGTACCCACGTACTCGTGTTCAAAATTTGGAATCTTTTTAGTCATGTTCCCCCGTATTCTACATTTTAGAAAATAAGATATCCGATACTTAGACACGTACCAATAACTGATACCCATACCTGAGTTCAAGCATCATAGGAACCGTTCACGTATGCCTGACATGTTAGCAGAATTGTAGAATGAACATAATAGGATTTTGTGCTGATTATTTCAATTCTGGTGTTGGAATTCCTTGAAACATGTCAGGTGCTATAGAACTGCTAGATTCTCCAAGTAGATCAAGATGCTTCATATAATTTGCTTTTTCCTTGCCTTTTGATATTGTTTCTGGAAATTGATTACATTGTAGTTTGTTATCATTGTGCTTCCTTGATAGAATTTGATACTTTTGGTTCCATCAGTGATTCTAAATGCAACTCATTTTGAGCCCAGTTACTCAAAGCCATTTTTAAGTGCTTGTTGCAGGGAGCTGTTAAGGTGATGGCTAAAGATCTCATCAGAACACGCCATCAGATTGAAAAATTCTATAAGCTCAAATCCCAACTACAAGGTGTATCCCTCAGAATTCAGGTATTTTGTCATGACTCGGTTATTTAGATTTAATTTTGGACTTCTTAAGGGTTTTGTCTTTCAGCAAGGACTTCAGTAAAGAGTTTTTGTATTCTTCCATATCTTTTTTTGCATGCTGGAGTCCCTTTGCATTTTTCCTTTTCGGTGTCTTGTTATTCTAATGTTGTCCTGCTAATGGTTGCACTTGGGGCAATTTTCTGCATGATTGCAAGACGTTAGAAGTATCTGAGGAGATAAAAAGGCATTTAATATGAATGTACATGCTAATTTTTGTCTTCTAATTGACTCCATAAATGTTGCTAAATTGTTGCCATGGAGACTTGAAATTTGTCCTAAATGTGAATGGGGCTTGACAATTTGTTGAACTATCTGTATGCAAAAGTTAGTACCTTAAGGATGTGGAAAAGTTAAATTTGTTATAGACGTTGACTTTGTGACATTTTAAGTTTGTGTATAGTGTATAGTAGTTCATTTTGATCCAGGTAGTTCGGTTATGTGGATTTGATATGTTAGGCATGATTTTGGTTTTAATTCATCATCATACGTCCAATTTTGTATTCTTTTCAATCATTTATTCAGCCAGAAAATTTAATCACAAGTAAACAGTTTTGTTTTGCTGAAGAGAATGTAACAAATAGGGGTGGCACCAACTGATAATTTTTTATGGAAGGACATGTATTGCAACCACGTAGACCTGAAGAGGCTCCAATTTGTAAGAGGAGGCAATGCTTGCAGAAGATTTTAGAAGAGGGAGGGGTTGACCAACACTAAAATGTCATAAAACAAAATTTTTGTCTATTCTTGTTGCAGTTCCTAAGGATTTAATTTTATTGGTTCTGTCATTTGATGTGTCAATAAATCAAATGGGGTGGTGAAAGAGAATCTATGTAGCCGACTGCAAATTTCTTTGGAATAAGGCTTAGTTTGTTGTTATAAATTATTTCATTTTGCAGTTTCTCCTTTTTTTTTCCTATACTTCGCTTTGCGACTTTTTTCATTAACTTCAATACCTCTTTCCAGACATTGAAATCAACACAAGCAATGGGGGAGGCGATGAAAGGTGTTACAAAGGCAATGGGCCAAATGAATAGGCAAATGAACTTGCCATCACTTCAGAAAATAATGCAAGAATTCGAAATGCAGAATGAAAAGATGGAACTAGTAAGTGAGGTGATGGGAGATGCCATCGATGATGCACTGGAAGGAGATGAAGAGGAAGAGGAGACGGAAGAGTTGGTGAACCAGGTTCTTGACAAGATTGGAATCGATATTAATTCTGAGGTAATATCTTTTTCTCCTTTGATTCTCCGTGTTGGATTTGAAGATGGTTTTTTCTTTAGCATGTGCTAATCAATTCATGCTTTGAACTTGATGTAGCTTGTTAATGCACCGTCCACGACTGTAGCAGCCCCAGCTTCAAAAGGTAAGGTTCCACAAGCTGAGTCAACAGGAAATGACGATGGCGGGATAGACAATGACCTTCAGGCCAGGTTAGATCATTTGAGAAAGATGTAATTGACTTGTAAAATATATAAGTTAGATGGTTAGCTGGACGAGATCATGGCTTTGTAACATCTGTGAAGATTATTAAACTCCATACATTAATAATTTCAATAGAGTACATTTATTTCTGCTCATTTGTGGCACATGAATATTTTTCTTGCTCCGACACTAAATAACATGTTTCGTACACAATATTGTACACGACTTGACATTACAGAGTTTCTTCTTCTTTGCTGTTGAGAACAATCTAGACTAGTCTCAAAGAGTAATAAATAGTTCATATGCTACGGAGTAGAACTTAATATGCTGACCATTGGAAACTCTTCAAACTTTAGCAGATGGTACAAAGTGAAAAAGACAAAAGTTTCCTAGTATGAATGGCAGGAGAAAGTCCCTTTGAGTTGAGCTCTATTCAACTTGTTACACATTAAGCCCTAATTCATACTTTCAAGAGCAGTATAAATGAAAAAGCAATAAAGAAATAAGCAACATATGCACAGAGCTCCTGTTTGAGCTACATTAAAATTTTCATTTTCATTCTTCTACTTATTTTTAACCATACATTTTTCAATAAAATAATATTTTTCATCATATCAATAATTTTTCCTTATTTTTCAACCATACATTTTTCATCAATCTACTATTCCAAAATACATTATTCCAAAATAATGATGCTCAAACACACCCAGAGTTATAGTCGTTCACCCTCAATCATCCATTAGCCACTACTGGCTTGTTATGTGACGAATGAATATAAGATTTTTTCCTCGCACCTTTCTTTCATTGAAAAGCAGCCCTCTGAAAAATATAAATACGAGGGTGACTTGATATATCTGTGAATGTTCAACATAGGTCGATCTGTGGTCAAGAGAATAATATTTGGGTGGAGCTTATACTCTCTCTCTCTCTCTTGCTTATAATCACCAAATAAGTCCTTTACAAAGAAAATAAGCTCAACTTTGCAGTATGATTAGACTTCACAATATCTAACATTTCTTAAAGACTGAGAATCAAGAGAGGATAGAATGTAGAAGCATGTTATTAGGGGAAAAAAAGTAGCAAAGTGAACTCAGGGATTATGAACTTTCCTGAATACGTAATTAGGAAGAAACAGCCTTCCAGTATGTAAGTGTATATTAACTCGACAGCAATATAGCTTGGATAATGTACATGACGACACTGGAGAGTATAATGTTGTTAAACTCTGTAACACGAATACTTCAATTAGGGTAATGTGTCCGTGTCTGACATGTCTCAGACTCGTGTCGAATATCGACATTCATCAAACACTATTATCATAATTTTTTCTTTATTTAATAGAAATATTATATATATTTAACTCAAAATTATTATTAACTAACAAACATGTACTCATATTTAAAATATTTCAACAAGAAAAATGAATAACTAGTATAAAATTAAATTTATATTATATAAATGAAGAATTTTAAATAATTTAACCAACATGTCAACTGTGTGTTCTGTCAATATTTAAAAAAAAAATCATGTGTCGACGTGTTCGATACTTGTCAGTGTCGATGTATCGTAATCGTTAAGTAACACGATAAATAGAGACGAAAGCCAAAGGTTGCCTGAATTTCTTATCCTTTGCTTTCAATTCATCTTGGCCCTTTAACCTGGCACAGTCTTATTTGTAATACTTGATTTGGGTCCACGTCTGTCTCTTGTTTTTGGCCCATCCATGTTTAGGCCTCTTGTCAGGTCTAACCAAGTTTGGGACTTTGAGTGTCATTTTTTTTTCCAGGTAAATGTAAAGTTGTATTGATCAAAATTCATTTACTAGTAAATCGAGCATATTCGGGCAAATCAACAAAAGATGTACAAGCGATAAGATCTAATGATCCATCACTAAAGATTCAAAATGAATCAAAACAATATAATACAATGAAAACATGATTTTATATGTGTTTTGATACGTCTTACTATACTATCGACTTTGCGCGTCTTGTATTGGCTTATAGGTGTTATTGTTTACCTTTTCCGACCTAATTGCCCTTTCTGTATCCTATGCCCATGGAAGGTTAGGCTCAACCACCTTCCTAAGGCAGTGTAATTTCTTTTTGATAATAATACAATTCCAAAAATTGCTACGAAAACAAATGTTGGCCCTTTAACCCGGAGTTTATACACAGTTCGCCTTAGAATCTTGTAAGTAATTACTATCTACACTTCAAAAGCTTTGCAAAAAGATTATCTTTTGATATTATCATCTGAGTTCATCATAGGCCCCCACACACCAAAGATAAGGCATTAGGCAATATGCACAAATAGTATCATTTCATTCCACACTGTCAATGATTTACAAACTTCTAAACCAAGTTGCCTGAATCCAGAAATCCTTCTCGAGAGTTTTCTGATTGATCGGGGGCAGAAACCCCGCGAAGAACCAGTGGCTCGACCAGGGAACGACAAAGTGGACAGTTAAGGTGGGAATAAAGCCACATATCAATACAGGGAGCATGGAAACAGTGCTTGCACTGTGGAAGTTGCCTTATTTCTTCACCTTCTTCAAAAACTGATAGACAGACTGCACATTCATCAGAATCATCCGCTTCATTTTTCTTGTACTTGATGCTGGACAAGACGGCTTTCTTCGGTTTATGAATTCTCAGGGTTGAGGTAGGTTCGAGGTCACCTGTGCGTCCCAGGCGAGTGCCACCGTAGTATACTGTGCACAATTTTACGATTATGAGATTGTACACTACCAGCACAGTTGCAGCCGTTCCTAAAACGAAGAGGCCATAATATAACATGGCCAGGTTTGGTTTTTCTACAGAAGGTAGTGATACTGGGGGAGGAGGGTGCATATAGGGGATTGGATTTTGAGGTTCTCCCATGGTGTTTTAGTTCAAAATTGCAGAGGTTTATTGAGTAGATTCGTTTTTTGTGTAATAGATTCTAGCAACTTATGATATGATTATAATCTGTTACATCTTGAAACCGTGGTCCTGAGGAGTACAGAATTTTATCTATAAAACTGTGGGTTTAAAAATATAGGTAATCTACACTATAATAAAGACAAAATAAATAACTTCTTGTATAGGATTAGCATGAATCATGATTGATAGAGAATATTTGAATTAAGAAATATCTCACTTGTTAGGAGTCACTTCAAATAATTTATACAGAAATTCGAAGTAGGGATGGTGAAGTTCTTAAATCTAGTCCCACCCCTGTTGCCCCCAACCAATATCGGACATTACTCGGGCACTTTCTTTCTTAATATTGTCGATTCTAGTCCAACCCGTCATGCCATTAGGGGTTAGGAACTGCAGCAGGACCTTTTGTTTTGCCAAACCCACCCTATCTATGGTTTGATGAATATGTGCCTGCAAGTTCTTGTGGGTTTGTTTGTCGAGAAAAGTGTGCCGTCGGGAGCATTCTCTTGAGTTTTTGCTTGCTTAGGTCCTCTCCCGGTGTTGAAAAGCTTTGTGGTTAGTTTAACTGGCCACTATAGGTAATATAATTCATATTCATCTCTTTATACTTTAAAGGCAATAATATATAAAATATTCATATGGGTCTTTCGTGGGTGCACTAATAATTTATATGGAATGAGTACACTCTAGATCAGTCTTGAAGTAATAGTTCATCTGCTATGTAATAGAACTTAAAAGACCCTTGGAAACTCTTCAAGCTTTAGCAGATGGTACAAAGTGAAATATACGAGTTTCCAACTATTAATAGCCCAACATGGAGAAAAGTCCCTTCAGTTGAGCTCTGTTCCACTTCCCACTTGAACACACACACACACACACACACAGAGCTGTGCCCAAAATGAAGAACCTGTTATGGATTAAGCCTAATCCATATTGTATAGTGCAATAATAAACGAAGAAGGTATCAGAAAACAAGCAATGTACGCAAAGTTATGGTAGTTCGCCCTCAATTTCAGAGTTACGTTCACTAGCCACTACAGATTTGTGCTAAGATGAAGAAGAATAGCTCTTTCCTCACACCTGTCTTGCACTAGAAAAACGGTCCTCTAATAAATGGAAACATGAGGGCGACTCGATACATGTGGGAGTGTCCAATACAGGTGGATTCGCAGTCAAGAGACTAAGTTTGCAATATGTTAAACTTCACAATATCTAACATATTCTAAGGACTGAGAATTAAGAGAGAACAGAATGTAGAAGCATAGCAAAGTGAACAAAGGTATTGGCAATTCTTAGAATATCATTATTAGGAGGAAAAGACCTTACTATGTATAGATGTACTAACTCGAAAGCGTTACAGCTTGGTTATGACATTTTGTGACACTGGAGTGTTATAAGGTTGGTAAGTAATGCGAAAAACAGAGACGAAAACAAAGGTTGCCTATTGAATTTCTCTTCCTTTGAATTCATTTTGGCCCTTTAACCCAGAGTTTATATATAGTTGCCCATACAATCTTCTGAGCAATTTATTGTCTACAGTTCAACAGCTAGCAAATGAATATCTTTGTTGTTTATATTATCATCTCAGTTCATCATAGGCCCACAAGCACCAAAGATTAAAGGCATTAGGCACAAAAAGTATCATTACATTTCACACTTTCAACGGTTGACAAACTTCTAAACCAAGTTGCCTGAATCTAGCAATCCTTCCCGAGAGTTCTCTGATTGGATGGTGACATAAGAACACCGGAGAAGAACCGGGGAACGACAAAGAGGACAGTCGAGGTGGGAATAGAGCCACATATCAATACAGGGAGCATGAAAACAGTGCTTGCACTGTGGAAGCTGCCTTATTTCTTCACCTTCTTCAAAAACTGATAGGCAAACTGCACATTCAGAATCATCATCTTCTTCCCCTAATCTATCTTTCTTGTACTTGAAGCTGGACAGTGATAATTTCTTCGGTTTCTTAAGTCTTCGTTCGAGGTTAGAGGTACGTCCCAGCCGTGTGTTATCGGAGTATTCTGTGCACCATTTTACGATGATGAGATTGTATAGAACAAGCACAGTCGCAGCCGTTCCGATGACGAAGAGGCCGTAATATAACATATGCAAGTTTGATTTTGGCAGAGAAGGAGATTGCAGTGGGAGAGGGTGCATGTGGGGAATTGGAGGTTCTCCCATGGTGTTTTTGAACAAAATGGCAGAGGCTTATTGGGAAGTTTGGTGTTTTGTGTAATGGATTCTATCCACTTATAATCCATTAGAATCTGTTAAATCTTTTAAGCCGTTGGTCTCAAGGAGTCTATGAATTTTATTTGTAAAATACAGGCAATTATGTACAATAATAAAGACAAAGTGAAGAAGGTCCATTGGTACAAGATGAACATGAATCTCACTTGAAAGAGAATATTTGAACTAAGAAAATCTCTCCCTCTTTAAGAGGCACCTCTAAGGCTTTTTGAGAATAATATAAAAGTTATATAAAGCACATGAATTTTAACTTTTTACAATACCATCGGAATTCCGACATCAATTAGCCCTCGTTTGATCAACATTATTATCTCATTAAAATGAAAAATATGACTGTTATCCATCACATCAACATTTAAATTTAAATTTTCTATCTCTTGTGTGTGCCCCAATAACTGCTATATTTTTCATTCTCATTCTATAATAATTTGGCCCAAACATGGAGATAATTAGAGATCACGAAAAGTGATCACCGATACATATTCGTCAGTGATTATCGAAGACCATTACAATGGTGATACTATTAGCAATTATCGAAGGTGATTGTCGTCGTAGTAGTCATAAGTGTTATCTAGACAAGTTTTGTATTTATTTAGTGAAGTACCGATGGCATATTCTATCATTTAAGTCAAGATATTTTAAATTTTTATTTACAATTTTAATTGCAGATAAGTTGTTTTTATAATTATATTTCTTTCAATAAATTTAATTTATTATAATATTTATTCTTTAATATTACAGACGGCAAATCTGTTTGTAATCCTGTTTGTAATCTGAAATAATCTATTTAATTATCTACATAATTGTATAAAATTAATTTATTATTTAAAAGTCGTAATGATACATTGCTTTTACCTGATGTCATAATCACCGACAATATCATATTGCCAATAGAGATTTTGATTCACTCTGCAAGTTGTTTGTATGAATATTTATAAAAAAATATCTCAATGAGATAATATAAATTAATTGTTTTATTTATTTATTTATTATGTTACTATATTTTTTATAATGCTTATGGGGATAACTTTATGAGTTAATTGATTAACAAATATGCCGCTTCATTGATGACAATTTTGTCAATATTGGAAGTGACTCTTTGAAAGCGTTTGCTTACAAATTAACCCCTAACAATTTAAATATGTCGGCTTTCGTGGTCGAATAAACGAAAATGGAAGGGAGAAAAAATATTTACAAAAATTGCGATTTCTAATAAGGACTATCATTGATCTGCACGTCATGATTATTATCAATGTAGCAAGTAAGAAGCAGGGGAGGACCCCGGGGGTCACGTGACCCTGCAAGTTTTGAGATTTTTTTATTTACTTATAAAATCATGTCTGGTGTTGATTAAAATCTAAATTTTAATTTAAATCAAAGTTAACAATTAATTTTAATAATATATTTCATTGAATCCATAATTATTTAATTTTTATCAAAATTTACTAAAAAATTGATTTTAATCTCCACCAAATAGGAGTAAAATCACAATAATTTTGAATTTCGATAATATGCTAATTTAAAAAATTCTTCGACGATCATACACTAATGAAATCTAAAAATTGCTTATGTCATCTCAAAACTTATTTCCAAAACTACATTATGGACATATCGAATAATCCTAACAGATATCGAAAATAGTTAAAAATACGTTAAACGCGAGTCTTAAAGAAAGATGTCTATCTCGCTTTTTTTTAAAAAAAAAATCAATTAATTCATTGACATTTATTATTTTTGTGATACAAATTTTTCAATATAATTTTCATCATTTTATTAGAAAATTTTATATGAAATATGACATCAATTTTTTTTGAAATTTTATATTCGAAAAAGCCATATTGAATGCAAAATTATATGGAGTATGATTTTTTTTAACGTAAATTTTTTATTGTAAAATTTCTCCCAACTTCTTTTCAAATTCGACTGTACCCCCATAACTTTAAATTTCTGCATCCGCCTCTAGTAGGAAGTAGAGAACAAATGATATACTCACAACACATTTTAATTGCATCAAACGTTCTTAAATTCATTCATTGTCACATGTGTGCCCCTGATTTTTTATTTATCACATTATTATCATTAATTAGTATATTTCGTCTTTAATGATAGTTTTCATTCAAAACTCATGTTCACCTGCTTTAAAATGAGAGACAAATTAACATTTATTCATAATTTTATATGTGTTATTTATTTGTATATCTAAATTCTGAGGGATAGATAAGTCTTTCTTAATGGAATTTTTAGATAAAATACTGATTAATAATTGAACGAGCATAAGAATACGATGAAAAAGTTGAGGATATACTGATTGAGACTCTCGTAGTCCTCATTTCTCGATTTATATGACATTTATTTGTTTTGTCTTTTAATGTCTGAGTTTGCGGACTGAAATGTAGAAAATATATATTTTGAAGGAAATAAAATTTTATAAGGCTGCAAAAATTTGTTTTCATATTATCTCCAATTTCCTTTTATAAAGAAAAAAAGAGATGGTATAAACGCACGTGCCTGATGACCCTCAAGGTTAGTTCCACCTAAAAACCTCGAAAGCCATTCCCTTTGAATTGTCAAAAGGTATTTTGTGTCCAAACAAGTTGGCTATTCCTTATCACTCTCATTCTTTTTTATCTTTTTAAGGTTTGAGTCCTCGACACGATTTTAAGATAAAATTCATATCTCATGTTATGAACACGACCATAGAGATAATATCAATAATGCCTTCTTCTTCCCATCCGAGATACTAAGCCCTTGTTTGGGCTTCATTTTAGGGCGTGTTCGGTAGAAATTAAAATTGGATTAAAATTGAAAAATTAGTCGTTATTGTTGACTTTTATTAGACGGGTGGGACCCAATAATGACCATATTTTCAATTTTAATTGGATTTTAAGCTGTACCGAACAGGCCCTTAATCAAATTTTGGAAGAAAATGAATTTTAGAATAGTAATTTTTTGAAAAATGTGCAGTTAAAAAATATTTTTTTTTGAACTTACGTGTAATATTATTTTATTTGAGAATGTGTGATTGATAAGAATATAAAGAAAAACGAATTAAAATTTTAATGGAGTCCAAACAGGGACTAAAATATCGTAGGTATGATAGATGTGTATGTGGCTACTAGTATTAAACCGATCCTCTAATCCAATATTCACTTCTTAGACTTTTTTTTTTTTTTTTTTCTCTATAGCCATTAATGTCAACGCCCCCATTAATTGAACTTTTATTATATCTACCCCAACAAGGAATAGTGTGACAAGAATTTTATTGCAAAAATTGACCAATTCTTAGAGAAGTTGCATAGAAAGGTCATCTACAAAAAAAGGGGGGAATTAGGTGAGATTAGACTAGAATTTTGTATGACAATTACATGCAATGAACATTACCGACTTTTTAAAAAATATTATTTACATTGAAATAGTCACCCCGATTCCTATTAGAAGAATTTGAATGTGAAAACTCGACTTAATTTAGTAAAGTGATTTTAATTTCAACATCTCAAGTACTCGTCAAGACCTGGCTTCATATTTTTGGTATTTAAAAATAAAAAAACAAATATTTAAAATAAGTAGGTAAATAAATAAACGAAACAAAATAAAAATGAGAATATTTTAATCTCATCTCTACCTCGACTCAATAAGCCTCCCCTCCGCGTCTCCCATCTGTCCCCCGTTCATAGATACATTTGTGTTATTCTTAGGGCTGTTCGTGGATCGGTTTGGTTCGATTCTGAAGAGACCTGAACCGATCTAAAACTTTCGGGTATTTAATAAATGGAACCGTCGGATCCAAATATAATTATGGAATCGTTCGGGTTCGGTTCGGGTCGGTTCGGTTCCGTACCATAATTAATTTTTTTAATATTTATAGCAACACTACATAAATACAACTAATGACATTTCATTCTAACTTTTACAAATTAACGTAGCCCAATTCAAAAACATATAAATAACTAGTCGTCCAATAAGATTAATTCAATGCATACAAATACCAAAAAATAGATATTAATATTATAACAACACTATATAAAGTATATTAATTTGTTTCAAATTAAAATGGACTAATGGGCTTTAAAAATGATTTGGGCTTTAAAATTAAATTATGAAATAATCTGATTTATTTAATTAATTTGCTAATTATTTAGAACAAAAATAAAATAATTTAATTAATTCAATATAAAAAATAAAAAAATTATTTAGTTTCAGTTCTTATTCGATTCTTCGATTCTTGGTCTAGACTCGAGACCCGACCCAAACCCATCGGTTCTCGATTCGGGTACCCGTTCGGATATTTAATTTATGAAGAACCGCTCGATTCGGTTCGGGTTCGGTTCGGTTCGGTTCGAGACTTTTGGACACCCCTAGTTATTCTCCTCCAATTTTCTTACATATTGGATTCATGATTTGCATGGTCTTTTATGCATATAGTAAGTAAAAGTGGAAATTTGGACTAAATCAACCGATATAAAGTTGTTCTTGATTATTCAATTAATTAGTAATTACTACTATGATTTTATTTTTATTTTTATTTTTATTTTTTGTTTTCTAACGATAAGGATACATTGAAATCTAGAAATTGAAAGTTCAAACATAAATTATAATTGTAGTAACTAAACTTTATTTTAGTGTCAATCAAGATTCACTTGAGTAATTATTCTTTAATTTTATCTCTGTCGGATAACTGCACTTTAATTTAATTTTAATCGAGCAACTCCAACCAATTTTGTCACCTAGAAGTCCATTGTTTATTTCACTAAAGTTGTACATATTTCACGTCATCAACTGGCACATCGTCAATTTTTATTAATGAAATTGTCTTAATTAAAATTAAATTAAAGTGTACTTACCGATTGAAATCAAATAAAAGTATTATTATCTAATTAAAATAATAGTAAAGTATAAATATCTGATTAAATTAAATTAAGGGTGTGTTTGACACTCATTTTGGTGAAAAATAAATTTTGGAATAGTGATTGATGGAAAGAATGTGTGGTTGAAAAGTAAGAAAATTTTTTGGGTTTATGTGTAATATTATTTTATTGATTAATGTGTGGTTAAAATGAAGAAAGAGAAAAAAAATGAGAAAGATAATGGGAAGAGAATGGATGCCAAATCTGATTAAATTACTTGCTGCGAATAGTGGTATCCTTCAAACATGCATAATTTTATCTATGGAAATGTGAAGAATATGATCGTACAGGCGGCTGAGTTGGTGGTCCTTTCGCCATAGATTTAAATACAAATTATTAAGCTAAAATCTCAGCAGCGTGTTGACTTCTAATTTTAGGCATTATCCACTTGAAATTTGCTAAAGAAAAACGCGGCTTACCTGTGCCTCGGGCACATCCGAGATGGCAAAGACAGTGCAAGGCTGGGCTTGCAATCCCAGTGTGGGGAGTTCGAATCACGGAAGGAGCAGACAAGTGTTGTAATACCCAAACCATGTGGTGGAGCAGTTTGATAATGTAAAAACCGGTGTAGGAGGGTTCCCTTGGGGCCATGAGTATAAAGTTTGCATGGACACTGGCTTGATTGAGCATAACCCGCAATTTACCTCCGCCCAGAGTTGAGGCACCGGTTTTGGGTGGTCCAGGATATAATCTGGTGTAAGCTGAGAAACATGCGCATCAAAAAAAAAAAAAAAAAAGAAAAACGTGGCTTACCTGCTCCAATAATTGTTTAATCACTCTTCTTGTTCACACATTCTGCAAAATCCATTCTATTGTTTATACCAACTTAAAACCAAGAAAAAGCAAACAAAACTTTCTGCTTCTTTTTTTTTTTTTTTGTTTGACCGAAGATTCAAAATAACCTTATCCTGACTGTTGATGGATTAAAGAAAAAGAGATAAATTTTGATTCTTTATAATCAGTTTCTTGATCAAGATTCTCAGTATTTCTTGCTGTAGATTGTGTGTTAATAGTTAAGGATTGGATATTCTTCGATGGAAAGTGAAATGTCCTTGAAGCAGAGGGCTGGGAATTTAGATGTTGTTGTGGAGATTCAAACGCCGAGCACAGAAGGAAATGGGGTGGCGATATCGAACGAGGAATTGTCAAGAGTTCAGATGAACTTATTCACAAGCACTTCGACTCCTGCGATAATCAGTCCGAGTTCGATATCTGATCCTGCTGCGAAGCCACCTTCAGGGACTAATTTCCGTCGAAGATCATTGGCAAAATCCGAATATTCTAAGCCTAAGTCGAGAATCGTGGAGCCTCAGTATCCAAGTAGCTCGAGTCCGGTTCAAGAAAGTGTTCAAACTGTTGTTGGAAAGGCTTCCGAAAGAAATTCGCCAAATGTAGGTTCGCCTTCTGTTAAAGTGAATTCTAGAAGCCCGAAAACATCGGTTCCAGTCACGCCTAGGACGCCGTTAATGGCAGCAGTTGGGGAAGAGGATGACGATGACGGTGATGAAGAAGAGGTATACAAGACGGAAAATGTTAAAATCGATAAGAAAAAGCATGGTAAGAAAGTGAAAGTACTGATTTTGATTGAATGGATTGCATTTATATGCATAATGGCTGTTTTGATTACTAGCTTGACTGTTAACAAATTAAAAGATTCGACTATTTTGGGTTCAAAACTATGGAGATGGTCTGTGCTGGTATTGGTGATTTTTTGTGGTCGTTTGTTTACTGAATGGTTGACTAATTTTCTCGTGTTCTTGATTGAGAGAAACTTTTTGCTCAAAAAGAAGGTTCTCTATTTCTTGTTCGGTTTGAAGAAGAGTGTTCGCGTCGTCTTCTGGTTAGGCTTGATTCTTCTGGCATGGGGTTTGTTGATTAACCGAGGGGTTAAACGATCCCGGAAAACTACTAAGGTTCTAAATTTAATCACGAGAGGTATAGCATCTAGTCTTATTGGTGCAATTATGTGGATGGTGAAGACATTTTTGATCAAACTATTAGCTTCGTCTTTTCACGTTAGGACATACTTCGACAGAATTCAAGAATCGATATTTCATCAGTACATACTTCAGGCTCTTTCGGGGCCTCCATCGACGGAAAATGAGGTCGACAATTCTACTTTCAGTAGTCAGTTGAGTTTCAAAAATTTGACAAAAGGGAAACAAGAGAAAAAGGGGGATGAAGTGATTAATGTGGATAAACTTTACAAAATGAAACGAGGGAAAGTTTCGGCTTGGACTATGGGAGGGTTAATGAGAGTGATAAGGAGAACAGGGCTGCCGACTATTTCTGAGGTACTCGATGAGACTGTTGAGGAAGAGGAGGAGGGAGGGAAAAAAGTTATTACAAGTGAGGTCGAGGCAAGAGAGTCAGCCAATCGAATATTCGAGAACGTTGCAAAACATGGTCACAAGTAAGATACTTGCATGACCTATGTTGTTTTCTAGTTTATGATTGTTCTTGAATTTCTTATATTCACATTGCTATATGGATTAGGTATATAGACGAGGAGGATCTTTTACGTTTCATGCCAAAAGAAGAAGTTGATAATGCTTTTCCACTCTTTGAAGGAGCTGTAGAAGCAAGAAGGATAAAGAAATCATCCTTCAGAAATTGGGTGGTAAGATCTCCGTATCCCACTTCAAGGTTTTTGTTACATGTTGACATGTTTTGTAAAGTGGATTAGACAACACCGAATATTATTAAAAGATGAGAAATGTTAAAATTTTGTCCATTGTAGTGTCTAGTACAGTCTAAAACTATATAACTGTTCTGAGATTTTTTTTCCTTATAGGTAAAGGCCTATAACGAGCGAAAATGCCTAGCCGTTTCCTTGAAAGATGCGAAAACAGCTATTGAGGAGCTAAACAAAATTGCTTCCGGAATCATATTGGTTGTGATCATCATAGTTTGGTTACTTTTGATGGAAGTCACAACCACCGGAGTTTTGGTGTTCATTTCGTCTCAGATGTTACTCGTAGTTTTTATGTTTGGTAACACTGTAAAAACAGTATTTGAAGCAATAATATTTGTTTTTGTGGTACATCCGTATGATGTTGGTGATCGTTGTGTCATTGATGGTATTCAGGTAACTTCTTAGGCCTTTTAATACATCTTCTTCGCGTTAACTTTCTTTACTTGTTGTAATTCGTGAAATCCTAATTTGCAGATGATCGTTGAAGAGATGAACATTTTGACCACGATCTTTCTAAAACCGGACAATGAAAAGGTATATTATCCCAACGCAGTTTTGTCAGCCAAACCAATCAGCAATTTCAATCGCAGTCCAGAGATGATGGGCGACTCCGTGGAATTTGCTGTTGATTTTTCCACTTCAGTCGAGAGCATAGCAGCATTGAGAGCTAAAATAAAATCGTAAGTTGACACTTCTTTCCTACTTTCTTATATTTTTTCCGAAATGAAAAATATGGTATGAGGGACGATGGTATGCTTTTTCACGACGTCAAATTCAAGAAATGTTCAACTTGCTTGACCTTCGAACTTTGAAATTTATCAAAAAATGTCGATTGCAAAAGGATTTTTAGATCAAGTTTGAAAATTAGGCTCATTACTTTGTGTAGGGAACCTGGCATGAAGCTTGATGTACTGGAAACTGAGAGTCTTGGCAAAATTACTGCTATATATTATGGACAGGAGACTTCTCCTAAGGTCCGTCCTGTGAGCATTAATCTTGTTCGACTACTTACCAGTCCACAAAAACCGTCTTTTGTTTAGTGCCTACGTTCGTAACTGTTTCCCTTATGTCGTTAAGTTGTGCAAGATCATCAGAACTCAATTCTCTCTTTTTCATCCTAGCTGCGCTTCTGATGTGAGATTTGAACTTTCATATTTTAAAATCAATTGAACTTCTCTAGACAATAGTTCTTTTGACATCCCCATCTTCTGTTTTTAGTTGAATCTGTCTTAAGAGCGACACATTAGCAATAGACTGTATCAGAACAAGAGGTACATTAAACTAACATTGTTAATCTCAAATCGCTCTTACTCTTTTCTTATCTTCAGATACTTGGATAGTAAGCCTCAACACTGGCGTCCGGGACATAGTTTACTGATCCAAGAGATTGAGGATGTGAACAAGATGAAAATGGCCCTTTATGTTACTCATACCATAAACTTCCAAAATGCTGCAGAAAGGGGCAATCGCAGATCGGATTTAGTCTTCGAACTGAAAAAGATTTTCGAGGAGCTCAGTATAACGTACCGTCTTCTGCCTCAAGAAGTTCAAATCAGCTATGTTGGATCAACAATGCCTCCATCTATAGCTGGTGTACATTAATGAATTTTTGCAAACATTCATAATCTGTCTTGTAAAATTTTTGTTTCATATACGAAACTTATGTTAACTTAGAGAATTACTATACGTAGAAACTAAGGCCTTGTATGGGAGGGATTAAAATCGGATTAAAATTGAAAATATAGCCGTTATTGTTGACTTTTATTAGACGAGTGGGACCCAATAACGGCCATATTTTCAATTTTAATTGGCTTTTAATCCCTCCCGAACGGGGCCTAAGTGACTCAATTGAAATTTCGATAATATGTAGAGTTGTGGTGATGTCAATGAGATAAGCTTATCCACCAATACCAAGTGTAGAAGTTGCCACATGGGACTAAATTTAATCCTCTCAAATTCCCACCTCTCATTTCATCTCAAAAACACTCAATAATATTCATTCAAACATCACACAAAAAAGCTTGCCTGCAGAGTGAAAACTGAATAGCAATGGCAGCTTCCACTTCTGCTGTACCAATGGCCATGCCATTAACCCGCGCAACCCGTAATACCCAACCAAATGCCAACGCTTTCCTCAAGCCGATGCCCGTAAAGTCCTCGAAGGTCATTGCGGTTACAAAACCTGTTGCAAAATTTGAAGTCAATGCTTCACTGAAGGAAAAAATGTTTACTGGCTTGACAGCAGGTGCATTGACAGCTTCGATGGTTGTTCCCGACGTGGCCGAGGCTGCCAGCGGGGCTTCTCCATCGCTGAACAACTTCTTGCTGAGCATTGTGGCTGGTGGAGTGGTGCTTGTGGTCATTCTTGGTGCAGTGATTGGTGTTTCGAACTTTGATCCCGTCAAAAGGAGCTGATAAGACAGTTCTTTATCTGTCTCACAATCTTTTCCTGTTCTTCCAGTGTGTTCGTGTATTACTTTACTTGATTTGAATAGATAACTTTCTTGTTCCAAATTCGAAATTTGCGTATCAATTTCCTTGAAAATGTCTTCGTTATCGGATTAAGTGTCAAAAATTTACGACTAAACATCAAAGAGGGAAAATCACGAATATTTGAACGTGCAAATGTAAAGATTGGAGTTGCGCCCTCGAATCTTGACTTAATTCCAACCTTTAATTGTAACCAAACCCTCTCGATGGCAAAGAGTAAAGACATTGTGTCTTTATATATTCTAACAAATTGGAGTTCTTAAAGATGTCCTAAATAAAAAGTGCACCTTTGTTGTGGACTCAATTAGATAGGAAAATTGCAAATAATTGATTGTACAAGTCAATTAATTAATCAATTTGAAGTTGTGTAATACATTCCTTCAATTAAATCATTGTTTGGTGTAGATTAAAATCCAATTTTTTAGCAAATTTTGATAAAAGTCGATGAAATTTGTGGATAAAATTAATGGTTAACTTTGATTTAAGTTTTTTATCAACTTAATGGTTAATAGCATTTTCAAAAGACTCTTTATTTATAAAGAGCATTTTATGCATTATAGATAGTATCTATACATTTAGCGAGTCAAAAAATTTATGGAATCCAACAATGCTCTCTATTTTAACTCCTCATTTTACTTTTCTCAATAAATATATATTGGCTTCTTCTCATATTTCTTTAATATATTTATTTATGGATAATTGTATTTGTACAAAAAATGGTGTACCGAAAATGTTACACTCTCTCATATGCGTACGGGTTTCGCGTGAATAAAAAACTCTCAAATGTGTGGTCCCCACAACTTATTGTGAATATATGTAAAATATTAGATAAAAAATAGGGTGTACATGTAGCATTGTCTTTTTTTATATGTCAATGATCAATCAATTTAAGGGCATGTTTGGTATGGATTCTCATTTTCTACAATAAATCAATTCTCATTTTCAACCACACACTCTTCAATAAAATAATATTTTCCATCACATCAATAATTTTTTTTTCTTTTTCAATCACACATTTCCCATCATATCACTATTTAAAATCAATTCTTTCCCCCAAAAAATTCCTACCAAACAAGCTCTAAATGTGCCTTGAATAGTTTAAGAAGTAAAGCATTAAAATTCGTGAATTATTAAATGCAATAATTGTATATGGAGAATAGAGAGTGAAATTGACTCAATAAATTTGGAGAGTCAAACTCACTCTCTATTTTAAAAAGTTAAAATATAGTATCTTGGAGCTTATTTTTAAGCATTAGAACATCTTCAATAGATTTTCTACTTTTAAATAGCATATTCTACGATTAGCATATATAAATTTAGAGAGTAAAATTTTTTAAGTATTCCAATAGACTCTTTATATTTAACAATTAGCTTCTGTTTGGTATTCATTCTTTTTTTCATTCTCATTCTTCTACTAATTTTCGACCACACATTTTTCAATAAAATAATATTTTCCATCACATCAATAACTTTTCCTTCATTTTCAACCACAAAAAAAGTGTGATTTGACACAAAGAATACATTTTTTTTCTAGAATAATGGTTACCAAACGGTGCCTTAATTTTACTACTCCCAAAAAATATTTATTGTTATTCCCTATAATTTATCTTCACTAGCTTCCCAAATTTGGAGAGCCAACTTAACGCTCTTAATTAAAATGTTAATTTAATGAGTTTTTTGGAGCATAATTTTAACGGTCGGCTCTTTAAAATATAAAGTATCTTATTACAAATATTTTTAGTTTTTTAAATAGAGAGCATTTTATATATGGAAAGTTTCATGGAGATACTCTAAATATAATAAGGGAGCAATACATAAGTTAGGCCATTACTTCATCCCATTTCATTTTTAAAAAAGCAAACCTTAAAAATTCAAAATTCTGGTGATAATTATAATATGTTTGAGTCACATTAAAATTTGCATTCTCATTCCTCTACTCATTTTTAACAAGACGTTCTTCAATAAAATGATATTTTCCATCACATCAATAACTTTTTTTTTCAACCACACATTCTTTATCAATCTACTATTCCAAAATACATTCTTCCAAAATAATGTGACTCAAATACACCTCTAATAAATATTATATAAAATAAATTCTAATAAACATACATCCTAAAATAATGTTTCCAGTTACCATTCTAAACGGTACTCATCAAAAAAACAAATAGTGAAAACCAAGCAAAATAGAAAAGCCACATAGACCTCTCTGAATCAGATATTCTTCATTATCACCACCGAAATTTGATTATTTAAAAATCATCAGACTATTGAGATTACAAATTGGAAGCTATCAAAAGATCGAACAAAGATAGAATCGACGGAGAATTCGTTGAAGCAAATAACTTCGATTTTCACTTACGAGATCTGATTAATTGAAATCCGCTAGATGATTGAGGTTGCCAATTGGAAGTTGTCGACATTGTGTATCAGAAGATCGAACAAAGAGAGAATCTACAACTCGTCGGAGCAAATAAGTTCAGTTCTCACCATCGAAATCTAGTTAATTGAAATTCGTGGGATGATTGAGCTCACAAATTAGAAGTTATCAGTACTGTGTATCATAATTTTAAAGGCAACGATCACAAACTGAGGTCGGAGAAATCAATGGATTGTGACTAATTCTCTTGGATCTATGATATGTGGACATTGATATGTTACCTATGCAATATGACCAGTGAACTATGAGTTGTCGCTTGTGATTTGTAAGGCTGTAAAATATGATTGACTTGTGAACTACAATCTATGACATGTTATCAGCGAACAAAGACGAGTGACATATGATATGTGACTTATATAATATGACATGTGAAATGTGAAGTGCGACATGTAACTCTTGAACATGATCTATGACTAGTTCTATCTAATTTGTGACTAGTAGACATTTATCTGTGAATAATGCACAATATGATCTGTAACATGTAAACATTGATCTATTACCTATGCAATATGACATGTGACCTTTGACATGACATATGATCTATGACTTAATAGTTTTAATCTGCGATATGTTGACATTGATATGTGAAACATTCAATATGACCTGTGACATGTGACTTTTAAAGTGTAACCTGTGACCAGTTCTGTTTGATCTGTGACCGTTTACATTTATCTGTAACTTATACACAATGATTTGTGACCTATCACCACCACCGATACCACCACCAAATATCAACACAACATTTGACATATACTCTATGAACAAGTTACCAATCTTGCAACAGCACCACCACAAAACCACCACCAATCGATTCACAGCATGCCCCCAATCAAACCATAGCAAATATCACTCCAATAACCATGGTTACACCCACCAACCAACCTATAGCAAACACACCACACACAAATAAACACTAGTAGGGACAGTACCAACCAACATATAGTGGCGCATCAGTGGTTCCTTGAAGCAAGGCGCCAATAATGGTACCTCTGCCATAGGTAACGGCTTGGTGCCTTGAATTGAGGAGCCTACAGAGGCACCTCTACGCGGCGCCTCACTGGCTCTACGCACTGTTGGCGCTGCCTCTGCTCATGACATCGATTGCCAAAAGGCCTGTGTAGTGATTAAGAGAAAGAATAAATGATAAAGGGACGACAAAGATACCGTATGTATATATAATATTTTTATTAATATTAAATGTGGAATTATCATCTAATTTTTGAATAAACAAACTTAAACTCATTTTATGAAACGTAATATTTATAAACCTATGGAAATGTAATTTTCATATATGATAATCACTTTAAGCGTGAGCTAGACCATTGACCAGCCCTTAAGTCATGGCCCAACATAGCTCGGTGCTCTTGTGTGCCTGACCCTTGGATCAGGCCATCATAACATTTTGACATCCTTAAATTGAGTGATAAATCGGAAAATATTGATTGTTGTTAAACATTATAAAAATATGGCGCTTAAAGAAAAATACTAGACAACATTTTATATACTGCAGATGGTTGAACTTTGAAATGTACTACGTTGCTGTTTGATTCAGGTTTGTAATTTTTGCAAATTTCACCACCACCGTTTACCTCCACACCACCACCGGAAGCCTGCATCCGCTATTAGAAAAAAAAATAGAATGGAGAGAGATTGGGAGAGGGAGAGGGGGGACAAGGAAGAAAAGGTAGAGAGAGAAAGAGAGGGAGATATAAAAAGGAATAACAGCAGGAAAAGCTCTAAACCATTGAAACACTAGCAGACTTTTCCTAAAACTTTAATTTATTGCAGCTGACACCTTTAACCTTTCCAAACGTTGAAGGTGAGGCCCTTTTAGATAGTTTCTATTTACAATTCTGTCAGTTGTCCAAAAATTTAACTTTGATAACATTTTTAATATTTTAAAAAAGGGCAAAATAGTAACTTTTCATTTATCACATTAAATAATTAAATTAAAAAATAAGAAAAAAAAAAAATACACTCACACATACAATCGTCTTCTTCCTCTTACCCCTCACCCCATCCCCACCCTTACCTCCACCTCTAAGCCTTCATTTGGATTAGATTTCTTCATTTTCTTCGAATTCACAGATAGGGAGTTGATAAAATTTGTAAGGCGACCTCCAAGGAAAAGGAGGAAATACCCGTGAATAGCCGGTTGAAAAGGACAATATTCAAATTTAGCCTTTGACCAAAAAATAACATTAAAAAAAAAAACCAAAACTAATTTGAAATACCTTAAAAGGCAAAAATGCCCCTTTACACGTGAAATCCTCTAATAAACCAAAGAAACCGACCAAAAGAAAGAGGAGACAAGAAAACCGACCAAAAGGAAGAAAACCGACCATTCAAGAGCAAAAAAGAGACCTCCACACACCATGAATTGACGAGATATGTTAGTTTTGAACTTTTGTTGTGATTTTTTTCTAATTTTTTTGAAATTGTTTGAGTTTATTTTGTTTGATTTTGTTGTAGATCGGGTAGAATAATTGATTAAGGTCATTGTTAGTAAAATAGAAGGATTTATAAAGCTTGGTGTCTATTTCCTGCCAAAACGAGCCGGAACCGCAGTTAACAGCGATTTTTTGGGGCCGCTGTCAATAGTTTTTAATTTTAAAATAAGATCGGGCTGCTCTTAAGGCCCAGAAACGTTTTTTTTAATGTTATTAAGAAATGAATTTTAAAAAATTAAATATTTTACGTAATTAAATAAATATTTATGTAAAATTTATATAATTCAATAATTTACGAAATTGAAAAATATTTATATAATTAAATATTTTAAGAAATTGAATAATATTTAGATAATTAAATTAATAATTTTGATTTGATTATCAAGCAATATTAAAAATTATTTTTTTAAAAATGAGAAAATAATTATTTTTTCTTTTAAATTTTATTAATAATTTAATAAATCGAATATTAAAAATATTTATATAATTAAATATTTTACAAAATTGAATAATATTTAGATAATGAAATAAATAATTTCAATTTGCTACCAATATTAAATATTATATTTTAACAAATTAGAATATTCTTATTTTTTTTCTTTTAATTTTTATTAACAAGTAAATAAATCAAATATTAAAAAATATTTATATAATTAAGTATTTTAGGTAATTAAATAAAATTTATATAATTCAATATTTTACGAAATTGAAAAATATTTATATAATTAAATATTTAGGTAATTCTATAATATTTAGATAATTAAATTAATAATTTTAATTTGAGTGTAAAGCAATATTTAAAAAATATATTTTAAAAAATTAGAAAATTCTTATATTTTGTTTTAAATTTTATTAATAATTTAATAAATCGAATATTAAAAATATTTATATATATTTTATGTAGTTCTATAATATTTATATAATTATATTATTAATTTTAATTTTTGAGTATCGAGCATTATTAAAAAGGGGTATTTTAAAGAATGTCCACAATTAAGGGTGTGAGTTGAAAAATGTCCAATTTTCAAATTTAATACTAAAGTGTCTATTATGCCCTTAATGAAAAAAAAAAGGACATTTGAATCTCTACGTATTCTCGACATTTAAAATGTCATACTCGACATTTGAATCCCGTTTTATATTTCAATAGTACATACGTCAAATCAAAATATTAAATGTTCTCGACATTTCAAAACGTTATTCTCGACATATTAAATGTCTAGAAGGACATTTTATTTCAAATATGACATTTCTCTACACTTGAAATGTCGTTCTCGACATTTCTGTGTTAATGCAGAAAATAGCATTAATTGTGATTTGACATCTTGTCATTTGCAATAAATGGAGCAGGTTATGTGTCAAGATTTCATTAGCCCATATTTGTTTTGCAAAAATGTCCATTTTATTGTCCTTGAATGGAATCATATATTGTTGATCATGAATATTTTGGTCTAAAATATACCAAAATGGCCATTTTCGTAAGGATTTTTGAAAGTTGCCATTTTTGCAAGTGGCTAGAAGAAAGTAGACATTTCTTGCAATTTCCACTATTAAAAATTATATTTTAAGAAATTATAAAATTAATATTTTTTTCTTTTGAATTTTATTAATAATTAATAAATCGAATATTAAAAATATTTATATAAATAAATATTTTACGTAATTGAATAAAATTTATGTAATTCAATATTTTGGGTAATTGAAAAATAAATATTTTATGTAATTATTTCTTTTGTGTAATTGTTACAATTCGGTTCATTTAATTTTATGAGATTATGCTGTATTCCGTTATCTTATGTCGATGTGCTAATATTTAAATTATTTTTTGCAGCACGGATTATCACTTGGAGTTGACGTTGAGACATATGCTTGGTAAAGCTACTTGGAACAGTAACTTTGGCAGTTACACTGCCTTATTGGAGCTGTTAGATGAACAGCATGCAGATATACTACGACGTTCATTTCTTTGGCCCGTGTACGAGTTGAGACATGTACAGTACTCGTGATAGATCATCGATGCCCTACTGTGTCGGTTGCTGAGTCCAGTCAACGGCGATGCCCTTCTATTCGACCTCGGGGCAAGGTCGCCAGTTTCTCCATATTCGAGTTTGCCCTAATAACTGGACTAGAGGTTACGGGTGATGATGCACCTCATGTCGATACTCAGAGAGGCATCAGGTTGTACGAGACTTACTTCCAGGGACAGGGGATGGTGCTGTTGTCGGATTTGATGGACGTGATCAGGAGGTGTGACCATATGTTGGACAGACTGAAGCTCGACCTGGTCTACATCCTTGAGAGCGTGTTGCGATGTCACCATAGGAGGACTGCGATCGACCTATTCCATCTGCAGATCGTCAACGATCTTGATGTCTTCAACACATATCCGTGGGGCAGGTAATGTTTTGAGGACACGGTGCACGTGTTCACCACATCATCATCGAGGTCGAAGGGGACCTTACGTAAATACGATACATACGGATTGCCCCTGGCAGTGCAGGTAAATGTTTGACATAATTTATTATAAAACTATTATTTACAATAAATATGAATATAATAATTGTATGTGCTGTAGATCTGGGTGTACGAGATGGTCCCTGTCCTAGGTACTCGATTTGCGAGCCGAAGGGAGACACGTTGCTCTCGAATGTATCATTGGCGAGCATCCCAAGCAGATGGATATCCAAGGAAAGAGAAGTTAGCAGCTCTCCTCGACGACCCTCAGGTGAGATAATAAAATGATTTATGTAGTGTGTAACTCCAAAATATGATGACGTGATCATAACTAGTCGAAATGTTGGTGCTTGAAGTCATTACAAAGTTGATGTCGTCAATGGAGGAGGAGGGTCGTGGATATGTACGTGAATTGGCCGCATTGGGATGAGGTACGTGAATTGAATATAATTTTTTTATTACAGTTTTGTATCCATTAGCCGATTTTCATTAAATATAACTATTTTTAATGTTCCAATTTGTGTAGGAGCGCGGTCCAATAGATCGACGATCACCTCCGCCAGGGTATCTTCTCCTCCGAGGGCACCGCAGCCTCGACCGAGGGCCTCACCGCCTCCGCCGTCGCCTCCGAGGGCCTCACCTCCACTGAGGGCATCACCGTCGCCATGGGCATCACCGCCTCCGATTAGGTCACCTTCTCCACTGTCAACTGATCTGTATGACCGCCTACAGTATTTATAGCGGGTCAGATGGACGAGATGCACCGAGAGTTGGCATAACAGATGGGAGAGATGGCACGTGAGTTTAGGGGATGGGTCGATGATTTATCTAATGACGTTGGAGTTCTCCGTCGCTAGGTGGGAGATCTTCAGGATGAGATCCCGGCCCTCCGAGGCGATATAATAGGTATGAGACGGGGTGACGGAGGGGGTAATTTCTGGGCGGATGATGCTACGTTGGCTTCATTTTTTTTTATCCCCGGAAGAGAGTAGGACAGAGGCAATGGCCCCAGAGGAGGTGGTGGTGGTGGGGAGGACATAGGCAGTGGCCCCGAGGGGGGTAAGACGGAGTGGGTAGCCCCGGAGGAGGTGGTGGTGGTGGGGAACCCGGAGGGGATGGCCCGGATGGTGGTAGGATGGAGGGGGTGGCCCTGGAGGAGGAGGTGGTGGTAGGGAGCCCGGAGGGGATGGCCCCGGAGGAGGTGGTGGTGGTGGTGGGGAGCCCAGAGGGGATGGCCCCAGAGAGTGGTAGGACAGAGGGGGTGGCCCCTGAGGAGGTGGTGGTGGTGGAGGACGAGTATACGCCTAACGTGGCTGAGGGAAAAGGCGTGCCGTTGATGCCCCAGAGCAGGTGGTCGGCATGAGGGTCAGGTTGCCTTCGCAATATGTCGTTTCTCCCTTCACAACTGAGGTAAAGAGGAGGGCGTTCGTCGACGGGACGTACCACAATCTGTTTCGGGAGGCGGACACAGAGAAATGGAAAGCATTCGAGACGAAGTGTAGGATAATTAAGCTGGGGTAAGTATTTTAAAATTTCAATAAAGAATGCTACGCTAACTCATCTATATCTTTTTTAACATTTGTCTTATTTTTTTCAGACATAGCCACATCGTTGGAGGAGAGGACGATCTCAGATGCATATAAATGATGTAACCCTATCTAAGTGTGCTTGAGCTTTTGTTAATTAACTTTTTTGACACAAAATTAAGTTAAAGTTAATAATTAATTTTAACAACACATTATTTTACCAACTTTTATTAAAATATATTTAAAAATCAGCTTTGTTTACGTGTAATAATATGGTAAAAGAACAAAGAACCCAAAATGAATTCAAAACTCAAAACAAAAAACTGAATATAAAGAGAACAACCCCTAAATAGTCAAGCAATAGGGGAAAGAGAAGCTCTCAATTGATGGTTCTAGAACCTTACACCAAATTTTCGGGGACGTGTCTCGCCGACGATACAAGTGAAATAGTCATATTATTGTTTATTAAGTATACATTATTTTTTTATTTTATTTTATGAAATAACTCCCTATATTTTTTATTGGTGTTTCCTGATGCAGTACATCGATTTGGCCATGGAGTTATTGCGAGATCGAGCTCGATGATATCCGCTATCATTCAAAATGCCCACCCGACTCATACTAAGCACTGAGTTTTTTGGTGCCGTTACCATTGAGAATCAGTCGCTGCAGCGTATGGGTAGTGAGTACGTGCTGCCTAAATATATGACCGAATGAGTCGTAGGGATGTTGCCGACGTTCTTGGGAAAGGCATGGGAGGATTATACACATATATATATGTTCCAACGATCGTGAATCATCATACCATTTTCATAGAGATTGTTTTTGCTGACTCCACGATGTATGTGTACGACTCCGACCATTCATGTCTAACACAGGGCCAGCTCGATCACCAGTTGGAGCCGATTGCAGTGAAGTTCTGTTGATAGCTGCTCGAGTGTGTGTTATTGTTAAAAACAGGCTAGCCATTGTGTGGGATCAGACGACGGTAAGACAGTCTCGATCGTAAGTATTTTGTATTTTGTTTTTAACTTGAAAACTTAGTTTTTATCTAACACGTTTTTGAACTAACATTTTATTATTCAATTGCAGGGGCAATTGTGGCATTTTTGTAATAAAGTACATCGGATTTTTGAGTATAGGACATAAGGTTGATGGAATTAACCATGCATGGATACAAATTTGGAGGAATAAATTAGCGGCTGATTTGTACGAATTCGAGTGTGACCCGTAAACGTTGTACATTTAATTGTTGATTCATTTATTTAATACTTGTAAAAATTGTACATTGAATTTTGTAATATTGTAAATTGAATTTTATTCATTTATTTATGTATGATTTATATAATTATAAAATTAAATATAATTTATCAAATTAGCAAATAAAGTTAATGATTATCCAAATATTATTCATTTAACAGCAATACCATTACATACTATATTAATTGTCATGCAGGGGAATCTGACTTGTACAAGTTTGGCGAGTATGGCCGACTACTTTACATCTGCTACAACGACGCGGTCGAGAAAACTCTCCAGTAGAGGGTATTCTAGAAGTTCGTGGACGCCCAGGCCACGCGGTTCAACTACCGGTGGTGACAAATTATTAAGCGGGAGAGTACGGTCAGGAACTTCCCACTTAGATTCTTTCGGTGAGGGAAATATAGTCTCAGCATACGCAGCTCTCCAATATTTAGTCGTGTAATAAGGAGAGCACAATGTTCTCGCTGCAAAGCCCCTGTTCAGAATTACCGCGACTGCATGCTTGCATGGAAAACTCTCCAGCTGAAATCGAGTACAAGTGCATGTGTTGTCAGTCAGGTCCACCATGTATGCCACATGATGTACACAGTGTACGGAGAATCGCAACTATTCCGCGGTTCAACAATCAACTTTCTCGCAACCTCTGCGACCTTGAACAATTTATCCTCTTGAGCCAGGGCTAGCCAACTTGAGCAGTTATGCGATTCCGCACGTCGATCGTGAAACTACTGCTGTAGCTTGGTACGGATGTTCTCAATCATTGCGAGAATTGGCAACTTTTGATCCTTCTTGAAAAATGCATTCAGAGACTCCACGTTGTTCGACGTCATCAAGTTGTACCGACGTCCTGGAAAATGTAATCGCGCCCAATGTTTTATTCCCGTTTTTGTTAGATAATCACATCTGACAATGACTTATTTCCTATCTCGACCGTAAACCCATTACATTCCTCGACACTATAAGCTTCGGCCACCCTCCTGAACAATGAAACAATGTCTTGGCCCCGGTATCTAGTCTTGAGATTTCCCTATATATGGTACATGCAGTACCCATGATGTGCCTTGGGGAAAACTTCAGTGATAGCATTTATTAGAGACTGACCCCGATCAGTTACAAAGACAAGATCCTCGACTTCCCCGATCACTTCCCTAAGCTTCGTAAAGAACCAACGCATTGACATATCATTCAGGCTGTCGACTACGCCGAATGCAAGTGGGTAAATCTTGATGTTGGAATCTTGAAATGTAGCGATAATCAGCTTGCCCCAGTATCTCGATTTCAAAGTTGTACCATCGACTAAAATTACGGGTCGCATCGCATTTTTAAATCCTCTAATGTATTGTCCAAAAGCCATGAATAAATATTTAAAGCAATTCTCGCCCTCCATTTCAATGGAATAAGTGGAATTGTGATTAGTTGTCCCTAAATTATGGCAGTATCTGGCCAATTTAACATAACTCTCCTCGGCCGAGCCCATTAAATCCTCCAACGAGCATTCTTTGGCCCCCCAGGCTACTCTGTACTCTCGTCGGACGTCGTTAATGATGTCTGAAGGTCTGTACATTATCCATGGGTCCTGATGCTTATGCTTATCTGTCGACCAATAAACCATTGATTACGCCCAAAGAATAACGCGGTAGTTGTAGCACGGCTTTGGAGTGTCTTATCCACAAGGAGATGGAATAATATTTAAAGGATCAAAACGGCTGAATTGTTCTCTCAAATGTGTAATAAAATTCAATGTTGAAACGTGAAATTAAAATCAATAAGTCGAAGCAGTGAAGCGTCGAAATTCCTTCAATTATATTGGATCAATCATATCAATTATTTATTTTTATAATACAATTAAATGTTTTCATCCCGACACTCTAATCAGAAGATATATCGTGAAAACAAATTTAATTTACAAATGTAATTCTAGAATTTAGACTTAAGACATAATCGCACAATTTTATTGGAATAAGATCAAAGATCGACCATATACATCAAGCATAAGGTAGTAATCAATCCGCCAATAAAGTGAAATTCAGATTAAAATTCAACAACTAGTATAATCTAACGATAGAAGAAGCATGGCTAGATCTATGAAGGATATAATAATTGTTAAACTAATCTCAACAATAAATAATTAAAATTGAAACTCAATAAATATTTTGATTGAACAATGGAAAATGTATGACTGAATCCATGAAAAATCTTGTAAATATTAAATTGATTTCAATATAAATTCAAGAGAATGAAAATTTAAATTCTAGGATTGTTTGACAATGAAAAATCAAATTAAATGAATAAAAGACATGAAATCACCAATTTCAACCGAGTTCTTTCGTAGTTTCACCAAGGGTTTTAGTTCTCCATAAGTTTTTTGAGCCAAAGAGGAGAAAAATGGTGTATGGGGGCCTTCCTTGGACATAAGCACGGGTGATGTTCTTATGTAAGTGTGGTTTCAATTTTCTTTGCAATGCACTAAGCTCCTGGACATAAGCACTGGTGATATTCCTCCGCCTCCATCAAATACATGCGTGGGATAACCAGAAGAGAGCTCAGAATCAGGAGTAGGGACCTGTAAGATAAATGATAAAGTTCTCTCATTAGAAACTGGAAATGTAAAATAAGAACTATTACCAGACTCTTGATCATCTATCTCAAGATGTTTATTGATGATGAAGTCTACTCCATCCGGTTCTAGAGTTTCCTGTGCTGGTCCAAGGAACAAATTATCAGCAACCTCTTGAGTGAGTGCATCAATTATGTGTGTTTGATGACACTCGTCATCCTCCTCTAACTGCTTAGTGATATGGAAAATGTTGACTTCTAGAGTCATATTCCCAAATGATAGTTTCATAAAACCATTCCTACAATTAATCAGAGCATTAGCAGTAGCAAGAAAAGGTCTACCAAGAATAATAGGAATTTTAGAGTCAACATTCACATAATCTTTTACATCTAGCACTAAGAAATCCACGGGATAGTAAAATTTATCAATTTGAATCAAGACATCCTCAACTACTCTCCTAGGTCTAACAGTGGACCTATCAGCTAATTGTAAAACCACAGATGTACGCTTCATCTCACCCAAACCTAATGACAGGTAAATAGCATAAGGCATGAGATTGACACTAGCCCCTAAATCTAGAAGAGCTTGTCCAAACCATGACTCCCAATGATACAAGACACAATAGGACAACCAGGGTCCTTATACTTAGGTGAGACTCTTTGTTCAATCACTGCACTCACTTGCTCGATCAAGAAAGCAATTTTCTTGACATTGTGTTTCCTTTTGATAGTGTATAAATCTTTAAGAACTTTAGCATACGTAAGAATCTGTGAAATTACATGCAAAAAGGGCAAATTGATTTTTACCCGCTTTAGATGCTCTAAGATTTCACTATGTTGACCAGAACATTTTGGGGTGGACTTAAGAGCTAGTGGGAAAGGTGCTCTTACTGGATTTGTCATCACTTCCTCCCTAGGGCTACTCTCTTTAGGCTCACTAGACTCTTTCTCAGTTTCCATAGGTTTAGGGGTTGGTTCTACGACTTTCCCTGACCTAGTGGTTATGGCATTTACCTCCCTAAGATTGTTTACATTAGATCCTGAGGTTTGTGCCATATATTGTCCCTTAGGGTTAGGTTGAGGTTGAGCTGAAAATTTTCCACGTTCCTCTACATCTAAGGCACTAATTAGTTTGGAGATATGATTCTTGATTTCCTTACGATCCTCAACAATTTGGGTAATCATAGTCTCGAATTTTTGATTTGTTTTCCCCTGTGCCTCCATGAAAGCATGTAAGGTATCTTCTAAGGAATTTCTAGATGACGTGGATTGGTATGAGGGTGTATTAAAGACTCTAGGTAGCTGGGTAGGGTGCTGGTTTTCAGATTTCCAGCTGAAGTTAGGATGATTCCGCTACCCCTAATTATATGTATTAGAAAATGGAGCATATGGCTTGTTATATGTGTCTAAGGTGTTGCAGCGTTCCTCATAAATCCTCCTTATCTCAGCTAGAGTAGAACACTCATGTACCGGGTGATCAATTCCACCACACATACCACATGGTCCAGAAGACTAAATACGGGCAACAATAGGTATAAGCTTTGAGTTCTTAGTACGTAGGGTTTCCATTTCTCTAGTTAAGGCTTTTACTTTAGCTCTAAGACTATCTTCTTCTCTAAGATGATTAATGTCTGCACTAGTGAAATTTCCCACGGGTCGAGACCTATTAGTACTATCAGTGGCACTAGGGCCAGTCCAAGTGTGGGCTTTCTCAGCTAAGTCATCTAAATATCCTATAGCCTCGTCAGGATTTTTTTGTAAACATTCACCTTACACATCATCTCAATAAATTGACGATCCCTAGGTGTTAGGCCCTCATAAAAATAACTCACTATACCCCAGCTCTCATAACCATGATGGGGGCAAAGAGCTTGCAACTCTTTATATCGCTCCCATGCTTGGTATAAGGTTTCGTTGTTTTTTTGAGTGAATTAAGAAATTTGTTTTTTCAGATCACTAGTTTTATGATGGGAAAATATTTGCTGAAGAAAGCTTGAGTCATTTCACCCCATGTTCCAATCGAACGTGGTCTCAGCGAGTACATCCAACTTTTTGCTCTATCTTTAACCGAAAAAGGGAAAAATTTAAGCTTGAATGCATCTGCTATACTATGTTGATTGTGGAAGGTTGCAATCACCTCCTCAAATTCCCTAATATGTACGTATGGGTTTTCATTTTCAAGTTCATGAAAAGTGGGAAGAAGTTGAATCATTCCCGGTTTAAGGTCCATACTGGCATATTATGTGGAAAAATAATGCATGATAGTATGGATGTGCGTGTGGGGTGAAGATAATCATGTAAAGTTCTAAAAGGTGCATCATGCTCACTATCATTCATGGTGTTGTGTGATGAAGTGTCAGTTTTAACAGATCCAGAATCAAAAGTAGTGTTAAAAAAATGTTCAAACTCTGTGTCGCTCTGTCCGCAGATCGTTCTCGTTCTCCTCGATACCTGCTCATAGAAAAAGTAAAAGAAAATAAAGTGAAAATAGGAAAAATACAATAAAGAAAATTAAACTAACCAAAAACAAAATAAAAGGAACGATGTCACCCTTTTGTAGTTGATCCTTGCGTATTTTGTACCGTCTCCCCGGCAACAGCGCCAAAATTTGATTACGCCCAAAGAATAACGTGGTAGTTGTAGCACAACTTTGGGGTGTCGTATCCACAGGGAGATGAAAGAATATTTAAAGGATCAAAAATGTTGAATTGTTCTCTCAAATGTGTAATAAAATTTAATGTTGAAACGTGAAATTAAAATCAATAATTCGAAGCAGTGAAGCGTCGTAAAATCCCTCAATTATATTGGATCAATCATATCAATTATTCATTTTTATAACACAATTAAAGGCTTTCATCCAGACACTCTAATCGGAAGATATATCGTGAAAATCAATTTAATTTACAAATGTAATTCTAGAATTTAGACTTAAGACATATTCGCACAATTTTATTGGAACAAGATCAAAAATCGACCATATACATCAAGCATAAGGCAGTAATCAATCCGCCAATAAAGTGAATTTGATATTAAAATTCAACAACTAGTTTAATCTAACGATAGAAGAAGCATGACTGGATCTATGAAAGATATAATAATTGTTAAACCATCTCAATAATAAATAATTGAAATTGAAACTCAATAAATAGTTTAATTGAACAATGGAAAAAGTATGACTGAATTCATGAAAAATTTTGTAAATATTAAACCGATTTCAATATAAATTCAAGAAAATGAAAATCTAAATTCTAGGATTGTTTGGCAATGAAAAGATCAAATTAAATGAATAAAAGACATGAAATCACCAATTCCAATCGAATTCCTTCGTAGCTTCACCAAGGGTTTTAGTTCTCATGAGTTTCTTGAGTCAAAGAGGAGAAAAATGGTATATGGGAGCCTTCCTCATATGTATTCTGCTATTAAGTATTTGTAAGAGTCAAAAATTGGATGAAAATCACGTCCAAATTGGTTTCCAAAAGAGTTCTAATCGAATAAGGAAAGTTGATTTCGCGCGAGGATTTTTTGTCTCTGCACAGCAGTCAGTAATTTGGTTATAAATTTCTTTCGATATCAGATTTAGACCATTCAAAATGATTTAGAAAGATAACTCAAAGAGCTGCAACTTTGTTAGAAATATCTCTTTTCCAATTCGGACTTTTACTATACCAAAAATGGGTCTCAATTTTCGACTAAAAATCTGGAATATATTTTGTGCGAATTGAAAATTGATTTTGATAATATTCCATTCTTTTTTTACTTCTAACTGCTTCTAATCGACCCTTAACACTCTCGAACCTTCATCGTGAGCTCCAACATAATTTTTGAGTATTTTCACTTTAGTCCCTGAACTTTCACTTTCTTCCATGTTGGTCATTTTTCACTTGTTTCTCCTTATTTCCGCTACATTCATCACTTGTCCTGTAAAATATAAATTGCATAGAATTAAACTATATTCCCACATATTAATCAACAATTGCTCATGTTTTGACAGTAAAATAAGTATGTAAAAATGTACTTATCAACCATGATTGAGCTTGCCTGTGATTGTTTTGACGAATCCCCAACTCGCAAGTATGTTCCCGTGTATACTTGCCAACTACAAAATTCTCATTCGTGTCCATCTTAGTTGCAAGCAACCGCCAACGACAACTACAACTATCGCTGGCGCAAACAAGTGTCAACAAGGATTTGTTTGATTTCTTTACCTTGTACTCAAAGTTGTATTTTAATGCCAGCAGGTGCACAGCTTCCTGTAGATTTTTTTTTTCGTTTCAAACAGTTGCTCAACATACAGATCTTCATCATTCGGAACCACACATGAAGAATTAGATGAAGGTCCGCTCGTTTCGGCCCCTGTGCTCTGACACAGCTCATGTCTCTGACGGGATAAAGCCATTAAATCCTCATTTGTAAATTCATTTACATCGCTGTCTTGAACTGTTGATTGAAGTATGTACGTCGCAGCGGTGTCACGGTGAACAATTGTCTCGAGAATATCAGTGTCATCATCGCGAACTATCTCTACTGCATCCCAAAAATCATTTGCATTACTATTATGTTCATCCGAATGTTCATGTCTACCTTCCTCGTCTTCCTTCCTCACTAAAGTCACGAAAATCGGTGACCGTTGCACTTTGTTCAAGTCATACAGATAATTCACGTCAATATCAAATGTAACATTTAAGGGTGGAATTGAATATGACAAATTCGCGCCGTATTGATATCTCAGTATCATATTGTATTGAGATGAATCGACGTTCAGCTTGTTTTGTATATCCTGGTACAGTTCCTCGTACGATGCAGACTCTGTTTTATGTGTTGGTCTGCTACCTTTTATGTTATCTGTCCATTTCCATAACCATCGATCACTTTTATCCAATTCAAAATCACCAAATCAACAAATCAGGAGTACAAGCCTCATATTTGTGTATGGCAAAACAGAATTTGTAAACGAACATTCGAAAATTCGAATTAAATTGGGAACAAAAACTAAAAAAAAAACAAAATGGTTGTTAATAAGCGAAAATTCGCGTGTTAACAGACGAATTCGCCGTTAACGGATGATTTCACGCGTTGCTTTCTTAACGTTAAACCGAAAAATTATGCAGTTGATTTTTTTCCCATTCACTTAAAAATATTATACAGATTTACTAAAAAGATTTTTCTGCCTGTTACCTATGTCGAATCTTAATTTATCGAGTAAAAAACATACACATTTCTGTATAACGAAATTAAACAAACGAAAATATACTTACCGATTCGTAGTAATTGACATAAAACAAATTTTTCCTTCTGCTATTGATATTTTTGAGATTTTCAGAGTGAAGAAGATGAGAGTTTTTATCTGTGTTTAAACTGAATTTGTAATTTTATGTAGGGGGTGTTTTGGTTTTTATTTGTTAAGTAAAAATGTAGTATTGTCTTTTTAATAAAACCATATTTTGTAATTGTTTTATTCACTTAAGGACATTTTTGTCTTTTGAACACCATTAGACCAATTGTGTAATATTTAAAAGGGATAATTGCAGCTGCGGTCCCAAACCTTTCAGATTTTTGCGCACTTTACCCTAACCTTTGATTTGTACCAGCCACAGTCCCAAACCTTTAAAAAACTCACACCTACAGTCCAAATGGATGATTTCCGTTAAGTTGACCGTTAGTCAACTAAAAAAAGTAGATGTTGACCAATTTTGACCTAATTAAAAAAGGTAAAGTAGTAACTTTTTCATTTATTCCTTAAAATAATTAAAAAACAATAAAAAAAAATGAAGAAAGAAACTGTTGAATCTTCTTCCACCCCCCACCCCACCCCACCCCACCCCACCATCAAAACACCTCCTGAAAAAAACCAAAACGTTTTGCTCTTGCCCAAATTGAAAAATAGAACCCAAATTTGAGCAAATTAATGAACCCCCCACCCCCATTATTCCATTCTTCTTCTCAGAGTTCAGTCTCAAGTGGAGTAATCATTCATTCCTAAAATTTTTTGCTCATAGCTAACGTGCAGTGATGGAGAACTACCCGTACAATTCGTCGAATCCAGTGGGTATAAATGGGAGAAGGAAATCTGGTTTGATTCTATATAAATGGTAGAGGAAATCTTGGCCCTGATGGAGATGGTGGTGTAGGGAAAGGAGGAGTGCCCAATGCGTGTGGATGGTAATAGTAACAGGGTACCCAACGGAAGGTTGTGGTTAATTTAAGAGACTGGAGAAGATGGGCCAAACACGGAATTGGTGGTGGCGCGATTGAAGTACAGTAGAGATGTGTGTGATTTGGTGGTGGTGCAGGAGATGGTTTTGATGTTGTCGGGGCTAGAGGTAGGTCCGTGGCGCGGTAGTTTAGGGAAGATGGCAGTATCTGGCGTTTAGGGAAGATGTCTGTAATCGTGTGCTTGATCGACGGCGAGATTTGTTGGGGTGGTGAAAGTTGTAGACTGTGGTGGTGAAAGGTGTAGAGACTGTCGGAGTGTGGTGGCGTAAGGTGGATAATTTGGGGGGGGGGGGGGGGGGCGGGGGGGGGGGGGGGGGGTTGAAGAAGAAGATTGAACAGTGTCTTTCTTCATTTTTTTTTATTTTTTTAATTATTTTATGGGATAAATGACAAAGTTACTACTTTACCCTTTTTAATTAGGTCAAAATTGGTCAACATCTACTTTTTTTAGTTGACTAATGGTCAACTTAACGGAAATCATCCATTTGGACTGTAGGTGCGAGTTTTTTAAAGGTTTGGGACTGTGGCTGGTGCAAATCAAAGGTTAGGGTAAAGTGCGTAAAAATCTGAAAGGTTTGGGACCGCTGCTGCAATTATCCCTATTTAAAAGTGGAAAAGTCAAAGTTAAATTTGGCACCTTTGACCTGACCAATTTTAAAAGAACCCCAAGGAAAAGAGGCTGTTTCACCTTATTTAAATTGGCATAAATCTTCATGGCCCTGGATTTCAATTTTGATCAAATTATCATCCACTTTATTTTCCTTTATTATTATTTTTTTTTGGTAGAGAAACTCCTCATTTTGGTTTTCCTGCACTTGTTTTTACAGGCTTAAGTTTTGGTGCAGAAAAACAAGAAATTATTGACTTCATTTGACCCCCCCAAAACTCCGAATCAAATGAAGAAAGTTCTCCGGCCTTAAGAACTCAAATTTGAACTGAAAAAATCAAATCATTTTCTTGTATCCATAAGTTCTCAAATTCTGCCCTTCTTCGAGCAATAATTTTCTCATTAATTTCCTTCTCCCTCCACACAATTCCCACTTCTGTATCTTCTTAGCTGCCATTTTTTACCATTCCAATGCCATGCTTTTTTGTCGGTCGATAGCATGTGGTTGGTAGTAGGGGAGGTAACGATGGTCTGTGTGGATTTTGGGTTGGAGGTAGGAGTTTTAATTTAATTATTTAATGTAATAAATGAAAAGTTACTCTTTTGTCCATTTTTAAAATATTGACCATGTGGTCAAAATTAAACTTTTGATCAACTGAAGCTTTTGCTCCAATTATCCTTGTAAAAATGGTGAAGAATGGCGAATGGGTGGGGAAGTTGGTGGGGTTGGGGAGGCTGATGAAATTTCTTTTTCTTTTTGCCCCTTTTAAATATAGTCAAATTATGATAAAATTCTGGAATTCTGATCAACTATCAATTTTTCTTTTTCGATGAAAACCGTTAACATATCAAATCTTCAAATACTTAAAAAGGTTTGAAAGATTTAGAACCTCTACTACAAATTCCACAAAAATAATAATATAACTAATAAATAAAGTTACGGACAAAAAGAAAATAATTACAATAATATACTTACAAAGCTGGAATTGCAAACCAACCTTAAAAATTCGCCTCCTCATATGTCCCTCCTTTCAAACCAATTCAGTATGCAACTCTTGTTAGGAATAATACTTGTAATTCGATTCATAAACCTCGAAACTAATCAGTTAATAAGTTGTGAATGAGTCTATAAAGTGAACTCCAGCCAAATGGTCAAATGGAAAGATACGAAGTAGAGAGCAATGAAAGCTAAGGCAAATTATAAGAAATTATAACACCATTAAAATTACATATAATTCAATGTAGTATCTCTACATAAAAAATGTGTGTGAGAGATTCCTTACATGCTAAAGACCTTGATTAGAAGCAAACCTCGTATAACTTTACACGGAGGGTGCTCAAGACTTGCACAATTATGTGCTTTCTTATATCCTTTATACTCTCACATACAATAAAGCTCGAAAAACAAAGACCACGCACGTAATATATATATATGAAAACAGATAAATTTACTCGAGCTATTAAAGGGAAAACTATAAATTTTAAATCATTTTAATGAATTACAAATACTAACAAGCTAAAAACCAGCAGATATCAGTCAGCAATGACATAGGAGGCTTGCAAACCGCTCACAGGAGAGCTGCTCCTTGTGATCAAAACCATTTAAGCATGTACAAGTCACAATAGTATGGACCTGGAAAACACATGAGAAGAACATGGAAGCACTTGAATAAAATATATTAACTATTATTATACTAAAAGGCAAACATAATCCATCCATATTACTTAAAATGAAGCAAACATCATCATTCTACAAAAAGCTTAACAAAACTTGCTGTTATAAATCTGAAATTGGTCAAGTCAAACAGGTCTTCTTAAGTACGCATCTATCAAAGATAAAAAACACGCATTCAAGAGAAGAATAATAGACCCTGATATTGAAGAAGATTTCAAATATAATGCTCTATGCTTGAATCTCAACTTCAGTTGGCAGCACTGCTGGCCTGATGTACTCTTCTTCCTTTGGAGGATGAATTGTGACAAGATCTGGAAGAGGAGTAGTCGGACCTTGCTTTCCTTTGGGATCCCAGTCGAGCATGATCTTCACCTTGATTCCAAGTACTCCCTGAGCAAATGCACGTAACACAAAAGTTGATTAAGAGAAGCAGAATGCAACAGCACTGACAAAATGCTCCTTCAGAAACATGAGATATAAGTGAAAGTAACCTGTCTAAGGAGAACATGTCTAACAGCGTAGTCAATATATTCTTTCACTGGTTGACCAGAAGAAATCATGTACCCATCTTTGAACTTCATGGATTTAGCACGTTGAGCCCTCAACTTCCCACTGACAATCACCTGTAATTCATACCAACTTAATTACTGTTGAAATGCAGAAGGATAGAAGTCATAAAATAATCATGGTCACAAAATTCATTAACAAGCATACCTCACAACCCTTAGCTCCATTGTCCATAACGAATCTCAAAACACCATAGCATGCTCTAAGGAAGATAAAAAGAAATATATTACTAGCCAGATATTATCATACACAAATGACACAATAAAAAAAGAAACATTTGAAAGATTAAATCAACAAAATAAATTCCACCAATATCCTGATTCTTGAGATAGAAGATTGGAAATAACTGTAGATTCAAATGTCGGAATCAGAGAGTGCTTGCTACCAGCCTTCATTTAAAAAAAGAAAAAGAACAAAAAAATAAAAAATAAATGTACCATGATGCACTTTTTAATTCATCATTCTATTCTTGCAAAGTTGAGTCACAGGAAGCTATAGATAAATATGATTCTAGCTTCCAGGTTTAGGATTCCAAACTACCAGTATAATACAGTTTGGAAACCCATTAATAATTTGCAAAATATGATATTGTGACCCATGCTAAATCCCAGAGAACACTTGAAGTGTTTTCGTGCTTATCAAGAGAAGGCAATACGAGAGGAAGGTAAAAGGTCTTGCAAGAATTTTTAAACTTTTTTTCCGAAGAATTTAGCAACCCCGGGTACAGTAATAAGGACAATGCACAGGATATCAGTAAATATCTCGGAGATGTTCAATTATTTTAGTCATATTCAACACAAATGCGGCACCGAACCTATTTGCTTTATAGATAACAGGTAAATGTTAGGCTAACAAATTCCCGTTTCGAAATCAACAAACAGTTGAGCATTCGACAATAAATATTCACTAGTGTTGTTTTCTCAAAGAAAAGATAAAAAGGGATTAAAACAAAACTTTTGCAAGGAGTAGATGATTGGCTTATTTCATGCTTATAAGCATGATAGAGAAAAAGTATCCCCACATACTTTTTCTATCGCATGCTTATAAGCAAAGCAAAGCGTCTCTGACTCTAATGTATAAAGACAGCTTAGACAAGAATAAATTTCACCAGGAAGATGGTGTGGATGTAAAACAATTTTCTAGTAATTGAACTGTCCGAAACAAAATGTGTATAAAATCATCTATTTGCTTTGTGACTGTGTTAAGAACATTATAACAAACATGGTGGCATCTCATACTCAGCTGCAAACAATGAGAGTTAATTTTCCACAAACAAAAGATTGCCAATTTCATATGAGAAAGTATAACTAATAAGATATAAATTGTTAGCTATGATGCACCGACACGAACACGTGTGTCTGACACGATATACTTCGGATACACCGACATGCGATTTTTCAAAAGAGTACTGACACAAAGAAATAAATTCTTCGGATACACCGACATGTTAATTAAATTTTTTAAAATTCTTCATTTATATACTATAAATTTTGTTTTATATTTATTATTAATTTTTATTGTTGAAATCTTTTAAATATGAGTATCAACTTGTTATTTACTAATAATTTTGAATTAAAAACATATAATATTTATAATAAAAAAAAATGATTATGGTAGTGTCCAAGGAGTGTCGGTATCGACAAGTGTCCGAGACGGACACGCTATCCAAGTTGAAGTGTCCGTGTAATAGATATTATTAGTCTAACACAGTCAAACTGATGGGGTTACACTAAACCCGCTGTGTTTCTATACATCCAATCACATACACCAGCTAATCTTACAAATAAAATACCTAGAAACAAGAAATCATACATTTTTGAGGAATTCATGTCGTTGCATAAATAATTGAAATACTTACAAAACCAAGATTAAGTCTGTTAATAAGAAACGAGTGAATGAAACAGGATCCAGCTGATTACCTCCTGACAGCAAGGCCACCAAGGAGCTTGTATCTGAGGGACTCAGCCTGGGCAATTGCGCACAGCCCCCTGTTGTTAACCTTCTCGGCATACAACTCCACACTGTTCTCTGGAAACTTGAACCTCTTTTGTACCACAGAGGTCAGCTCCCTGATCCTCCTTCCTTTCTCACCTATCCGTATAAATATCAAGAAGAGCAAAATGATATTAAAACTAAGCAGATGTTTGGTTTGGCTAAAAAGCTGGATTAAAATTTAAGTCAAAATCAAGAATTAATTTTATCCATATATTCCATGGACCCACAACTTTTCAGCTAAAAAAATATTCTATCAACTTTTATCAAAATTTACTAAAAATCTAATTATTATCTAAACCAAACAGGGGTTAAATATGAAAAGGTAAACTCTTAAAACAGCATACCTACGGAGAAAGAGAATTATAACTAATTTACCCCCTAAAAATGAAAAACAAATAAATTTACAAGACGACAGAACGATCGAGATGCAATCCATGAGCATGTAAAAATATTTAGTACTTGAGGCAATCTCCTAAATATATAATCGATTTCAAAATATACAAAACTATATAAAAAAACCGAAATAACACGGATTAAAACAAATTTAACAGAAACAAATTTTCTGCCTAACCTTTATGAAGATAAACGATATAAAATCAATAGAAGAGAGAGGGTATAATTACCGAGAACATTCTGAGTGCGAGTAGCACGGATGATAATCTCAGTTCTCATGGGAGTAACCCTGACTTCTACTCCAGAATATCCATCCTCCGCAAGCTCACGTGTCAACACCTCATTCAGTTCCGCAAAGAACACTCCATCAGCTACAAACTGCAAATTCAATTGAACAAATTAATCAATAAAGAATACAAATTTACGTAATGGGCAAAAATATATATCTATAAATTGAATTGGACAGTAGACCTTTCTCTTCTTGCTCATCTGAGTAGCCATTTTTGAATTGCAGAGAGAAGAATTGAGAAAGATCGGAGTTTTCTTTTGCTGCGCGAAAATCAAAACGTAGTTGAAGATTAGGGTTTTCAGCTAGGGGATATATGGGCTTGTTGAGTTTTCTAATAGGCTTAAAGGAAGTTGGGCTCCTTTCAAGTTGGGCCAAGGATATCTCTGAGCCCACTAAAGGAGAAGGCAAAGTCACCAGTATTGTGAAGAAATTTTCTCCTACCTAATCTCTCAGTTTTTTTTTCCACTCAATTTTTCCGATCGAATTCGTAAATTAACTCAAATCAAAGTATCGAGTTTCCAAATTTGCTTAGAAGATAAAAATGTACTAGAATCAATATATCTTGTTATATTACTTTATAAATGTACTGTAAGTCAATGAAATAGGAAGAAAACAACTGCCTTTTAAATGAAATTGTTCATATCATAATAATTTTACGCTTGGCCAATTGTGCCAGGAGCTACGATGAGGGATGGATAGAGGAGGGGGGGGGGGGGGGTAGGGGGGCTCCCAACTATTTTTTTTTACGTATTAGCCCGACCTGTAATTCGATCTTGGATCCGCCCCTAGCTATGATATGTTGCTTTTAATTGAAAAAGTAATTAAAACATCGTGATAATGGTTCATTAAATAATATTTTATGGTCAACACAACTAAACAAAAAATAAATAAATAGTCGTTAGATTAAATTGTTCATGCAATCACATTTTTAAGGGTAGCAAGAATGTCAAGTGAAACAAATCAAACATCCTGAGTATGTCATTTTTATTGAAAAAGTAACACGGTACAATACATGATATAAGATTAAAAACTACATTTGATTATTGGATTAGATTGTGAAAAATAACCTACTTTTTGCTTCAAAGTTATCGTATCAAAAAATTCAAGAAACTAACAAATTTATAATCAAGAATCAAATTTATAACTACCTAAATAACACGTGTTACTTTCTTTCGAACACATGTTACCTAACACGTTACTTCAAAATACAGCAACATTAGAACATGACCTTTGAACCTACCAACATTGTACTCTTTTAACATTTGTTAGCGCTACAATATCTTCCGTGAAACAAACCAAAACGAAAGAAGAAAGTAAACCAAATGTTACAATGACATTACAATAATTGAAAATGGAAAGACAAAAAGTTGCAGAAAGAGGATAAAAACTTGAATGGGCATAGCAACTTGTAAATTGAGATTGAAATGGCAACCGATATATATATTGAAATTTACATTATTGAAAGTCACAATATTAAAAAATAAAAATTATTAAAGGGGATGAAATTAAAATTAGCAAGTTCTGGTAAATTGAGATTGAATGTCTATAGAAAATGCATTATTCATTTATCATAATCAAGAACAATATCCTTGTAACTATCGTGGGTACAACCAATGAGTAAGGTGTTCGACTAATTAGTGACATGGTGAGAGGCACACGTTAGAGTCAATAAACCAATGAAAACTAGCGATTGGATGAAGCAGTGGTATTATATACAGGGACATTGAAGAAAATAGAAAATCAACTCACTAGATCAGTCAATATCATCATACTCCTCGAGTAGGAGACAGGAATAGGATCCTAACATTCTCTTAGGCACCATGTGAGTGTATACACATTTTCATAGTTTTTAAGGCATGCCTGAACAAACGCCCTTGCCCAAGGTGCAAACATGCTTTCGTCAGGTGTTTTGAGGTGGAAAAGGACACTAAGAATAAACGTAGATTATTCAATTGTTGCAGCTAGAAAAGTGAATATTGGGAGGGGGTCAAAGCGGGTGAAGAGAGCGGTGAATCAAGTTTTGTTAACATTACATCAATTAACAATTTCGCGAAAGAATCAGATAAAGATTTCTCTGCTATGTTTGAAACTCAGGCCCAGTTTGATTCCATTTCCACAATTTTTTCATGTTTGATAGGCTATTTTTCCTAAGGAAATTGTTTTCCCTCCCACCCTCACACGTGCACACTTTCTTTGGTTTTGTGGAAATGATTTTCCCACCTTTTTTGTGGGAATTTGAAGGTCCAGTTTTTTTTGGAACAAATTTCATAATAAATTGTAAAAAAAAACAATTCACTTTAATGGACAATTTTCATGTAAAATAAAGCCAAACGAACACTAAATTTTGATAAAAAAAATGATTTTTTAGGGATAAATTTTTTGTCAATGGAAACAAATTTTATAACTAATTGTGGAAAAAATTATCACTTTAATGGACAATTTTCATGTACAACAAAGTCAAACGATTACAAAAAGATTCAAAATTTTAAAATTTTCCGGGTGGAAAATTATATCAATCAAACACATTTAATTAACAATTCCCTGGAAAACAATTTTTAGGCAATTACTTTTCCTGTAATTCATTTTCTTTACACCTTTTTTCTACCGTTGCAATCAAATGGACCCTCAATGTCGATTAAACGAAGAAAAAGATGTGAAGATTTCTTTCAACGTTACAATACACACTGGAAAAACTAGTGCGAAAGGGGATAAGAAAAGAACATGGCCGGCTTGAGTTGTAGTTTGTGTATGAATTAAAGTCATATTGAAAAGTAGTTGTAATTACTGTGATATATCATAAATACTAGTGTTGGCCCGTGCGATGCACGGAATTTCTGATTTTGAAGGTTTCGTTAGCATTGAATATAGAATCTCCATTGAAGTTTAAATATGAGAGAACATTGAATAATTAAGAGATATTTGGAGCAACATATTTTGTCAATAATATGAAGACTTATTTTATGTTATTGTAAGATTGTAGAAAATTTATTTCTGCTAAATATAGGCAAAGAAAAATGTTGTAACATGTGATTAAGTGTAAAGGGTAATAAATTTGTACGTACCTTTGTGCATGCAATTATAAGATTCCTTTCTTAGTTTAAAAAGTATTGATCGAAACAAATATCAGTTGCAATTTTTCGTCTACATAAAGTCATCATGTCTGCTGAAACTGACTTTATTGGATATCCAAGCACGAAACATTCAATGTACTCGAGCAAAAAAAAGGCCACAGATTGGCCTGTGGGAAAAAAATTGATTTTTGTTAAACGAAATTAGTGTGATAAATAGACATTTGAGAATGAAATGTTAGAAAGAATAAGAAATAATTAAAATGCTTACCCAATTATTTGCATAGGGTTGATATGGTATAATGTCAACGTCTATAGATGTGTTTGCAGTTTTTTTCACGTAGTGTTTGTAAGCAAAAAATTCTGGTGCATTTAGCAGGACTACAGTTAAGTCTTTGACTGCATTTGAAAGGGCTCTGATCAGGTCTGGCTTATGTACGTTGTTGCTACAGTCATAGATTTCGAATTTCCATTCAAAGATATTTACGTGATAGAGGTACCAATTGTTGCTTGGTAATGAACATGGAAGTAATAGATGTTTGCATCGTATCCACGGATGACCGTCAATTGGAAGAGTGTCATTTACATAGTTTTGTAAAGTGGCTAGATTCCCTGAAGTTCTAATAGTGCCTTCTTTGTAGATTTCAATGTGTAACATCATATGAATATTACATTCATTCTCGTAGTTGAAGTCTATAATTGCAAAATCTTCTGATACAGGAGAAGAGTCGTCGTTGATGAGTCAGCATAACAGTTTCAATTTCAATTGAAGACTCTAATAAAAAAAATAGACGTAAATTAAATATAAGAATGTAATATATTATGATGAATGAATTTTACTTATCGAAAACAGTGATATTTTGTGTTATGTCCATCGTGAATTTTATGAATTATCTTCCTTGGTAATTATTGGGTCCAACTTCCCAATATGCACTGTAGAAAATAATGTAATTTATTTTGACAGAAATGAAAGTAAAGTAATAATATATAAGGTAATGGAATAGAGGTAGATTAATTACTCTTATAGATAGTGCAACACCCAATCGCTAATTGTTTTATATCTAGCGATAGAGTAGTCTTCTAAAGGATAGTTTGTTGGTGGCTGTGTCCTTTTTCCTTTAGTTTTCCACTGCTTTGACAATTTTGTAACATTTTCAGTTTGTTGAGAATAGTTTGTTAATGGGAAGTCAAACTATTCTGAAAGTTTAATAAGTTTTCACATAAATCTTATAAAAATTGACATAATAATTAGTCAAACTTAATAAGGACAATATTTATTGAAGTAACATTAAGATTAAAATGAAAGAAAACATGTGACATTGTTGTAACACAATGAACAAAACACATGCTGAAAAACATTAGCAAATGATCAGTTTTTGAAGTAAGTACATGATGTACAAAATGACTGCAAGCATATAGTCTGTAACTCTCGGTACAACTCTTGTTCTGTACAACGAAGCCACGTTCAGTTTCTAGGTATTTGGTACACCATGAAGAAGGGTTCGACCAAAGTAATGGGAACGAGTTCCAGGGAGAACATATAGAATACAGATGATTGGAGCTGTGTTACAATGAATTCCCAGACAGACATGAGGAAACCATGCTCAACTATATTTTCAACAATCATGGCAAGAAATTGAAAAGGCCAAGTTCGATGACAAATCATTTGCTTAAGATAGACAGAAGTACTGCATTTTGATCCGCCTTACCTGATTGCATTGAACTTTCAAGCTCCCCAGAGGGCCAGAGAGGGCCAAATAGAATTGCTCCCACCAAAAGGTATAGAAAGCGAAAACAACTACACATGCATTGAAGAAGAATCCTACTGAAGTGTAGAAGAAAGAAAGCATCCTGAAGAAGTCCAGTCTATTTCCTAACCTATAAGATACGTAGAAAGGGATAAACAATCATCATTCATCAATGCATTGAAAGAATTTTATAGAAGTGAGGAAAAGGGTAAACATCCTTATGGAGTCCAGCCTACTATCCAACTTGTAGATATCTCGGCTGAGGAGTTGCTCTCCACTCCCACTTGCAATCTTCGCCTGAAAACATAGAGATCTCATTTAAGCTAATATCCCTACCCTTGCCTAATTGAATGTACTTGTGGCGGGCAATTTTCCAACAATTTTTTTCAACGGGATGATGTAATTTGTTTATGATTTTCTTTCCTAATATAACTATACTATCACAGACTACAACATAAGATTTTCCCTTGTTGTCTATTTGTCCATTTGAAAAACCATGTACTTCATTAACAACATTCTCATCAACCCTCTTAGGTGATTTTGCAAATTCATTGTGAAGACAAAATATTCCATCATCATCGTCAATGATTCTATCCGAACTATCATGTATTTTAAAAAACTTTCCAGTCACCTGTTGGGCTAGATGAAAACCATTGTAACAACGTAATTTTTTGTCACCATCTACCAAGAATTCTGGATCATTCACTCTTTTACTAAATTTTCCAATCACCAATGGGTGTTTCAGATTTTTAAAATATTCCAATGAAGATATATTGGCTCCTCGCTCCCTTCTGATAAACAACCTCTCAACCTCGTCTCCAACTCCCTAAACAGTAAATCCAGTTTCCGTATGACTCTACTCTGCCTACCCTCCACGGCCCTATGATTAGAGATTTGCCACAACAATTGATCCAACTGATTAAAGTACTTAAAAGTAAATCAATTTAATGGATGGAATGACCCCAAAACCGAACCCACATTCATTCGCAACAAAATCTCATATATTTTTCTTCGAGAAGGCATCATACGCGCCTATTTTCCTCACTACCAAAAAAAGTTTAAACAAGTCCACCATTCTTCCATCACTACACAACGCCGAAATAGGCCAAATGAATTTGCTTGTAGACTTTTCTTTTAAAAAAACTACAAATGCTTTATAAAAAAGACCTTTAGCCTTTCCCTATCGTAGCATGAAAAGAGCATTCCTCAATCAGAAAATCAAGTATGCAAGAAGTCTCAACATTCTCGTCAACACTTTTCGAAATTTGAATCATCTCTTAAATTGGACAATCCCTCCATTAAATTCAATTTTTGTTATCCCCTTCTCTATAATAACTTCTTAGCCATTTTTCCTTGAAGGCCAATATATAACACATAAATAACGTACAATTATATACATTTTGATACAACCATTTCAGAATTACACGCATGATATCATGAAGTTCAAATTTCCTTACATTCAACCATTCTATCCATAATTCTTGGGTGTAAAGTTGAAACTTCTTTTTTTCCAAAAATCGTATAATTTATCCATTCTACCTCCAAGGGAAAGGCTCACTTTATTTATCTCCCTTTCCCCTTTTGCAAGGTGAGAAGAGTATTTGATTTGCAAAACTACTTTCTAATTCCCCTTGCTAAAGCTATAGAAGAATATTTAGTAATTTGCAAAATTTAGTGAAGCTAGAAAATTTGAAAGTACATATACCTTTCAAATCCACCTTCGTTTCCTCTATAGCGGAAACAATATAAGATCTCTACTTTGTATCGCTTCATAGAAGAATCTCGAAGGTGTGCTACTTTCGCCTTAGTTGCATAAGATAGGGCCAAGAGGCAGAGCATGTGATTCCTAGAAGAGTAGTGAAGATATAACTGTTTAAAACAAACTCGATATATAGAGTAGGATAATATAAGAAGTGATCTATGGGTGACTAATTTGAGTTCTTCAATGAACAAGAGATTATCTTCCTAATAAAGAGAAAATAGAAACATATTTTATTTTATTTGTTGTTCCCTTCCTATGGTAAGTGATTTATAGAGCTTTTATTCTCATTTCATTGCTAGGAAAAAAAGAAAGATCCCCAAATTTTAGAAAAAAATTACAACTTGCTAGGAAATCTCATTAAAAAAGAGATTGAATTGAAACGAAAAACATATATATATGCATAACAGAATTGGAGAAAAAATGAAAACTATAGATAAACACGGGTATTTCCAATTTCGATAGCTTACAAACAATCGATCTAAGAGAGAACCTAAAGATGTACATAAGTAAATATTCCAAATCAAAGAATGGAAGCAATTGAGGCAAAATACAATTAAAATGGAGAACGAAGATTGAATAAAAGAAATGGAAGGTAAGAGTTAGTTGAAACATATAAAAGATTTTAAGGTAAATCATCAAGAATTGACAGGTCAAAAATTCATTTCCAAAGAGGAAATTAGCCATAGTGAATAGAAATATTAAATTAACATATTGTCCTATTTCTGTGCAAGTGTTGTTTTTATAGTAGAATTGTCCGATTTCTATACAAGTGTTCTTGTTTTTCAATTCTAATTTTTTACGATTTTGCGAGTATATAAATAGTCTTCTTTATAGAAGAGATCAATGGATTGTGTCGACTTATTTTTTGGCATATAAAATCATAAAAAAGAGATGAATACGTCAAAAGGGATAATTATATCTGTACAAGTGTACGGGAGACAGTTAATAGCATTGAATAAATTACAGATTCCATAATATGCAGAATTGTAATGCTTATTTAAGAAAAAAAACAAAAATAATTCATCATATTGGTAAAGAACTATAATTGTTCAAGTTATTTAAAAATCAGTTTATAACATTCCAGAAGAAAACAATACAATGTACATAAAAATCAAAATGAAAATTAGTGAAAGAACGAACCATTGTCGAATGAACAAGTTAATATAACAGCAAATGCATCTCCATTTCTATGCCCCCAAGTCTTTGTTATTTTAGATTGTTGTTAGCTGGAATTTGAATAAAAATCATATGATTCAAAGAAACCTTGAGCATTAAATTAACATGAACTAAAATTATACACAACAACAATAAAAAAACCCTAATAACCATTACGTACAGTGGGAAAAAAAGTGTGCAAAGGGAAAAAGAATAGAAAATACCTTGATTTTTGAGCCATATATGAGATTAATAGCTTCAACTTGAGACTTGAGTCGATTGGGGAAGTAGGCATCGTTTCGCAATACTCTATTATTTATTGAACTAAGATAAATTTGTTATAGTCAATATTCTATAAATTAGTGTAGTAGTACTTGATGTTAAAACGACGAGTTTTTAAGTTAATGAAGTAATATTTCAATTTATATATGTATGTTTGTACTGAAGTTATATATAAACTAAGAAGGAAAAATAATTGATATATAAAATAGTATTGAAGTTAAAAATAAGTGTAATGAAAGAATTAACCTGTATTTATAGTACTTAAATAAATCATTTTTAAGTGTTTTTTTTGTAGGGTCAAAATATTGTGAAGTTGAAAACGCAGTGAATATGATTAATTTTATTGTGTTTTCAGTGAGGATATAATTTTGTTAGGACCTTTTTTTTTTTTATTTTTATTATTAGTTGTATTGGAATATAGAAAATGGGGAAAAAAAAGGAACGAAAAAAACAAAAAAAGCGGAAGATTGCTCCAAACAGTTTGGAGCAATTGCTCCGCACAAATCTATAAAAAAAATCTGAATAGTTGAGCTGGAGAAACTTACTCAAGATAGAGTGCACTACTGTAGTCAATTACAAACACTGGGAAAAATAATTGGACACTGCATACAAGAGAACAGTAAATACAAATTAGAATCTATAATTTGTCAATAATAGTTGAATGATAATTACTATAATAGAAACTTTAGGGAAAAAAATACAAAGACTAACTAAAAATTAAACTCTACAAAATTTAAAAAAGAAGAACAAAAATATCATATTTGAAAATAGCACAATTGAATAGATGTTGAAACTTTTAATATTTTTACTTTGAGAAGGATATTTTGCAACCTAAAAAAAATTGAAAACAAATTCAATATTGGCAGAATGAGGAATGACAAAAATTATGACAAACTAAAAAAAATCATAAGAAAAATAAAAAATCGAAGTATGTGAAGTAAATGAAGAATAATAGAAACTTCTACATGTGAATGGTTAAAGAATCCGTAAATTTTGCGTGCGATGATCACAAATATATTTAAATTTAGTTAATTTTGTATTTATATTTAGAATGAAAATAATAAATATTATATTTTCGCAACGTGAAATTGGGTAGACTGAGAGTAAATTCTGTCGAAATTATTTTTTTTATAGTATAAAAGAATTTTAATGATTGTGTGTTTAATTAAGTAAAGAATTAAAAACAAAATATAAATAAAAAGCAAGTGAAATAATGAGTCGTTAAACATTACTTATCAACAGGGATATAGTATAGTATAGTGTAGTAGTACTTGATGTTAAAACGAAGACTTTATAAGTTAATGGAGTAATATTTCAATTTATATATGAAGGTTTATACTGAAATTATATATAAACTAAGAAGGAAAAAAAATTGATATATAAAATAGTATTGAAGTTAAAAATAAGTGTGATAAATGAATTAACTTGAATTTATAGTACTTAATAAATCATTGTTAAGTGTTTTTTTTTTGTAAGTTCAAAATATTGTGAAGTTGAAAATGTAGTGAATATGGTTAATTTTATTGTATTTTTAGCGAGGATAATGTTGTTAGGATCGTGTTTTTTTTTAATTATTAGTTACATTGAAATATAGGAAATGGAGGAAAAAAAAAATGCAGGGGAGAAAAAATAAAAAAAATAAAAAAAATTAAGACATTGCTCCGCACTCTGCAGAGCAATTTTTTCCATTTTTTTTTCCCGCATTCCTTTTTTTTTTCCCATTTCCTATATGGATTCTTTTTATTTACAATTTAAATTTTGTTGAATAATACAAAATTAAACATATCATTGTTAAGTGTTTTTTTTTGTAGGTTCAAAATATTGTGAAATTGAAAACGTAGTGGATATGATTAATTTTTTTATATTTTCAGTGAGGATAATGTTGTTAGAATCGTGTCTTTTTTTTTTTATTATTAGTTACATTAAAAAAATATATAAAAATAAAAATAAAAAAAGGGAAAGCCAATGCTCCGCACTGTGCAGAGTCAGTGAGGATATAATCTTGTTAGGATCATTTTTTCTTTTATTTTTATTTTTATTATTAGTTGCATTGGAATATAGGAAATAGGGAAAAAGAAGGAACGGAAAAAATAAATAAATAAATAAAAATTTGAAGAAACTGCTCCGAACTGTGCAAAGCAATCACTCCGCACAGTTTGGAGCAATTGCTCCGCACAATGCGGAGCAATAGTTTTTTTTTTTAAAGAGTAGATGGAGATTCATTTTCTTTTTGTCATACCTATATAAAATTAAACATAATAAATGTTCTTTTTGTCATATTATTAAAAACATCGTTTCTTTTTTTTTCTCCGTACCTATATAAAATTAAACATAATAACTACGTTTTTAAGTTGTCTTCATTTATTTTTAGTTTGAAACTTATAAAACACATAATATTAACAATTCTAATTTGTATTTGGATAACCCAATTTTGTACTTGTAACTTCAAAATAATTTTGCTAAAAAAGAAAAAAAAAATAGAATTCCACACTGATTTATTGTATACTACTACGATTTATTTATTATACCTATTTTTAACTTAAATCAATCGTATTTTCATCTTAGTTTATATACATTTAATATAAATATTCATCTAGATTACTATATATACATTTTCATTCAAATTTGCAAAATTTATAAGTTATTTAGATGACTCGATTATTAAACATGTACTTTATGAATTTATATTTATATTAAACATGTACTATATATATATATATATATATATATATATATATATATTTTTTTTTTTTTTTTTTTTTTTTATTATTAGTTACATTAAAGGAAAAAAAAAAAAAAGAATATAGCTCCGCACAACCAAACTCTTTAGAGCATTTGCTCCGTACTGCAATTGCTCTAAACAATTTTTTTTTACTTGCATTGCTTTTTTTTTTCTCTATTTTCTATATTTCAATTTAACTAATAATTTTTTTAAAAAAAACACGATACTAACAACATTATCCTCGTTGAAAGCACACTAATACCTATATAAAATTAAACATAATAAATGCTCCTATTATTAAACACACCGTTTCCATTTTTTTCTCCGTACCTATATAAAATTAAATATAATAACTACGTTTTTAAGTTTTCTTCATTTATTTTTAGTTTGAAACTTATAAAACACATAATATTAACAATTCTAATTTGTATTTGGATAATCCAATTTTGTACTTGTAACTTCAAAATATTTTTGCCAAAAAAGGAAAAAAAAATAGAATTCCACATTGATTTATTATATACTACTACGATTTATTTATAATACCTATTTTTAACTTAAATCAAACGTATTTTCATCTTAGTTTATATACATTTAATATAAATGTTCATCTAGATTACTATATATATATATATATATTCATTCAAATTTGCAAAATTCTTAAGTTATTTAGATGACTCGATTATTAAACATGTACTTTATGAATTTATATTTATATTAAACATGTACTGTATATATATATTTTTATTATTAGTTACATTGAAGGAAAAAAAAAAAAAAGAACATAGCTCCGCACAGTGCGGAGCAATTGCTCCAAACTCTTTGGAGTGTTTTGCCTTTTTTTTTCCCCTCCATTTTCTATATTTCAATTTAACTAATAATTAAAAAAAAAAACCACGATACTAACTACATTATCCTCGTTGAAAGCACAATAAAATTAATCATATCCACTACATTTTCAACTTCACAATATTTTGAACCTAAAAAATAAAAATAAAACACTTAACAATGATTTATTAAGTACTATAAATTCAGGCTAATTCATTCATCACACTTATTTTTAACTTTAGTACTATTTTATAAATCAATTATTTTTCCTTCTTAGTTTATATATAACTTCAGTATAAAATTTTATTATTTTATTTCTTGCGTTCTTTTTTCCACACCTATTATTAAAAATAAATATATGGATTCTTTTTATTTACAATTTAATTTTTTTTTAATAATACAAAATTAAACATATCATTGTTAAGTGTTTTTTTTTGTACGTTCAAAATATTGTGAAAGTGAAAACGTAGTGGATATGATTAATTTTATTGTATTTTCAATGAGGATAATGTGTTAGGATCGTGTTTTTATAAAATATACAACATATAAATAATTTTGTTTTAATATATTATTTGTAGTACCCAAAAGAAAGAAAAATAATAAATTTTTTTTTTTTTTTGCGTAAAATGTGGAGCACTCACAGCTTCGTAGAGTGCGGAGCAAAATGCTCCGTACTCTACGGACTTCGTAGAGTCCGTAGAGTGCGGAGCAATGCTCTGCACACTTCACTGTCAATTGGATTTTTTTTTAATATTAAAGTGAACAAGTGTAGGCATGTTATTGATTGAAAAATGATCTTTTATAATAAGGAAAAATAGCAAAGTCAACAATTGTAGGCAGGTTAAAAACTACCCCAAATTAACCTTATCCCACGTGTGAATAGTATAAGATAGATAAGGGCAGTTGGGGTACATTGCAGAGTATGGATAGAGGGTAATTTGGGCTTATGAAAATGCGTCAAAATGAACAGTACTCAGCAGGGTGAGGGTAATTATGGAAACCAAAATGACGTTCAAAGTCAACAATTGTGGCTTAAGATATTATAACAATTTCAACCAATGACAATGCTTTGGAATGAACAGTAGGTAGAGGGGGTAATTAGGGAAACTAAAATGCTTCAAAATGAATAGTACCCGGCGGATTCGCTCTTTTATTATAGTAGGGATTAAAGTTCACTATGATATATCAATAAATATTGAAAATTTATCTTCTTTAAAATATTTGTTATTCAACATTTTAAATCTTTTTTCAACTGTATCTTTATCTACCTTCGTCCAACCTTAGCGATACGAAATCTCGATTCGATGCTTATGACTAATCGAATATCAACTGACATGCGTTCCTTTTTCGGCAATAGAATTTCATTGACGCTAGCACTCTTCGTTGTAATGTTGGCGATGGATGATGTAATTCAAATAAAAAAACAATATTTTTCATTGCAGTTTCGATTATGCTCCATCAACATTTGTTAACAATATTCTCGCTTTATTGCCCAATGCCCTTTGTAACTTCCTTTTCATTACATACCCTCCCACATCAGTTTCATAAATGTTGGTTGGGGTCTTTGTCCAAATATAAATGCATTCATTTAGCGAGTTTTTCTCTACTTATTTTCTATTTATGATATCATATCAAAATATGGGTTCCTTTTACTTGAATGAAATGACATGTATCCACGGACGAAGCCATGGGAAACAAATTTTTTTTTATTCATATTGGGACGATGCATAGAAAAATAATTTCATAATTCATTTTTTACCTTAAAAAACTAAGTTTCTTGGGCTTGCCCCCTCCCTCCATCCCTGCGTGTATTTCTTTTACTCTGTCCGAATGATATGAATTATTACTTCCTTGGAGAGGAAGTTTCTTTTTGTGCCCTTCTCACATCAATTTTTAGTCCGGTGTAATTCCTCATTGCCAAGTGGCACATATCATGTTAGATTATTGCCTATAATTGATACAATAAAGCGATACGAACATAGGGGTTGACACAACCACTTACCAAATGACGTGGAAAACTTGGAAAATTGAATTTTAAAAAAACACCACGAAAGGGTTGCTTTTATGACACGCGGCCCCTTTACTGAAACCCATTTACATCTCTCTCTAAAAAAAAAAAAAAAATTCAAAGCCCATTTATACTCATTTACCATACTCCCTGCCTTCCTAAGAGCTTGTTTGTCTCTGATTATTGGGAGAAAATTAGTGTAATGAATAGTATTTTTTGGAGAATGTGTGGTTGAAAATTAAAATAACTTTATTGGTTTGTGTGTAAAATATTTTATTGGGTGAATGTGTGGTGGAGAATCTTACTGTAGCAAACAATTTTTTGGATTAATGGTAGACGATCAGGGGCTAAATTGCAGGAAGAAAATCTCATCTGAAATCCATCATCATTGCAAGTTCGGCCGTCTTCGCCGTCTGCTCTAGAGAAATCATCGACCACGACGGAGTCCATTTTCCTAATTTATTGGGCAGCGTCTCAGAGAAGTAATTGTTTATGAGGCTGCCACCACCCATCTTATTTGGCAGATTTGCGTGTGCGGAAAGTAAGTATTCGTTTATGTACATGGGTTTCTTAATAGTTTTGAGCTTGTTTAGGTTATGTATACATATTTGTTAAAAATAGCAGTCTGAAATAGAAAGGAAACTAGAAATTACTCTAAGTGGAATTAAATCAAATACATAGAAGGCACAAAGATGGAAGTTTTGCACTCTATTTTTTTCAGCTGAGAACCTATTATATACATACAAGAAAACAACTACTTCCAAGCTTTCAGGAAACAGAAAACCAAAACTAAAAGATATTCCTAAAATAAAGCATAAAACTAGGCACTAAGTAACAACCATTGACTTTCTCAAACATAGAATGAAAAACATGATTAATCATGACTTATACTAATTTATTTTTTGCATTACAGTAACACACTCCCCTTTAATGCAAAAAATCTACGACACCTAACTTATTTCTAAAATAAGCAAACTTTTCCAGAGAAAGTGACTTTGTGAATAAATCAGCAACTTGCTCGTTTGAATTGCAATACTCCAACTTGATACTTCCTTTAGCAACCAGCTCTCTTATAAAATGATGTCTAGTGTCTATATGTCTTGTTTGATTGTGGTGAACTGGATTCTTTGCTATTGCAATGGTGGACTGATTATCACAAAAGATTATTGTTGCCTCCTTCTGCTCATGTTTCATATCTTTTAAAATTCTCCTTAACCAGATTGCTTGGCAGGCTGCTGAAGTAACAACCATGTACTCAGCTTCAGAAGACGATAGAGGGATGGATGGTTGTTTCTTTGAACACCAGGATATGACATTTGATCCAAGCATGAATAGATAGCCTGTAGTACTTTTGTGATCATCTATGGAACCTGCCTAATCACTTATCAGAAAAGCCACACAGCTCAAAGTTACTAACGTTAGAGTAGAAAAGACCATAGAAGCATGTTCCTTTCAAATATCTTAGCACCCTCTTTGCAGCACCATAATGAATTTTGTATAAACCGTGATAGGAGACTAGTAGCTTGCAAGATGTCTGGATGACTATTTATGAGATAGAGAAGACCCCCCACCAAACTTCGTTACACCTGAAAATCTGCCTTCTCTTCTCCATCATCCAAACTCTACTTATGATTGGTAACCATTGGAGTTTTAACTGGATTACAGTCTTTCATGTTAAATTTCTCAAGAAGATCTTTCACATATTTTTGTTGTGAAAGAAAAATTCCAGCATCCCATTGTTTCAATTCCAAACCCAAAAAATAACCCATTAAACCCAGATTAGTCATTTCAAATTCAGCTACCATAATCCTCTTGAAATCATTAATTAAAGTAGTACTATTTCCAGTATAGATCAAATCATCCACATAAAGACATATAATCAGTACCTCTTTAGTTCCCTTAGTTTTTACATACAAAATATGCTCACTTCCACTCTTTTGAAATCCATTTTTAATAAAGTGCCGGTCAATCCTTTCATACCAGGCCCTCGGTGCTTGCTTGAGACTGTAGAGTACTTTCTTCAATCGATATACTTTCATCTCTTCACATGCAACCTCATAACCTATAGGCTGCTATACATATACTTCTTCCTCCAATAAACCATTCAAAAAGGCCGATTTTACATCAAATTGATAAACTTGCCATTTATAGTGAGCAGCAACTGATAAGACAGTGCGGATAGTATCAAACCTGGCTATTGGGGAGAAGATTTCTACGAAGTCGATGCCTTCTCGTTGCATATAACCACGTGCAACTAACCGTGCTTTGTATTTTTGAATTGATCCATCAGGTTTGTGCTTTAACTTGAACACCCATTTTAGCCCCACAACCTTGTTTTCCTGTCTTTTTTTTTTCTAATGCCTCCATCTCTTCATCGATTGCATTACGCCATTTATTGGTTTTTACAGCTTCTTCAAAATTACTTGGCTATTCAACTAATGCAAGATGACATATTTTAGTTTGTTCATAAATCTCCTGCAGCGATCTCCATTTTCGTGGAGGTGTGCTTGAGGAAAAATAGTTTGGTGATGTTAAATGAGAAGAGCTGGAAGTGCTTGTACTAGGTGTTGAAGGGCTAGAATCACCATGGTCATCACCATCGTCTACAAACTTTGATGGGTCAGCAACAAATTCACCATCATCTTGAATGAAACTAGAACCAGTCTGCAACTTAGTCCAATTCCATGTATTTTTTTTCATCAAACACAACATCACGGCTTATTAGCAATTTTTTAGAAATAGGATTGTAAAATCGATATCCTTTAGTTTCCATGCTATAGCCCACAAATATACATTTCACACTATTATCGTCATGTTTTTCTCTTTTTTGAGATGGCACTTGCTATAAGCAACACAACCGAAAATTTTAAAATGTGTTACCTTTGGCTTCCACCCATGCCAGGCTTCAAAAGGTGTCTGATTGTACAGTGCAGATGTAGGACTTTGATTGAGGATATAAGCAACAGTATGAATGGCTTCTGTCCAAAAACTCTTTGGAAAACATTTGGCTTTCAACATGCTTTTATCCATTTCTACAAGACTTCGATTCTTTCTCTCCGCTACTCCATTTTGTTGTGGTGTGTGCTGTTAATTGCCTTCGTATTCCCAATTCCTCACACAATTTGTTAAATTCTCCAGAAACAAATTCACCACCACGATCTGTCCGCAATATCTTGATTGTATGTCCACTTTTCTTTTCAATGGAAGACCTAAACTTCTTAAAGATTTGTAGAACCTCTGATTTTTCTTTAAGAAAGAAAACCCAAGTCATTCTACTATAATCATCAACAAAGACAACAAAGTACCTGCTGTTGTTAAGAGAAAAATTGCGCATAGGTCCACAAACATCTGCATGTATCAATTCAGCTGGTTGTAAAGCTCTCATGCTTTTGCCTTTTGGAAAAGAGTCTCTATGTTGTTTCCCAATCACACAGCTTTCACATACATCAGTAACATGTTTTATCACGGGCAAACCATGCACCAAATTATGTTTAGACAGCAAGTCCAAACTTGTAAAGTTCAGATGTCCCTACCTCTGATGCCACAACCAGTTGTCATCTGTTAATGATGCTGAGAGTACTTTCTTTTCACCATCAAGAGTGAGAGGGAACAAATTATTCTTGGCCATGGGAACTCTAAACAGCATGTTCTTCTTTGTCTTGTTTGAAAAACTGAACATGAGAAATCTTCAAAGATAAGTGAGTAACCTTCTCTTAAAAATTGGCCAACACTTAGCATATTTGAATCCAGGTCAGGGACAGAGAGAACATCTCTAATACAGATGGTTTCACCAGAATTAATCTTTACAGTACCATTTCCTTGTGCTTCACGAACTGTTCCATAGCCCATCTTTACTCTAATCTTTGCTGACTTGTCCAAATTGATGAAAGCCTCCAAGTCTGTTGTCATGTGATTGCTGCACCCACTATCCATATACCAGACATCTGAATCACAAAATTTAGTAGCATAGCATGCAAGAAACAAACTTTCACATTCATCTTTGTCTTCTTGCTCAACAAAATTTGCTTGCTTTTCTTTCAAATTACAAAAGTTTTCTATGTTGCCATACTTGTTACAATAATAACATCGGAACTTACGGTTGTTAGCATCACCTTTACTGCTGGCTGTATTATGATACTGGTTATGACCCATTATCCGTGTACCTCCTCTATATCCTCGTCCACCTCTTTTTCCTCGAAAGGAATAGCCTCCACGACTGGTGTTGCTTTTACGTTCTTACATTGTGTCATTGTCTTTAGATAAGTGCAATTTAGTGTGGAATGCCTTCTGAATAGTGCTTTCTTCATAACTTCTCTGTCTATCTTCATGAGATTGTAGAGGACCCAGCAGCTCATCAACCGTAAGCACTGTCAGATCTTTAGATTCTTCTATGGCAGCCACTGTGGGCTCATATTTTCTGGATAAGCTCCTCAAAATTTTCTCAACAACTTTTTGATCAGATAGTTGTTCACCATATTTCCTAATTTTATTCACTACTTCCATCAAATTTTTAAAGTAGTCATCCATAGAATCTGCATCTTTCATAAAGGAGCTCTCAAATTTTCTACGAAGTGACTGAAGTTTGACAGTAACCACCTTGGTAGTTCCTCGGTAGCCATTCTTGAGTGCATCCCATGCTTCCTTTGATTTTGTTGCCACTGAAATTCGAGGGAAGATTGCCTCATCCACTACTTGTTGAATGAAAAAGAGAGCTTTGGCATCTCTCTTTCGAACATCTTTTAAAGATTCAGCTGGCACACCTTCTTCAACATATCTTCTTTCTACCAATTCCCACAAGTCTTGGGAGATGAACAAAGTCTTCATCTTTGTACTCCAGACATCATATCCACTGCCTTTGATGCAGGCAAGGTAGGATTAATCCCAGCATTGTTGTTTGCCATTAAATAGTAACTTGAACCTTCTGGAGCTCTAATACCTGATGTTAAAAATAGAAGTCTGAAATAGAAAGGAAACCAAAAAGTACTCTAAGAGGAATTAAATCAAATACACAGAAGGCACAAAGATGGAAGTTTTGCACTCTGTTTTATTCAGTTGAGAACCTATTATATACACACAAGAAAACAACTACTTCCAAGCTTATAGGAAACAAAAAACCAAAACTAAAAGATATTCCTAAAATAAAGTATAAAACCAGGCACTAAGTAACAACCATTGACCCTCTCAAACACAGAATGAAAAACATGATTAATTATGACTTATACTAATTTATTTTTTGCATTACCGTAACAATATTTTCATCTGATTTGGAACAATTTTGAATGTGGGTGAATTAAAAGTTGGAGCCTTTATTTCACCCGTTCTTGAGCCTGTGAGCTGTAACTGTAAATGGTAATAACTTCCTTTATACTTTCATGATTACAAGGTTAGGTATGGTGGGGTGGGTTTATGTTGAAGTCTAAAGATAACACAAGCCCAAACTTTTTTTTTCTCACACCATCCCTGGTTTGAGTAAAAGCTCAGCGAAATATTTTTCGTATGTTAAGGTTTCTATTTAGACTTCTTGGTTTACTCTCCAAGTTTCTAGTCTTCCTAGTTTAACTGTATTTGCAAAGTTTTTTAGTGCCTTCGTCAAGTGTTTTGAGGTAGAGAAGGACACTAAGAATAAACGTAGATTATTCAATTGTTGCAACTAGAAATGTGGATATTGGGATGGGGTCAAAGCGGGTAAAGAGAGTGGTGAATCGAGTTTTGTTAACATTACTTCAATTAACAATTTCGCGAAAGAATCAGATAAAGATTTCTCTGCTATGTTCGAAACTCAACGTCGATTAAACGAAGAATAAGATGTGAAGATTTCTTTCAACATTATGATACGCATTGGAAAAAACTAGTGTGGAAGGGGATAAGAAAGGATCAGGACTAGCTTGAGTACCTCATACGTCATCCCGAAACATCCATCAGAAGAAGATATGAGGTTGCAATAAACCTCACCAATGAACTCATATTGTACTTTCTCGAACTTTGAAATTATGTAAACTTTCTAGAATTGCTTCTCCATCTTATACCTCATTGCACACAGTACCATTTACGAGAAAGACCTGAAATCTACTTAGAACTCTTTCTCGACCTTATTTCTCAATGTTCGTTCGTATTGTTCAGAAATTGCTTCAAGGAGGTGATGAAGTGCATAAGGAGTTAGAATTTATGATGAAGTGGGATCGCAAGGCAAAATAATGATTTCATGATAACTTTGGGATTGTCCATTTTTGGCGAATTAATAGTCTAATTTGAGTGGAAACGGGCCAAGGATCACAACTCATAGCCTTCGACCATGACGTACGTCGGATTTCGGACAGATTCCATCGTTTAGGCTCTCGATTACGCGTTTTTGCCGTTTATGGTAATTTTTATTTTGGTAATATCTCATTCAATAAAATTCGGATTTTGATTCCTTTTGTTGGATGAAGATCCTGAATATGAGGAGTTTCTATTTAAGTTAGAATATCGAATTTTTCCATTTATGGAAAAATATCGTTTTTTTATTTTTATTATTTATTTTCCGAAATTTGTTAGGGTTTTGCTATTTAAACCATTGTAAGCCTTTCGAGGGAGACATTATTGAATTGAATAAAAACTTTCGTGAGTTTATCTCATATTTGTGAGGTTGTTCATCTTTCCTATAATCTTCCGCTACGTCAGGAGGTCTTTGAATATATATATCCATCGAAAAATGTATTCATACTCTCATTTCGTTGAGTTGTTGACATGCTCACCCAGAAAGTGGTTTTCAAGTAGTAAGGAACCTAACGACCTCTGTTCTTGTACAGTTTCGAAAACTAGTCATTATCATGCAAATTATACGATTTGATCATCACTTCCCAACCTTCTTCAAAATTTTCAACAACTTGAGAATCATACACCAATCTGTGTGTAGTAGAAAGTCGAAACCTTGTCCTCATGGTATCCAAACTTTTCTGACAACTTCTTCAATATATGCCACAAACACCATCTATGTTTCGTATTGGGAAAAAGATCTAAATTGCATTTTGTATGGTCTTGTCTTGATCAGTAATTATTCCATTTGGAGTTTGACCTTGCATGCACTGTAGCCATGTCCTAAATAGCCAGACCAAAAGCAGCTATATCCCCATTTGACACCAAACCACATCCAAGGAGTGTTGATTGTCCATAATGATTTATCCTCACAAAAGGGACAAAAATGCATGGTATATTTATAGTGAGGTATGTGGTATCAAAGGTGACAACATTACCAAACTCTTTATATGCTTGCCTATTCCTATTATCTGCCCAGAAAACATTCTTAGTCCAAATCCATACTAAAATAAAACACCGAGCCTTGTGCTTGCATATTTGAGAAGTATGATTGTGTTGCTGCGACGTCTCCTTCTCCAAGTCTTAATCGCCTAGCCTTTTCAACATATTTTTGACAATCATTTTCCATGCAAGTCATATTCTCATATCCACCTTCTTCAACAACTGCATAGTAGTAACTTTTGTGAAATGAAATTCTCGCCATTTCATTTACTTCAAGTCGTCGTTTAATGTACGTACTCAATTCTTGATTGCACTATATAGCCTAGACTTTGAAGGACTAGTTTTAAGATTATGGTCGAGGTGTAGTACTGTGTTAATTGTGCAAATCCCACGCATATCTGAACATGCACTGAGCCCAACTTTTTATCTACTTTGAATGGTTGCTTGTGGATTCAAAGAACCGCTTATATTACTGAATGTTTTCCCTTCATGACTACAAACAAATATAACATATCTCAAAACTTCATCATCATCATTTCTCGAATTCCTTTTTCTAATTGGGAAACATACACTGTATGCGTATCTTTTGTAAAACTCGAATATGTCATTCTCATTCTTGAACTTCATGCCTACCTTAGGCACAATTGCACCATCTCTTCCTAAAATTACATCAACCTATAATTTCATATTGTCTGTAACATTCTCATTATCGGACTCCACCGAAATAATGTTATCCACAATTTCAATAATTTTTTTCCCTACAAAAGAAACAACATTTCGAATATTTAACCATGGGGCTAGTGTTGATGAACAAAAGAAGCAACATTTCGAATATTCAACCATGACATTTCTCCCTTAGAAAATTACCATACACATCAGAAACTACACATTGTTAGAAAGCTAGACTATACCTTTTTCTACATATTTGCGAGTGAATAATAATGGGTCAGGTGTTGATGAACAAATGGATCGTCAACTTGAGCTAATAGCCGAAACACGAAGTTTGGGCTTTTTGGTTCTTACAATATATCTCCAGTTTGCTCGAAGGTCGGAGTCCAACGTGTGACCAAAGGTCGAACGGTGGGAACCAGAGAATAGCTAGAGAAAGGTTGATACACTGTCGCTGAAGGGTTTTGGTATCTTTTTCTAAATTGGTTTCTTATTGCGATTTGGGGGGAGGGGAGAAAGGTTGATACCTTTTGTGGTGTTTTTTAAAATTCAATTTTCCAAGCTTTCCACGTCATTTGGTCAGTGGTTGTGTCAACCCCTATGTTCGTATAGCTTTATTGTAATTGATATTCATACATCCATTCATTTGATGGTTGCACTCCCCATTGAAAACCACGAGTTGGGTCTCTTGTTGGGTGATAAAAGTTAAATTGCAGAGACACCTCTTCCAAATTCTTTGGAGCCAGCTTTCCCTTTCCCCCAAGAAATAGATGTCAGAAATGAGGAATTCTTGAGAATAGGAACTTGTCGAATTTGATGTACTTAGGAGGCTGTAATCAGGCTCTCTTTAACAAAATTACCTCCCTTAATGTAGAAAATGGAAATACTAGAGAAGATGTGGACACTGCTTGATCAACATTTACCAAACTTTCTGCAAATATTTCATCTTACTATGGCTTTTCACTTGTAGGAGGAAGATTATTGTCTTTTCAACCATGTTTTCATTAGACTCTCCACTAAGGAATCTAAACTTGTTCAAGTGCAATGAAATATGGCAACCAAACTAACATAAGTTCCAGTTATAAGCAAATAATGGATGTTTGCATGATGACATTTACATTTATTGAAATTTGGTAATTCAATCAACAATGTTTCCATGGTGGTAACATGGAATTCACTCGATGATGTAATCACCACTTGACATTGCATTCGAATGTTAATTTGATTTGATCTTCATGTTTTTTCTATAATTATTTTCCTCTAGTTGAAGAAGGGGACTATAACGAGATTACAAACCTATTACATTCGAATTCCTATAATATTGGCTCATCTAAAGTTTCCAAGATATTGTTTGATTGTCCATGATGGTAAAATGACTATTGACCTAGATAATTGTTGCGTTTTTTTATATCACAAGTGTACAATATCGTAACAAGTAGTATAGAGGACCTTTAAGTCCAGATATCGTTCCCATGAAGACTATACTTCAAGACTTCATCAAAATTTTCTAACTCTTATTTGACAAAAGCAAGTAAATAATTATGATGGTTGTGATTTTTCTTCCTAACTACTTTTAACTAATTGAAAATATAAAAAAGATTGCAAATAACGGATAATTGAAAATTCAATTATGTGATGAATATTAGGGTATAACAATTTCATCCATTGATCACCTTAATTCTTAATTCAAGATTCATAACCTAATGTAGTGTTCGATCGAATTTTTCTATTGTATTCAATTTACCCATCTCGAGTTCTCATTGAACTTATTTAACTAATTAAATTCCATATCTCTATGTGAATCAACTTTATTTAAACGAACCACTAGTTTTAAGAATTCATATTATGACCGTAATAATTAGTATATGTATCTCAACACGTTATTCTAATTTACTGGATTTTACTATGTGGTCTAAATCTCAAATTGACCTCTCGATTCGTAAGGGGCTCACATAGTCATCAAATTAGTGATCAAATAATTCAATGCATTAAATTCATAGTAAAACCATCATATATAAGAATAAATCACTTAAATCTTGAATAAAAAAAAATAAAGGATCACAAGTCGAATACATTGTTTTCCCTATTATAAAAATTAGTTATTTATACTGTAAAAATAAAAACACGCAAATGTGGAACGATATCACCAAAAATCGACGAAAAGTGAAATTTCTCGTGTCTGCCTTTCTTCTTCTCCTTTTCTTTTCTTTTTTTTCTCTTTTCTGTCTTTTTTTCCCTACAGTCATCTTTTTCTCTTTCTTTCCGTCCTTTCTTCTTTCTTGTTTCCTCCTCTTTTTCTCCCTTCTTTTTCTCTTTTGTCTTCCCAACACCGCTGTTTTCTCTTTTTAGTGTAATATTTCTCTCCAATGTTTCATCTTTGGATTTTGTCATTTTTTGCCACCTTTTGTATTATTTTCTCCAATTCTTCATTAAACATAAAGTTTTACCTACAAAATACAATATAACATAAATTAGGTAGAATTTTATCCAAAAGGTAACAAAATATCATGATTTAAATTCTCGAATAAGTGTATAAACTACACTTATCAATAATACATCTCATATCCTTATTAATATCTGTGATTGTAATAGTATGCTATGTCTTTGTTATTATTTCTTTCCGTAAACGAGTTTTAATTAGGAGGGGAACAAAAGTAAGAAAACATATAACCCCTAAACAGTCCGTTGTCCCATATCGCTTCTACATTGGGTGAGATATCCGAGTCAGTGTGCATACAACTATAAAGTTTCATTTTCTGAGTTCCCACATCTAAGAATGAAAATATACATATTCTAAAAACAATTCTTTGGATTGATGTCGATGGTCCCGAAATTCCTACAACTTTGCAATAGAAAGTGATATCTAATTTCATTTGCAACTAATTGATCTCCATTATATCATCTTTCGTTCAAATGTAACTTGTCGTGTTCAATGGCTGTTGTGGTAGCACCGGCTACACATGGGATGTGAGGTGACATATTTGCAACCTCATTGCGTTGCATCCAAATGGTAATCAAGTTGATATTGCCTATTCTCGAATTTGCAATATTTTTCCCCGTAAATGCCTTTTTCTAGGCTTTGGCACCTTCATCGAGGATGAATATTTCGAGGCGTTAATTTTCCAAATTGAATTCGTGGTGGTTTTTTTGATAGGAGTGGACGAAGTCTAATTTGGTCTGATTTCAAAGGAAATAGAATTGAACCAAATTGAGTACAAATGGTAGTCTTGGAAGTAGAACCAATGGTTCCGTATTCAACTATAAAACTGAACCAATCTATTCTAGTCCAGTCTGGTATATTAAAAAGTTATAAAAATAAAGCATAAAATTACTGTCTTATTCGAAAATAGACAAAAGTAGAGTATGAGTCATGTCATTTTTGTAATCTAATGACAAAAAAAAATAAAATAAAAATAAATAAATAAGAAAACAAACAAAAATCTAACTATAAAGCTCAAGATCAACTTATAAAGTCAAATAAAAAGGATAAACTATTAAACGTCATCATAAACTATAAAGTCTAAATTGAAAATTAATTCTTAAGAAAACCATAAAATAATATATATATATATATATATTCGTATTAATTATAACCCGATTATTTTCAATAATCCTCAAGGACAACATGAATCTTGATTGTTGGTCATTTTGAAAACAACGAAAAAATTGCGTTCTTTCAAAAAATTGAACTAATAAGGATAAAAAAAATTTCTAGATTACTTGTTAAGGATTTAACTTTAGCTTCTAAATCCTCATTAACAAGTTTCATCTTACCCAAATTTTTGATAAAATCCTGAAGGTCACCTAAGAGTCTCTCTCTCTCTCAAGTTTATTAACATTTTTTAGTACGACTTTATTGACCTTCTTAATTTTAAGACTCTCTTCAAATAACTGTCGATAAGACTCATGAATATCGGTTTCATCCTCATAATTCTCATTATGTTCATCATTCTCCACCGTTTCACTCTCCTTATCAGATTCAATCTTAATTATAGACGTGAAAGTCATCAAATTTTGTTCATCCTCACCACTAGAGGTATCATTCTGAATACTCGAATATAATTCATCATCACTCAAAGTCACTGCTAATGCCTCACCCCTTCCTTTATTCAAATTCTTCTTTAAATTAGGACATTTATTCCTATAGTGACCAGAATCCTGACACTTATGACATCTAATAGACTGGGTTTTCTTATTAAAATTCTTAGAGTTATTCTTCTCATACTTATCTTTCGAGAATTTACTAAGGACATCATTTTTCCTATCATAAGTTTTCTCCTATTCATCACCGCCTTCCGGAAACTTTTCACGAAAGAAGCTATTTCGTCGTCCCTAAGGGTCTTAGTGTCATTAGACTCACTCTCTTCTTCCCTAATGGTGTTCATGGCTATGGATTTAACATTCTTTGGTTGAGAAATGGTGAGTTCATAGGTTTGGAGAGATTCTACGAGTTCATCTATCTTAACTTCATCTAAGTCCTTGCTTTCTTCAATAGCGGTGATCTTAGGTGTAAACCTTTCAGGTAGAGATCTAAGGACATTTCGAATTATTGTAGACCGGAGATCTTCTCACCTAGGTTGAAACTCGAGTTTACTATATCATTAAGCTTCACATATAATTCATCATCATTCATTCTAATTTCTTCAAACTTAGAGGTTAACATTTGCAGTTTGGAGTTCTTAATGGTTTTGGTACCCTCATGTGTGGTCCCTAAGATATCCCAAACCTCTTTAACAGTTTCACACATCGACACTCTAACTGCAGACACAACCATAAATAGAGCATGAATCCCTTTACTATTTCTGTTGCAATCAGCTATTTGATCTTTGTTCCAAAGAGAAATATTAGTGGGAATAACAACACCAGTAACAGTGGATGAAGGTACAGTCCAACCGATTTGTACATTGATCCAAATACGTTCATCTAACGCTTTAAGGAATGCTCTCATTTGAACTTTCCAGTAAGCATAGTTGCTTCAGTAAAAAAACCGAGGCACGGATAGAGATTGACTCATTTAGATTAATTTATGTGTCAGGAATCGAAATGTGATTTGATAACAATTGGGTAAACCCCAACTAGGTAAAAACTCCAGGCACTTTGCCAATCAACAATCTACTATAAACGAATTAGAAATTACAGTCCGCCTATTCGACTACCACTAGTATTTTCTGACCTCCTGACTGCAATTCCCACAACCCTCCTGAATTGTGTGCTCCTGCACCAACTCCCGACTTTATGAATTTATCTACCTCCTATGGATCAATGACGAACTCGTTCTTCAACAACAACAACTGGACTCTAGTCACCTTCCTTTGATCTTTAGCACTCTGACAGATGTATATGAAGTAAGCAGTTTGGTATTTAGATTAAGTGAGTTTGATGTTTTCATCGCCAAGAACAAATCGAACAATGAAGGTTGAAAGCTATGGATGAAGAAGATATGAACCACATAGAATTTTCTCAATGATCAACTTTGTGAAAAACTGTTCAGAGGTTATCTGGTATTTATACTGTAGGTTTAGGGTTGAATGGGCTAGACAAAAAACTTTAAAAATGCGAATTAAAAGTTTTCAGATGGCCCTGTAGCTCGAGTGAAAGCTGGGTGACACTGTGTCGCTTGAGTGAAGTCCAGGCGACAGACTAGCGACAATGTTTATGTTTCTGCCGTTCGAGCAAAGTCATGTCGACAGTCTAGCGAAATTGCGGCGCCTTTTTTTCCTTCTTTCCATTCTCGAACCCTAGACCTAATACAATTCAATTAGCAGTGTTTGCAACTTCCTCTTTGACTTTTACAACACATTAAATCTAGTCTCTTTTGTTTACAGATTTGTCAATTACATTAAAAACCTAACAAGCTCCCTCTTTGGCATTCTGTGACAAAACTACATATTTTATAGTACTGTAGTCAAGTGTGTTGAAAATGAATAGAGTAAGAAATTTGAAATTATCTATATTTTCTTATTTAAATTCATCTATGTTTATGTGGGAGATTTAGATCCTTACTGTACTTGGTCAGAGAGTGTGACATTAATCGCATACCTTCACTATTAATAGAAAATTCTATTGAAAATGCACATCAGAAGGAACGGAAAGGTGAAATCTACACACACACACACACACACACAACTTAGAAGTACTCCCAACGTATGACACTGAACACACCACTTCCATTACAAATCCGATATGACATTTTAAAGAAACTTTCGATAGGAAATGAAACTAAGGTTGTTAGTGTAACAAAACGAAAACATTTGGGACAAGAATGATCTTTTTCGTAGGCTAGACACACAAATGCTCCTCATGTTATGTGTTAGGAATCTCCATTACTATCACTACAACAAAAGTAACTTTTTACGACATTTATTTACGGCGTACATATAAGACATCCTCTAAAAACAGACTATTTATGGTATGTTTTAAATGCGTGCCGTAATAATTCAATTACTTAAAATATTTATGGCATACAATTTGTGTACACCGTAAAATCTGAATATTTACAGCGTAATTCTCAAGCATGCCGTATAGACTGATAAAGAAAATAATTGTGATTTTAATTTTTTTTTAAAAATGAACTATTTACGACATAAATTAACATGTACCGTAAAAAATAAATTATGGCATAAATGTTTCATGCTGTAAAATATAGGATGAAAATGAGATATTTTTATTTTTACGAAACCTCTTACAACTAACGAGCGATGTAGTTTACAATGATGATATTTATTTCATTATTAATTAATCACACTGAGGCGGACATAGGGGTGGCCTGTGGTCACGGACCCTCCAACTTTTGGGCAAAATTCTTTTTTTATGTTTTCATTTTTTTGTCTCAAGTTTACAAATCATTACGGAATGTCAAACGAATTCGAAATATTGCATTCTTAATACCATTTCGAAATACTCACGACCTAGTTTTCTTCGTTGTTAATAGCTCGCAAAAGACCCAATTGTAGCAAATGTTACGACTTGTCAAAGTAGACTGTTTCAAACTAGTATTTCAAGAATTTCGATAACGTATGATAAGTGTGTTTTACACACTTAATTATGACACAAATTAGATTGAATGTTGTTAGAAAAAACTCGAAAAGGACTTAATTTGTTATATATTGTTTTGTAGGGCTACTTTGATGGAATGAACGAAATGTAAGCGAAAAGAGGCGAAAAGGACCAAAATGCAAGTCAACGAAAGTTCAGGGACTAAATTGCAATTATCCAAAAGTTGACCCAAATGATGAATCGAGCATGGAATTCTACCAATGAGCTAATTGGCGACTACATGGATGACTAGAAGTTGGTAGAGAAGGAAGCAGGACCAAGGATGGATGAAAGGAAACTTTGGGGACTAAATTGAACAACCTAGGGAAGTTTTCTTCCTTGCGATCACAAGGACTCCTACCTTGTGATCGCCCAAGCCTCAACAGGAAGCCCAGAAGAGGAAATTACTTGGCCCTTGCAATCGCAAGGGATCCTTCCTTGCGATCGCAAGGAAGGTTTCTGCGCGAGATTTTTCTAGTTTACTTTCCGAATCAAACACTTATGGAATGATATCTTAGCACGCTATTTAAACTAAAACTCGTCCAGAATTAGGGTTTATGCATTCTTAGGGAGAAAAAGTCGAATTAGAAGAGCAAGGAGAAGAGCTTGAACTAGGGTTTCACTTCAAGATCCAAGATTCAAGCTTTAAACTTCTACTTTTTAGTGATGTCTTCTTTTTATCACTTTTATTGTTGTTTTAATTTCATTATGCTAGGCTAGACTTTTTATGTACTAGGTGAACGATGAACCTTGCATTGTGATCTCTTTATTTCTATTTTACAATTTGACAATTAAACACGTTTGATGGTTTTGAATGATTTATATACGCTTTTTGTCTCCGTGATTATAGTGCACAATAATTGTGTGAGTTTAGGTGGTTTATTTCATGCATTCGAAAGAAGGGAAATAAATTCAACAAGGTATAAATCGTTGTTTTGTTCATAGAGGATAGAAATATACCGATATGCATTACGTGAATCTCTAAGTGTTTACAAAACTACATGCATCCTTATATATTGCATTTGTCATAGAAATATAGTCAAATGGTATACTAGGATAGGTTCAATTCTACTCGAAAGAGATTGTTGGATATGTTAGGAATATTGATTCTTCAAACGATTCATCGTGTTGTCAAATTGTGAGATAGGAGTTAAGAGTAGGGGTGGGCGTGGGTTGGGTTGGTTCGGTTTTTGCCCCAACCCAAACCCAACCCAACATTGTCGGTTTTTTCAAAATTCAACCCAACCCAACCCATATAAATGTTAAAACCCAACCCAACCCAACCCAATTATGTGTTGGTCGGGTTGGGTTGGGTTGGTCGGTTTGAGATAAATTTATTGCGCAAAAATTGAAAGCATTCAATTTTTTTGATGTAAAATAATATTAATATAGCCATTGGACATCTAATATCAATAAACATGAAAAATAAAATAGTACAATCCATGAAATATTCATCATAATAATTAAACAATAACGATTTACACATTTCACTAAGAAATAAAACAAAACTAAAGCACAAAATAACAAACAACTTCAACACCTAAGTTTTCATAAAATCTGATGGAAATTATATTATAACATACAAATCTAATGGACATTGATGGTTGCCATTTCTACACGTAACTTGAGACCAACTCAAACAAAGGCTACCGAAATTATAGTTTCAATCTGCAATTGTACTATTTCAGTCATTCAGAACTGTTTGAAATTCAACACCTGAAATATCATTGGAAAAGGAAAAAAGTGCATTCATCAGGATTCAGAATGATAAAACAAACATAAACAATAAATACGACGTGTAGATTTTCAATTTTTCTATATATTAGTCAACTTTTATGCATAGATTACTTAATATTTAGAATTTTAGCATTGCATTGTTCTGGGTTTGTGAACATACCCTTATATGAAGACCTGAGGCAGCATCTATGAATGTTCCATATCTCGATTTTCATAAAATCTGCTGGAAACATAGAAATTAAAAAATTCAAAACTGATATATATATATATATATATATATATATATGTGTGTGTGTGTGTGTGTGTGTGTGTAACTGAAACATAAAATCTTGTAAAATGAATGAATTACTTACGTTGGGCCCGTCGTCATCTTCAGTTGATTTTGAATTCATTGAATCTAAAAATTCATCCATTTGGTCGTAATGCTCAACATCTTCCATGCAAAAACCATCCAAGTTCGGAGAAGCTTTCAACCAATTTTGAGTGCATACTAAGACCTCGACCATCCTAGGACTTAAGGAACTACGGAAAGGATCAAGTATCCTCCCTCCAGTACTAAATGCACTTTCTGAAGCAACAGTTGACACTTGAATTGCCAACACATCTTTGGCCAAACTGGACAAGACACCATACTTACTTTTGTTAACCTTCCACCAATCTAACACTTCAAAATCCCTTTTCTCTATGCTTTCACGAGCATCCAATAAGTATCGTTCCACATCATTTTTTATCTCAACCGAATCCTTCAATGCTTGTTTTTCCATAAATCTACTGAGGCGAGCATCCCTCATAGAAGAAGAAAATCCTTTAGATGTATTGGTAGAACCTACAGACTCATCGGTTGACACTTTACTACTTCCATCAATATTTTCATGACGCACATACCATTCATAAATATCCATCAAATTGGCTTTCAAAGACTTCATCATGTTACTGACAACTTCCCCATCCATATATAAATCATTCAAACAATATTCAACATAATCCAGTTTGTATCTTGGATCAAGTATAGTAGCAAAAAGCAACAACTGATTCACATTTTCCATTTTGCCCCAATATTTATCAAACTTTTTCTTCATGTTAGTCGCCATTTCACCCAACAAAAAATTTTCACTTAATCTCCATTCATCCAATTCGATTATAAGATTACAAATTTCATGAAGATAACCACAAGCACTAACATGCAATGAAGCACTAAAAGTCAAAGTCACATTATAGAAATTTTGAAGAAATTTAACAAACACAGATGCACTTTCCCAATCTAAACTTGAAGGAGGTCCACCCCTCCTTCTACTACCATCATCTTCACGAAAGTAATGCAAATACTGAGCATCATCCTCTTCTAACCTATCAAAAGCTTTTTCAAATTTCAATGCCGTTTCCAACATCAAATAAGTAGAGTTCCACCTAGTTGGAACATCCAAAAATACAATAGATTTGCAATCAATCTTCTCTTTCCTAGCACACTCCTTCAATTTTTTATACCTAGCTGGGGAAGATTTCACAAATTTGATTGCATTGCGAATAGCAACAATGGAGTCATGTGCTTCCTTCAACCCTTCACCAACGATCAAATTGATAATGTGTGCACAACATCTCAAGTGCAAATACTTCCCTTCTAGAACACATCCATCACTACCCCAAGCAACTACCTTTCGCCTAAGATACGACATGGCTGTGTCATTAGAGCTTGCATTATCAACAGTGACTGCAAAAATTTTCTCAATCCCCCAATCATGCAAACATGTCTCAATCATTTTTCCAATAGTTTCTCCTTTATGATTTTGAACGACACAAAAATTCAAAATATGCTTATTAAGCTTCCATTCAGAATCAATGTAGTGTGCTGTAAGAACCATGTAATTAACATTCTGAATAGAAGTCCAAGTATCAGTTGTAAGGGAAACCCTTTGACGGTGAAAATGAAAGACATCTCTCAATTTCAATTTTTCATCCAAATATAACTGATAAATGTCTCTAACAAGAGTCCTACGAGATGGAGGCTGAAAGTGAGGACATGCTACACTACAAAAATGCCTAAAACCACGAGCTTCGACAAAGTTAAATGGTAATTCATCCACAACTATCATTTTTGCACATGCAACTCTACACTCTTCCTTGGTTCGACCAACAACAATAAGATTGCTCCCTCCACCCTCATTGTTGGTCTCAAAAGATAAGGTTTTTTGCTTCTTATCCACCAATCTACCTGGATACTTCTTACATTTATTTGTCAAATGATTACTTAATGTACTAGTACCACACTTCTTCGTGCCACAAGCATAATCGACTCCACAATAATTACACTTGCACCTAACATTTGGATCATCCTTTGAGCCTAATAGAGTGAAGTGATCCCACACATAAGAAGCAAGTCTATGAGATTTTCGTTTACCTAATGTTGATGGTGCACGTGCAGGAAGACAGTTGCAAATCTTGTTGCATTTGAGTCCGAATGAGCTTGTGTCCCATTGCCACTTTCTTCCCCTACATCCATACCTACCAAACAAATGATAACGAAAATTAGATCAAAGACATATAAAAATATTAAGGGGCTTTGATTTGATTACAAGTATCTAAAAGAGACATGATCTTTATTTCCTTGAAACAAAATCTTTGTTAGACTAATGAAAAATAATCTTAGTTGCCATTTTCTATTAGAACTAATGAAATTTCGTGAAATTTTCCATTTAAAATATTGAATTCTATAAAAAAGTTAAAAAATAATAAAAAAAGAACTAATCTTTTTTGTTTTAGTAATGAATAAGCTTATAAAACTTGTAGAGATAAGGTTCCATTTAAGCTCATGAGCGCTTTGAAACTTAAAGAATTTTCAGTTGAATGGAATAAGAAAAGAATGAGATGTCGTTTTAGTCGTGAATCAAATCACATTTATCTTTTATCCAGCACTAATATAAGAAATTACATCACGGGTAATCAAACACAACTCAATCCATTTCATAGTTACGCAATGCAGTGTCAACTTCCACGATTACAATTCAAGTAAACCAACAAGAAATACCTATTTATCCTAAAAAGGCAAATGAATATAATTGAGTGTAATGAATCCTCATTTTTTAACTATCTTGTAAACAATCAACTATAACAACTTTCATCAATTTCATTCAAACAATATATTTCTAATCTAAACAATTTTTAATTCAAGAACGCATCTTATAAAACCAATTTAAAGAACAGCAAAACTAGTTATCAAAAACACAACAAAAGCTCCACTCAATACCAGTAATAAGAGTGAAATGAAACAGCTTTTTACAGGAAAAATGTCCAGAAAATAGAAATATTCAGTAGTATAAAAAGTCCAATTGCAATTGCAATTAAAATGAAAATAAAATAATGAAATGAAAATAACGTAGAACCTCATTATCGGGTTCAGATTCCTGAGCCTTGTCTTTCTCTAGGGTTTCAGTTTGTGTTTCAGCAGTTTCTCCGTCATAAATCATAATAAATATGCACAATCTAAAGTCTAAACTATGTAATTGTGAAGAACAAAAGATTTATGTTGGACTACGAAATGGAAAATCGACTCACTGATCGACCGAGAAGAGGAAGAACACTAATCGACCGAGATTTGAGCGAGAGAGTAAGAGACGCTGGCGAGTGGCGGCAGGACAGATCGGCGGGTGGTGGGTGTTGGTGTGCTCCTTTGATGGACGGTTTGTGGGAGTTTCAAACTTTCAGGGAGACTGGGAGAGAGTTAGAATGTGAGAGTGAGAGACGTGCGGCGCCTTTAGGGTTATGTTCCAATTTTTTTTTTTTTTTTTTTTTGGTATCGGGTTGGGTTGGTTCGGTTCCTATCGGGTTTGGGCTCTTAACCCGTGAACCGACCCAACCCAACCCGAAACACAAAAAAAAACCCACAACCCGCCCAAAACATTAAAAAAACCGACCCAAACCGGTCGGTTTGGGTCGGGTCGATCGGGTTGGTCGGGTTGGGTTGGGTTTTGCCCACCCCTAGTTAAGAGTGAACTTTGTTTGGTGATTCGGGATCCTAGTACGCTTTTCCGTACATTAATTTTCTCAAACTTTGCATTCAACCATTGTTTTACAATTATATCGAAATTTTAGTTTAATTTGCATGTTATTCATAATTTCATCATAAAATCACAATAACAACCATCTTGAGTTTTATAGTTTCGGTTAGGGTTACAATAGTAGAAATCAAGTTAGATTAATTCTCGTGGGAACGATATTTGGAATTTTACAATTTCCACTTTATTACTTGTCAACGAACCGTACACTTGCGGTGATATAATTTCGAAACATATTTTCGTGATCAAGTTTTTGGCACCGTTGCCGGGGATTGAGTATTAATTTGATTTTTGTTATTTTGACACTAATTCGAACTTGTTTTTCTTTAGTTTTCATTTTATTTTAATTTTAGTTCAATTACTTAAGCTGAGCTAAGTGCTGCTATTGTTTTTGCCTTTCAGCCATTGCATGCGAAGATCAACCAGCTGTGGTTTAGTTCAAGTTGATTTGGAAATTGAACGAACTTTTCATCGCAGATAGAGAGAAGCAAGAGTAGCACATCAGGTCAATCAAGGACATATCGAAATGGCTGAACAACAAATGGAACCGAGGATAGGTCATGCAGCGCCAGCCAATGCTGAAACTCAGGATTATGGGAATGCTATACTTGGGGATTTTCTAGCACAAAATCCAATTTCCTAGCCGTGGTAAATCATGAAGCTTAATTTATTGAAGTATGAGTACATTCATACCAAGAGTGGGATGCAAAATATTAGATTTGTTTGTTCATTTTAAATTTATTGATATATTTATTGACTATTAGGTATAATAGTCTTTCTAACCTAATTTTTTTACTATAGTTAAAAGTTAGGGTAATTATATTTCTTCGTTGTGTATTATTTCAAACTTCAATTTATTAGCACCCTCACATTCTAAATAACCAATATAAACGACAAATACAAAATTTTGATTTCATATATAATTTCCCATGCTAGTAGAATATTTGGACATAAACTCTTATGAGAGACAAGATGTGCAAGTTAATTAAATGTTAAAGATAAGATTCAGACAAAAAATTTGGGAGACAGAAAAAAAAATAGGAATTTTATTGCAATTAAACTGTGGGGTAGTTTACAAAAGTTGTGGTTTCAATATAGTTCTCCTAAAAGTTAAACGACCCAATTCCAAAAAAAAAAAAAAAAAGAGACCAAAATGAATATTTATGTTTATATTGGAGACGTAGGGACCAATTTCATTTTATGACATTCTTCTTTTCAATCAATGGAGAAAGTTTATATAGTTATAGAAAACAGATTTATTATTCCATTTATAACCAAGGATACATTATACGATAACCACAAGCGTGGCCCAACACTCCACGCTTAGTGTTATGCATTTGAGAACTTTAGTATGTCGCAATAGTCCCCGTTGTTGGAAATGGTGGGTCAATTGGGTCAACTTTGACCACAATTTTAAGTGGGACCCGATGTTCGATTTATTGAAATCAATGTTCAATTAAATTCTACGTTCCGAGTAGACGAGTATAGAATATTTAATTGTGAAAAACCATTTCAATATGAATGAGAAATTATGGTTGAAAGTTGGACAATAAATAAGACGAATAAATGAGAAAGAATTGAAAAAATGTTCCAATCCCACATAGGTTGCAAACACAACCAGGAACCATTTAATAAACTTCAAGTTTGGAAATGGGTTTGGACTGCAAGGGGTACCAATAGTCTTTGAAAGGGAAGAGTCTTAGACAAAGTCTAGACTAATCCAAGGCCACACGCGCGCGCGCCGTCCGACCAGGTCGGCCGGCTCTGCACGGGCTCGGGTCGTGGGCTTGGGCCGGGCCGGTGTCAATATTAATTTTTTGGATAAAATTTATTTAAATTTTTTATCCGAATTCAATTAATTCCCTCTCTTTGACCGCCCCATCAATTTGCAAAAACCGTGCGTTAAGTGGGCGTGAGTGGTGAGTTGTATGGAAACTGCTCAACCGTCAACTCTCTCATCTATTTAAATGGTCCTCAGGCTTTCATTGAAAACACACCGAAAAATACACGAATTCATTCGGCATACATACTCTCCTTTCATTGTTCTTGTTTGCATTAATCTACGGAGAGTACTTCCGGTTCTGGTTCGTTGTCTTACAGTCGAAGTGCTGCTTCTGCAAGTATCTGATCATTGTATCTTGGGAAACGCTTTACCACATACCATAAGCCAGTGTGACGGGGTAAAAACGTCTTAAGGACAGAGAGGCTAGTTCTCGCCTCGATCATCCCTATTCCGAATTATGCTCGTGTTTATGCATTTTGTTCTTACTGTTCTGCAATTGTCAATATGCTTTTAGCAATTCTGAAAAATTTATTCTATGCATGTAAAGTAGCCAACACCCGTAACTGTAGCTATGTTGCCGTCAGGGGCGGACCCACATGGGGTCATGTGGGGTCAAATGACCCCACAATTTTTTTTTTTTGTTTTCAAGTTTTTTTTTTTTTTTTTTTTTTTTTTTTTTTGTAACTGGCCCAAGATAAATTAGGTAATGGCCCAACTTCCCAGCCCAACCGGCAAACCAAAACACTAGCCCAAGGCCCAACACCGCATCCCCTTACTTCTAGCCCAATTCTGGCCTTATTTCTAGCCCAATTCTTGAACCATTACCTTACCACACCACGACCTCACTCTCGTCTCTCCCTGCCATCTCCGGATTCGGCGATTTCAAGCTCAAAATCACCATTTTCTCGAGCTCAAGCTCGAACTCTGCCTCTCCAGCTGGCAGCCAGCCTCCGGTCGGTTGCAGCTTGCCTGGGACTCCGCTTCAAGCTTCGACATCCGCTCGCGAACTGCCTGTCTTTAAAGCTGTAAGTTGCCTTCTCCGCCACTCGCCTGCGAAAAGTGCCAATTGCTATGTTTAATTGTTTATATTCTTTGATAATTGGTCTATAAATTGCATAGATATTATTGATTATACTCGGATTCGTTTGGGCTTTAATAGTTTACTTGGTGGATTTGAGTAAAGCCGTGAGGTAGAGGTAGTGTTATTCAATCGGGCAGAGATGATATGGTTTAGGGTTTAGTTGATTTGGGAATTGATTTTGCTTTGTTTTTCTTGATTAATGGATTTATGTCAATGAATTTCCTGATATCAGTGATATGGTTTAGGGTTTAGTTGATTTGGGAAATGATTTTGCTTTGTTTATCTTGATTAATGGATTTATGTCAATGACTTTCCTGATATCAGTGATATGGTTTAGGGTTTAGTTGATTTGGGAATTGATTTTGCTTTGTTTTTCTTGATTAATGGATTTATGTCATTATGTCAATCGACTTTCTTGATATGGTTTAGGGTTTAGTTGATTTGGGAATTGATTTTGCTTTGTTTTTTCTTGATTATTGGAATTATGTCATTATGTCAATCGACTTTCCTGATATGGTTTAGGGTTTAGATGATTTGGGAATTGATTTTGCGTTGTTTTTCTTGATTATTGGAATTATGTCATTATGTCAATCGACTTTCCTGATATGGTTTAGGGTTTAGATGATTTGGGAATTGATTTTGCTTTGTTTTTCTTTATTAATGGATTTATATCATTATGTAGTGTTATCAAGATTCAGGAATAGTAAACTTAGGGTAGGTTTGGGGATATCGATTCAAATGTGGTTTCACTGGTTTGTAATCAAGAATTTGTTTTGTAACAGGCATGGAGAAATATTTTAAACGAAAATTTGTATGTTCGAGTGTGGAGGAAAATACAGTTGAAACTCAAATGAGTGTTCAACAAGAAAAAGATGGTCGGGAAGAATCAGATAACGGGAGAAATAGAGATGTTCAGGATAATATTGATTTAGCACAACTGCCTTCGGATCCTGGATTAAGAACTCCAATAGTGAGTTATAATGTTAATGTTCACGATGAAATTAGAAGAGCATATGTACAAAGGGGTCCATGTCAGCCTCGAAATCACTTGTGTCCACAGAAACAATTTGGAGATTTGTCGTTAAGACGATTTAAAACAAGTTGGTTTAATGACTTTCCTGATTGGTTGGAATACAGTATAGCAAAGGATGCCCTATTTTGCTTTTATTGTTATCTTTTTAATCAAAATCATGAAGAACATGGTGGAGGTGATTCTTTTGTTTGTGGGGGGTTCTCAAATTGGAAGAAGAAAGGAAGACTTCAAACTCATGTTGGGAAAAGTGGTAGTGCACACAACCAAGCGAGGATTAAGTATGAGGCTTTTGTGAATCAGAAACAAAATATTGATTGTGTTCTTTTTAAGAAGTCGAAAAGAACGAAAGATGAGTATCGAATTCGTCTGAATGCGTCAATTGATTGCGTTCGGTTGCTTCTAAAACAAGGGCTTTCGTTTCGTGGGCATGACGAATCTGAAGATTCAAGAAATCAAGGAAATTTTCTTGAACTGTTGCAGTGGTTATGTGATCATAATAAGGAGATTAAGGATGTTTCTTTCAAGAATGCTCCCGAAAATCTTCAGTTAACATCACCTAAAATTCAAAAGGATATTGTGAGTGCTATTGCATTTGAAACACTTGATGTTATTATGAAGGATATTGGTGATGGGTTGTTTTCTATTCTTGTTGATGAATCTCGGGATGTATCGATTAAGGAGCAAATGTCAGTTGTTCTACGTTATGTGAATCAGAAAGGACAAGTCATGGAACGTTTTATCGGTGTTGAACATGTCTCTAGTACTACAGCTCTCTCACTGAAGGATTCCATCGATCACTTATTCTCAAGATTTAACTTAAGTATATCTAGTTTAAGAGGTCAAGGATATGATGGGGCAAGCAATATGCGAGGTGAGTACAATGGTCTCAAAGCACTTATTTTGAAAGAGAATTCAAGTGCTTTCTATATTCATTGTTTTGCTCATCAACTGCAACTAGCTCTTGTAGCTGTGGCAAACAAGCATGCAGATATTGAAACTTTCTTTACTTTGGTGAATAAAGTGGTAAATGTGGTTGGTGGATCAGCTAAGCGATGCGATCTTCTTCGAGAGAAAAAGAGGCTTAAAGTTGCTGAATCGTTGAATATTGGTGAAATCTCAACTGGAAAGGGTCTTAATCAAGAAACTACCCTTCAGCGACCCGGTGATACTCGTTGGGGCTCTCATTATAGTTCTTTACTTAACTTGATTCTTATGTTCTCTGCTACAGTTGATGTTGTTGAGATGATTGCCACTGATGATAATAGTTGTGGAAAGCGAGGAGAAGCGCGTATTTTGTTGGGATCTATGTTGACATTTGACTTTGTATTCAGTTTGCATCTCATGAAGAAGGTATTGGGTATTTCAGATGAATTGTCGAAATCATTACAAAGGAGAGATCAAGATATTGTGAACGCTATGAAATTAGTGAAAATATGCAAACAACGACTCCAAGATATGAGGGACGATGAATGGGAATCATTTTTAAGAACAGTTTCTTGTTTTTGCGAAAGGTACAACATTGATATTCCCAACATGGATGATATTTTTATACCTCTAGGCCGTTTACGGCGTAACACACAAGGAACGACAAATTTGCATCACTTTCGTGTTGATTTCTTCTATGCTATCATCGATATGCAAATTCAAGAGTTGAATGATCGTTTCTCCGAGGTAAATAGTGATTTACTCCTTTGTGTTTCATGCTTGTGTCCGGATAATTCATTTTCGGCTTTCAACAAGGACAAGTTAATTCGGTTGTGTGAGTATTATCCCAAAGATTTTACACCAGTAGAGATCTTGGCTCTTGAAGAGCAAATTCAGACATATATTATTGATATGCGCACAACTGAAGATTTTCAAGGTTTACGAGGTCTTAATCATCTTGCAGAAAAGTTGGTTGAAACGAAAAAGAATGAAGTGTATCCATTAGTTTACCGACTTGTAACATTGGCGTTAATTCTTCCAGTTGCTACTGCTACAGTAGAGAGAGTATTTTCTGCAATGAAAATTGTCAAGAATCGACTGCGTAGTCGGATGGGAGATCAATGGTTAAGTGATAGTTTAGTTGCATATGTTGAAAATGATGTACTTAACAATATTGATAATGATGTAATTATACGCCGTTTTCAGAGTATGAAAACGCGTAGGTTACAATTGTAATAGCATATGGGCTTATTTTTGTTAATGATATGATATTTTGGAATTCTCATTTTTGACCCCACAACGCGAATCGTCTGGGTCCGCCCCTGGTTGCCGTAGTGATTCTTGTAGTGAAAAGTGAGAGAGAGATATTTTAGAAGAATAAGATAAGTTACCATCCCCATATATATGTAACACATAACACATGAAAACTAGGGTCATCCAACAGACTGACATGCAAAAAATATGAACAGATAATACAACTGTGCGGCTCTTGTTTTTGTCTAATATTGGAACAAAGATTGCGGGCCATCCAATAAACTGGCATGCACAAAATATATATGCACAAAACTAGGGTCATCCAATAAATTTGCATGCACAAGATATGCACAAAATATTTGATTAAATAATACAAACGCCGTAGCTCTTGATTTTGTCTAACTTAGGGTGCAAAATATTATTATTATTGTTGTTATTGTTGTTGTTGTTATTTTGTATTTGGCCGTCAAGGTATATCTCAAAACCTTTTTAATAATTGCCGCTTCCTTGTCATTTACAAATGTCTTTTATAACATGTAAACTATCAGATTTATTATCTGATGAAAGAATTCGGAAAAGTAAATCCGATCTTCTAGATCTTGGCACCTCATAAAAAAACTTTTCATTACTATCATTTTCAATATAAATTTCTGATCACCTTTTTGTCAGACGCAACAATCTCTTCTTTCTGTAAACTTCTCTTCGTTTCCCTCAATTGCAAATTTCCTTTTTAATTTGTTCATTCTTTTTATTGAAATAATCATCTTTTGTTGTATATTATATATCTGATTTTAGTTTGTTTTTAATTCATTTGCATGAATTGAAATATATTCCTTAATGATTTTGTTTTCTACCATTAGTTTTCATTTATTTAGATTTCAATATTTCATTTTGGGATGTCGAATTTTTCATGTAGGAATGAATTTGAATGTTTGTTTTGAAATTATTTGGAGATGATTATAAATCTGAGTTGTCGAATTGAATTTGTTGTATGAGTTTAGATGGTAGTTTGAATTATATGCATTTTGGGAAGTATTGAAATAATAACCCTTCTTAAGTTTTGTAATTGTTGATTAATAGGATTTTCAAATCTTAGAAGTGGTTGTGTTAATTCTATCCCGTTTAGAATCTGATGGAGGAATTCGGAAAAGTAAATTGGATCTTCTTGATCTCGGAATTTCACAAAAAAAATTTATGGACAGTCGAATTTTTCGTATAGGTATAAATTCGATTGCTTGTTTTGAAATTATTTGGAAATTATTATCAATTTGAGACGACGAATTGAATTTGTTGTATGACTTTAGATGGTAGTTTGACTTACATGTATTTTAGGAAGTATTGAAATAATAAACCCTTCTTAAATATATGTAATTTGAATTATTCTTGCAATAATTCTACCACATTTTGAATAATCTGATGGATGAATTCTAAAATGTAAATTGGATCTTCTTGATCTCGGAATTTCAACTATTTTGAATACAAATTCCTCGTTTTTTTTTATTTTTTATTTTTTATCAAAAGCAAAGATCTCCTCTCAGTAAACTTTCTTTTGTTCCCCTCAATAGGAAATTACCATTTTCTTATGTTCATTTTTTTTAGTTTAATTCGTAATAATCATCTTTTTTGTAAATTATATATTATGCATTCCCCTTTTATCTATTTGTTCTTTTAATTTCTTTATATTCATTTGCATGACTTGAAATACATTCTTTAGGGATTTCGCTTTCTACCATTTGTTTTTATTAACTTATCAGCATTTACGTTATAAATTTGACTATTTCAATATGGGATGTTGAATTTTTCACATAGGAATGAATGTGATTGCTTGTTCTCAAATTATTTGGAGATGATTATGAAATTGAGTTGTCGATTTGAATTTGTAGTACGAATTTGGACAGTAGTTTGAATTATAGGTATTTATGAACTATTAAAATCGTAAACCCTTCTTAAATTTTGTTTTTGCCTAATATTTGAACAATGATTGCAGGCCATCCAGTACACTGGCATGCACAGAATTTGCACAAAAAATGCACAATACTAGGTCATCCAATAAACTGGCATACACACGATATGCACAGAATATTTGAACAAATAATACAAACAACCTAGCTCTTGATTTTGTCTAAATTGGGACGAAAAATATTACTTTTGTTTTCATTTTGTATTTGGTCGCCAAGGTACATCTCAAAACCCTTTTATTAATTGTCACCTCTTTGTCCTTTTATCTAACTCTTAGTCATTTACAATTGTCATTTGTAACACGAATACTATCGCATTTAGAATCTTATGAAAGAATTTGGAAAAGTAAATCGGATCTCATAAAAAAACTTTTCATTACAACCATTTTCAATATAAATTCCTCTCGTTTCTATTAAAAGCAATGATCTCCTCTTTGTAAACTTTTTTTCCTTCCCCTCAATTGGAAGTTTCCTTTTTCATTTATTCATTCTTTTTTATTTATTTACTTGTAATAATTATCTTTTTTTTTTTTGTTGTAAATTATATATTTGACATTGCCCTTTTTATCTAATTGATCTCTTAATTTGTTTTTAATTCATATGTGTTGTGTTAATTATTTACAGAATATCTGATGCTAATTGTTGGGAATTCAAGGATCGCGTATCGCTCGATACCACTTGATATGAAACCAACTACCGAATTGAGATGCTGAAGTTATATGGCATAATAATGAAATATTTGATCACAAGCAAAAGAAAAAAAAAACAAGAAAACATGGTAGAGAAATTTGGAGATTTTATTGTACCAACAATAATAGAAAAATATACAATTGATTCCAAAGTTCTAGTAATCTATTTTCTCACATTATGAAATTGTATAAAAAAATTTAATATTTATAGGAAATATGTAGGGGACATCCAAACCCTCCTAATAGAGTTGTTGATGAAGTAGGATGCCAAAAAACCGAGTTCAACGAAAAAGGAAGGAAAAACGTGAAAACTCGGAACAAGTACAGGTGGCGTCGTGGCGCCGGGCGTTCTACTAAAAAAATTCCTCTTTTTTTTCCAATTTGTTTTCTCCATCTTGAATTCTTTTCAAGTCCAACCAATTTTCAACTTCCAATGGGCTTCCAAAATAGAATTTCAACTTGACATAGGACTCCAATATCATTTCAAACTGAATTATTGTTGACGTACTTTTCAATTAGAATTCTTCAATTACTTCAATAAGAAATTCGGGTCACACCCAAATTCTAATAATTTCCACCTGGACACGAATTCCATTGCAACAAACAAAATTCCAAAATTTTCTCCACCTGGAGAAAAAAATCCGTCTGTAAGGATTGAGTTGTCTCTTCAACAATAATCAAAACCGATTTCTCTAACCAAATATAAAATATTCCACCTCTTCTAATGAATCCAAACACTACTGTGCAGAATTACCCTAGACTCCCAAAAAATCATAATGATTGTAAAATTCACGAAATCGGGCCATAACACACCCCAGAGCAGAACTAAACCAAAATGCTTTTAAAGAAAGCCCCTTGCTAGATTCTACACATTCTACTATGTTGAGAGCAAGCTCAACAAAATTAGCATCCACATACCTTTTTCCACTGGATTTGTCTTTAGCAATTGAACACAATGGTACCGCAGGTAATAGTGGTGAAGTGGTATTATTCATATTTTCTGAACTCCATTGAGCAGTATTTTTCAAATTCGACTCTTTACGAGCTCCTAAATGTATTGTACCAAATTAAATGTCCATCACGGTATTGAACCTGTGCTGATTGACTCTTTTATATTCTGCATGACCCTGGAAGATGTATAACCGAGACCCTATCTGTCCCTCCAATATGACCTGGGCACCCTTATAAACCTTCAAAAATCCACGTCCATCAAAGAACTCATAACCCTTTGAATCAATGATAGACAACAAGATAAAATTCTTCTTCAAATCTTGAACCTATCGAACCTAGCCAAGTGCTCTAATTGTCCCATCCAATAGTTTAAACTGACCATACCAATTTCAGCAACCCGAGAAAGTGTGTTGTATCCCATAACCACGACACCTTTGGAAACAGTTTCATATGTAGTAAACAAGTCTTTATTAGATTTGATGTCAGAAATATGAAGAACACACGCCGAATCCAGATTCCAATCATCCTCTAGTTTAGATTCGATATCAGAAATAGCTAAGAGATCTCCCTTACTTACAATGTTTTCTGCGAGGTATGCTTCACCTAAAGTCTCTGATTGATTCCCATATCGACTTCAGCCAACCTTTCTTTATTCTGTAATTTGTAGCAATCATTTTTCAAGTGTCCCTTCTTCTTACAGAAGTTACAAATCTGATTACTGAAAACTACCGTAGACAACAAGACCTTTTCTATCTCTGACCTCTGAAACCAGATGCTTCATCTTCTCTTTTGAAAACAAAGCATCTTACATCTCTTCTATGGTAAAAGTATCACAACTATACAGGATCGTGTTTCTAAATGAAGAAAATAAAACGGGCAACGAACACAATAAGATCAATGCCAAATCTTCTTCATCATACTTTACTTCCAAAGTTTCCAAATCAGCGATGATCTCTTTAAATACAATCATGTGATCTTTCAATGATCCTCCTTCTGCCATTTGATGAGAATATAACTATTGCTTGAAATGTAGCTTACTTGTAAGACTTTTAGTGATGCATAATTGCTCCAATTTCAACCATAAAGCAAATGATGAACCCTCCTTCAAAACGTCCTGAAAAATGGTATTCGATAGATGAAGATGAATGTGAGACACTGTTTTCTTATCCTTCTGTAATTTCTCATCCATGGTCAAAGTTTCGGACATCTTGTCAATTCTCAACAACGCATCATCTAAATCCTGTTGTGTGAGTACTACACGCATCTTTACCTGCCATAGTGAAAATCTGGTGCTACGATTCAAAAGAGGAATGTCATACTTCATGGAAGCCATCACAAACAAAAATATCGAACAAATCAAATCCTGGGCTCTTGTGGAACCACTGAACCTAGGCATTTTGATACCACTTATTGTGTTAATTATGCTGAGAATATCTGATACTAATTGTTGGAAATTCAAGGATCACGTATCACTCGATACCACTTGAAATGAAACCAACCACCAGATTGAGATGTTGAATTATATGGCATAATAATGAAGTATTTGATCACAAGAAAATGAATAAAAGAAGATAAGAAAATATGGTAGAGAAATTATGAGATTTTATTACACCAACAATAATGGCAAAATATACAATTGATCCTAAAATTCTAGTAATCTATTTTCTCATATTATGAAATTGTATAGAAGATTCTAATATTTATAGAGAATATGTAGGGGACATCCAAATCCTCCTAGTAGAGTTATTGATGAAGCATGATGCTAAAAAAATTGAGTCCAAAATGAAAAAGTAGAGAAAAACAAGAAAATCGCAACAGGTACAAGTGGCCCCACCTCCGGGCGCCCAGGAGCCGGGCGTTCTGCCCAAAATTTTTCTCTTTTTTTTGTTCCAATTTGTTTTCTTCTTCCCAAACTCTTCTTCAAGTCCAATACCAATTTTCAACTCTCAATGGACTTCTAAAATAGAATTTCAACTTAATATAGGACTCCAATAGCATTCCAAACTGAATTCTTCTTAACGTGTACTTCAATTAGAATTCTTCAATTATTTCAACAAGGAATTCGGGTTTCACCCAAATTCTAACAATAAGCATGAATTGAAATATATTCTTTAATGGTTTTGTTTTCTACCATTAGTTTTCATTAATTCAAATTTTTAATATTTAATTATAGGATGTCGAATTTTTGGCATAAGAATAAATGAGATTGCTTGTTTTGAAGTTGTTGGAGATGATTATGAATTCAAATTTTCAAATTGAATTTGTTGTATGAGTTTAGATGGTAGTTTGAATTATATTTATTTTTGGAAGTGTTAGGTTTTTAGTGTTGACAATTCTGTGGACAAAAGGACTAATTTGTAATGTGTTGTATAAGTCAAGGACAAGGGTGCAATCTGTATAAATTGGGTTACAAGGTCTAGGGTTCGAGCATGAAAAGAAAAGAAATACAGCACCATATTTTCGCTATCTTCTAGCCCAGTTGGCGCTTGAGCGACAACAATAGAAAGCCTATCATTGAGCTCTCATTCGAGCGACAGTCCATCGCTCGCCTGTTGCTGAGCCATCGCTTGAGCGACTAGTTGATTTGGAAAATCCTATTTTGCTGTTTTGAAGTATTTTTTCTGGCCCATTCAACCTAATTACCCTTTCCTATAAATACCCAAGCCTATGCACGAATTGTATGGTGGTTGTTCATTGTGCCTCTTGTCTATAACATATTCAATAGCCTATTCATACATTGATTTCATCCTTTAAATCTTGATTTTATACAACCACATATTTCGGAGAAACATCAAACCCACTGAATTTGAAATACTACCTACTTCCTATTGGTCATATGAAGGTACTTTCTCAGTTGAACTTCAGAGGCTCCTGGAGGTTGAGAGAGGTTGGACTACAAGCTCAGGAAGAACATAAGGCCTTGAAGTAGGTTCTTGGAATTTCGTTGGGAAGAGACAATTGTAGAAGATATTGGAGCAGGTCATGGAGCAAACCTTGGAGTTAGTAGAAAATAGATCGGAAAGTCTAGTAGAGTTGGCTAGATAGCATCTGACTGCAACTCACTCCGTATTATCTATAGTGGAGTTAATTGGCTTAGTCCGGAGTTTTAACCCAGTTGGGGTTTCTTCGTCATCATATCGGTGTTTATTATTGCTTTCCTTATTACTGCGATAATTCAACATATGATAATTGAACTTGTATGCTTATTCATCTAGAAACAATTAAAAGTGACTTGTTGCTTTTTATTGGGGTCAAAACTAAAAATGGATAAGTAACTACCATTCGATAACTTAAAAGTCATTAAGTTGGTAATTCGTGAACTGTTAAGTGGTATCTAGAGCGAAACCCGATTTGATTTTTCAAATGGTATCAGAGCACAAATTCGTTACTTGATCTAGATTATCTAGATGAGTAACTCATTATTCATCCCACCATATTTTGATGGCAGTAATTATGCCTACTGGAAGGTTAGGATGAGAGCTTTTTTAAAATCCATGGATGAGCGGATGAGAGCCTTTTTAAAATCCATGGATGAGCATATCTGGCTTAGTGTTGTGAATGGTTTGGTTGTACCTAGTTCTAAGTTAATAATAAAGTAATCCCCACCCCTATTGCTAATTGGACTAGAGCGAACTTAGATGAATGTAACATTAAGAGTAAAGCCTTACATGCCCAATAGCAGTATCCCCGAAAACGTTTAGGCGAGTGTCTATGTATGAGGTAGCCAAAGAGCTTTCAGATATTCTACATACCACTTATGAGAGAACTCAGGCGGTTAAGAACTCTAAGTTGCAGATACTGACCACTAGGTTTGAAGAGATTATGATGAAAGAGAATAAGACCTTTGATGATTTTTTATGTGAGCTTAAATGACATAGTAAATTCTAACTTCAACCTATATGAGAGAATCTCGGAGCCTAAGATAGTCAGAAAAATTCTTAGATCCCTACTAAAAAGGTTTAGACTTAAAGTCACGGTAATAGAGGAGAGTGAGGACTTGGATTCCATTAAGATTGAAGAGTTGGTTGGATCTCTCCAGACTTATGAACTTACATTATGTAACCTTAATATTAAGAAGTCAATTTCCTTGAACATCATTAGAGATGAAGATTCTGACTCTACCCATTTAGATTCTCCTAATGAAGAAGAGTTAGCTTACCTAAAATAATCTGAAAAATGCTTAGGACTAAAAAGAAACCTAAAGAGAGACAACAAGGTGATTCCAGTGAATCTAGAAGGCGATATCAATCTGTGAGATGTCATAACTATCGAGGTTTTGGCCATGTTAGGAGTGAATGCCCTAGCAGTAGGAGAAATTCAAATAAAGATACGAATGCTATTTTCACTGATGACGAGTTTAACTCAGACAATAAGAATGAGAAATCAACTCGTGAGGAAAGTGAAAAATATATTACGTTTACTACGAGAATTAAGAATGGATCTGATAAGGGGAGTGAGAAGGCTGAGAGCATAAGTAGTAGAGAGAATTCAAAAGAAGATTCTGATAGTGAGGAAAATTCTAATAGTGAGGGAGATATTCATGAGGCTTATGATAAAATCTATGAAGAGATCATTAAGATTATAACAAAAAATAAAGCCTTAAGTACGAGAGTTACAAAACTTAAGTTGGAAAACGAGAAACTTGTTGCGTACATTTAGGAATCTACCTCAATCCCGAGTGAGTTGAAATCCATGAATGAATCTTTCGATGCCCCGGTTAGGAATCTCACTAGTGAGCTTGTAAAGACCTCTAGGAAAGCTAATGAGCTGACAGTTGAAAAGGAAACCTAAGAAATTCAGGTTTAAAATCTTTTGAGCGATCTAGAGCATTCCAAGTCTCAACTTCTTGCTTTTTCTAGTGGTTCTATAAAGCTAGATAACATTTTGGGAATTGGCAAGCCTGTTGGTAACAAGGGGGGTCTAGGATATAATAAAAATGATCATAATGTTGTTAGTACATTCAAGATCACATTTGTCCCTGGTACAACCAGCTTAAACATGTGGCTAACCTTGAACCTAAGAATAAGGGATATGTATGACGGATACCTACTAGACAACATAGGATATGCCAACCTATGAATAGATATCAACGATCACATACTTTTGGTCCTAGGTTTATCCCTATTTGTTTTCATTGTGGTGAGTTAGGACACATAAAGCCTAAGTGTCGTCATTTTTTCTGAACAAAAATAGAAATTGGAACTTAAATAGAAATAAGAATCAGGATTATGTTGGTCAGATTGACTTCCTTACTAATCAAGTAACTAAATTGACCAAGTAAATGACACATATGACTGAAAATATTCCCATCACTAGGCAAGTTTGATTGAAGAAAAGTGATTTGAAATTTTTTGAAATAGATCACGGTGCTCTTAAAGGTGAGAGTATTTGCATACCTAACTAATTAGGTATTTTTGGTGCATCCTGGTGTTTTATCATTATGTGACATTGATATACATGCATCATATTCGTTTAGTTATTTTCTAGGTAGAAAACTCATGCATATTTTTTATTTTTATATTTTGTGTGTGTGTGATATTTTTTGTATTTGGTGCATTCATACTTTAAAATAAAAGAAAAATGGAAATCTGAAAAATAAAAAAAGCGGAAAAATATTTTTACAGCATAATATATAATATACTTGAATTTATTTGTTGTGTATATGGTCAACTGACTTGAGTTAACCGATCTAAAGTTCGCTACAAGGGTCATTTTTATTTGCTTAATGAAGAAGAGCCTGCACTTAAGATGTGAAAAATAATTATGAGATTAAAATATTGAAAGATTTGAAAATAAAATATGCTCAAAATCAGGGGGAAAAGAAAATATCAATACAAAATGAGCTTTTATTTAAAGGTCCTAATGCGATTTAAATGGTTTGACTTTCATAAGTAGAGGAATCCACTTATTGACGGTGATGTTTAGCATGTCATTTCTCATAAATTAAGGTTTGAAGTCCTACTTACAAAGGATTAGTCACACTTTACACACATGGGTCACTTATACACTTTACACACATGGAAGATTTACTGTATATTAGTTATACTTGTACATGCTAACAACAACATTTGTGACAAAAAGAGGGGGAGTCAAGTAAAGTAAATGTTGTGAATGAGAGAATTTTATATTTTTAAAATTTTTTTACGGTAAAGTAGATTGATAGGTGAAGATTTGTTGATTGTATTGCACTTCATACTATATCTACCTAACTGTTTGAATTTTTGATATTTGTGTAATGCTAATATTTTTGTCGGTGTTTCGATTAACATTAGTGTTACGTCTCTTCTAACTAGTGTTGGTATTATGTGTTCAATGATTTTATTATTTCACGTATCATGTGCTTTTATATTGGGTATTTGAATTGTGAATTTCAGAAAACATGTTTAACAAGGAATACAAGAGACATCAGTTTGATGAAACTTGGGTAGTTTGGATTTTGTATTTAGTTTTCCATGACTTATTGTATAGTTTGGTCACAAAATGCCAAATGTGGAGTTTGTTAGGTTTTTAGTGTTGGCAATTATGTGGACAAAAAGACTAATTTGTAATGTGTTGTAAAAGTCAAGGACCTAAGGTGAAATTTATATAAATTGGGTTATGAGGTCTAGGGTTCGAGTATGAAAAGAGGAGAAACACGGTGCCGCATTTTCGCTAGTTTCTCGCTCGGTTAGCGCTCGAGCAAGTGACAGTGCATCGCTCGCCCGTCCTGAACCATCGATCGAGCGACAGGTCGATCCAAAAAACTCTATTTTGCTGTTTTGAAGTATTTTTTTTGGCCCATTCAACCTAATTACTCTCTCCTATAAATACCCAACCCTATGCACGAAATGTGTGGTAATTGTTCATTGTGATTCTTCTCTATATCATATTCAAGAGCCTATTCATACATTGATTTCATCATTTCACTCTTGAATTTATACATCAAACCTATTGAATCCGAAACACCACCTACTTCCTATTGGTCATAGGAAGGTACTTTCTTAGTTGAAATTTAGAGGCTGCTGGAGGTTGAGAGATGTTGGACTACAAGCGAATGAAAAACACAAGGCTTTGGAGCAGGTTCTTGGAATTCTAATGGGAAGTGATAATTGCAGAAGATCTTGAAGCAGGTCTTGGAGTTAGCAGGAAATAGATTGGGAAGTCTAGTGGAGTTGGCTAGATAGCATCTGATAGTAACTCACTCCATATTGTTTATAGTGGAAGTAACTGGCTTGATCCCGGAGTTTTTACCCGATTGGGGTTTCTCCGTCATCATATCAGTGTTTATTATACATTTCCTTATTATTGCAGCAATTCGACATAGTATAATTGGACTTGTATGCTTACTCATCTAGAAACAATTAGAAGTAACTTGTTGCTTTGATTGATTAATTCCGCACATAGGGTCAAAACTAAAAACGGATAAGTAACTACCATTCGATAATTTAAAAGTTATTAAATTAGTAATCTGTGAACAGTTAAGTGGTATCAAGTGCGAAAGCCGATTTGAGTTTTAAGGAAGTATTTGTAATTTAATTAGTAGGATTTTCGAATCTTAGAAATGATTGCGTCAATTCTTTCACATTTAGAATCATTCGGAAAAGTAAATCGGATCTTCTTGATATCAGAATTTCATAAAATATTTTATGGAAACCATTTTCAATATAAATTTCTCGTTTTTTTTTTATCAAAACAAACAATCAATTCTCTCTGTAAACTTCCTTTTGTTCCCCTCAATCGAAAGTTACCATTTTCTTACGTTCATTTTTTAAGTTTAATTCGTAATAATCATCCTTTTTTTTGTAAATTATATATTTGGCATTGTCCTTTTGTCTATTTGATCTTTTGATTTCTTTATAATATTTGCATGACTCGAAATATATTCTATAGTGATTTTGTTTTCTACCATTAGTTTTCATTAACTTAACAGTATTTATGTAATAAATTTAACATTTCGTTATGTGATATCAAAATTTTTTTTATAGGAATGAATGTGATTGTTTGTTCTCAAATTATTTGGAGATGATTATGAATTTGAGTTGTGGATTTGAATTTGTTGTTTGAGTTTAGACAGTAGTATGAATTATATGTATTTGTGAAGTATTAAAATAATAAACCCTTCTTAAATTTTGTAATTGATTTTCGAGTCTTAGAAGTGATTAAATTATTTCTCTAATTAATTTAAGAGAAATTTGTCATTGTGATCTCCAAATATTATCTCTACGAGCACCTTTAATCCCCATTTAAAATGTCGTGATTTTATCATCCCATTCATCCCGTTTAAGTACTCACCAGCTCCAAATTTCCCTTAATTCAACTAAAACATTCAACAATAAGTCCATTGAAAACTGATGAAAACGAGAGAAGGTTTAGTGCAGCTAACGAGCTGCAAGTTCAGCAAAAATCTTATTTCATAAAGGGGCAAAATTAACATAGTGAGAGTCAATGTTTTATACAAGGAAATACCCAATAAAACAATGACACCTGGACAACAAACTTAACTAATTATGGTAAGGAAAATACACGTGAATGAAAGGAAGAAAATCAACACAAAGCTGAAGTGAAACTGAGGTAACAATATTATTCTTCATCCCCCCCGCAAGCTGGCAAATGATGAATATCCCCAAGGCCCAGCTTGCCAATAAGAGTATGAAATTGAGGATGAGACAACGCCTTCGTGAAAATATCCGCAAGTTGATGAGAAGAAGAGACGAACTTGGGAAGAACAAAACCTTCTTTAAACTTGTCTCGCACGATGTGACAATCAATCTCGAGATGCTTTGTGCGTTCATGAAAAACAGGATTAGCGGTAATGTGAAGAGCAGATTTATTATCACACCATAGCGAAATAGGCAGTGGGAGTTGGATCAGAAAATCAGCAAGTACATAGCTGATCCAGCGAAGTTCACAAACTGTTGCAGCAAGGCTCCTATACTCTGCTTCGGCAGTGGACCCGGAGACGGTAGTTTGTTTTTTTGTCTTCCAAGAAATGAGAGTAGTACCCAAAAAAATGCAAAAACCAGTAAGGAATCGCCTGGTATCCACACAAGAGGCCCAATCTGCATCCGAATAAGCTGTCAAAGAGAGATCATCCTGAACAGGGAAAAACAGCCCCTGTGAAGGGCAACCTTTCAAATATTTGAGCAAGTGAATAGCGGTATCCCAATGGACTTGGCAAGGGTTGTTGACAAACTGACTTAACTGCTGAATGCCATAGGTAATATCAGGTCTTGTCAAGTTTAAGTACAGAAGTCTGCCAATCAGACGCCTATACCGTGCCGAATCCGAAAAGAGTGTACCATCATTCTGAGATAACTTCGTGCCAGGTGGAATAGGAACTTTAGTAGGTTTTGCACCAGCAAGACCCACATCATCAATGATATCCAAAATGTATTTCCGTTGATTCACATAAGTACCAGTTCTGCCTCTAGCGATCTCAAGTCCCAGGAAGAATTTTGCATACCCAAGGTCCTTGATAGTAAATTGAGAATTTAAAAACTTCTTAACAGATAATATATCTGCCTCATGTGTTCCTGTGATCAAGATATCATCCACATAAATCAGGAGGAAAACACAATGATCTGAAGATTGGTGGATAAAGAGGCAATGATCATGCTGGGACTGACGAAAACCATAACCAGTAAGTTTGTGACATAGCTCAATATTCCACTGTCTCAAAGCCTGTTTTAGACCATACAGGCTTCTCTTCAATTTGCAAACTTGACCAGATTGAACCTTATCATAACCAGCCGGTGGAATCATGTAGATTTCCTCATCAAGAAATCCATGTAAAAAGGCATTATTAATGTCAAGCTGATGAATAGGCCATGATTTTGCTGAAGCAATAGCAAGGAGAATACGGACTGTGACCAATTTCGCCACAGGTGAAAAACATTCGAAGAAATCCACCCCCTCCATTTGATCATATCCTTTTGCTACTAACCGTGCCTTGAATCTATCAATCGTGGCATCTGGGTTAAGCTTGAGTTTATATACCCATTTAGAGCCAATGGCTCTCTTTCCAGCAGGTAACCAAGTCAACTCCCAAGTATTATTTTGTTCCAAAGCCTGTAACTCTTGATGCATGGCCTGAACCCAATTGTGGTTCTTACATGCTTGATGATATGTACGTGGTTCTTGAACATTCGATACATTAGCCAAAAAAGAAACATATGCATGGTGTAGAAAAGGTGAAATAGAATAAGGAAAAGTGGTAGGAGTATGTTGTGAACTGAAATTGGCAAGACCAGAAGCTGTTAGGACATTAGCAATAGGATTCACTGAAGTGTCAGTAATATTAGTGATAAAATCATTCATCCAGAGAGGTTTAGCTCTCAACCTGCCACTTTGTCTAGTCCCTTGTACACTAACTGAGTCATGAGTAGGAGAGTCAGAGAATGGAACCTGAATGAGAGGCACATAGTGAGGATCAGAATTTGAGGATTCAGGTGTATGACCAGTAGAGGTTGAGTCTGATATGGGGTCTAAAAGGGAATCTGAAACACTACGATCGAGTTGGAGGATATTGTAGGTAATATAGTGGGGTCATCAAAATTTGACTCAACTGGTAATGGAGTTTCAAGAACATTTGAATTTGAAGTCGAAAAGGAAAAATGTTTTCATAAAAGATAACATCCCTAGAAATATGAACCTGTTTGGAAGTGAGATCAAACACTTTGTAAGCCTTTTGACCTGGGCTAAAACCAATGAAAATACACTTATGAGCCCTCAATTCAAATTTATCTTTGTGTGGTCTGGTATTTGTGATATAGCACAGACAGCCAAAGGTCTTTAAGAAATCAAGATTTGGTTTATTACCATACAGAATTTCATAGGGACTCTGCCACTTTAAAACAGAACTAGGAATTCTGTTTATGATGTAGGTTGAAACAAGAATGGAATATGACCAGAATTGCTTAGGTAAATTAGCTTGAAACATGAGTGACTTGGCCATATCTAACAAATGCCTGTGCTTCCTTTCAACCACCCCATTTTGTTGTGGAGTGTAGACACATGATTTCTGATGCAAAATACCAAAGGCTCGAAGTAAATTCTGACATTCATGGCTAGTAAATTCTTGCCATTGTCAGTCCGTATAGTTTTGACATTTTTCTCAAATTGATTCTTAACCATGATAAGAAATGATTCAAGAGTTTTGGCAGTTTGAGATTTTTGAATTAACATAAACGTCCATGTGGCTCTTGAGAAATCATCTACTATAGTAAGCATGTAAGGAGTACCGGTAGGAGTGTATTGTCTATAAGGACCCCAGATATCGATGTGCAAGAGTTCGAAAATAGAACTGGTATGAATCTGAGAATTTTGGAAGGTTAATCTACTTTGTTTAGCTTTATGGCAAATGTCACATGGTTGTAGTGGTTTGATGGCAGAATTGTTGCATAAAGGTCGAAGGAATTCTAGATGTTGTAAACATTGATAAGAAGCATGACCTAATTTATTATGCCAATCAACAATAGAAATAGAGGAAGCTTTATTCACATAAAATCTTTCATCACCAGACATCAGTTTCTCAGTAGACAAATCATGACATAAACTACCCTCTCTATCACAAACTCCTATCTCCTTTCCCTGGAAACTACTTTTATCAAATGTATATAACTTTCCACTTAGCTTTCCAATTGCTAGTGTCCTTTCATCCTTCAGGTCCTGTAGGAAGCAATGAGTAGGATAAAAAGTAAATTTAACTCTAGCTGTTTGAGTTAATTTAGGAACAGATAGAAGGTTGAATTTAAATGAGGGAATGTGCAAAACATTAGTCAAGATCAGTCTCTGGTTTAAAATGATAGATCCAGTGTGTTTAACATGTTTAATGGACCCATCAGGTAAGCAAACTGCAGTGGATTGTGTAATAGGTTTAACACTGGTCATTTTGTTTATGTCTGTGCATATATGATTTGAAGCACCAGTATCAATTATCCAAGTCTCACATCCAAAATCATCAAGTGATGCAAAAGCCATGTATTGTGAATAGTCATTGAGGTGTGCAAAATTAATTTGACTTCCATTATCAATCAGCAGTTTTCCTTTTAGCATTTTCATCAACTCTTGCTGCACAATGTCTGTTATATTTCCAGAAGATGCTTCACTCTGTTGATTCATTCCTGCTGCCTTTCCCTCAAGATCAAGTGGTGAATTACTCATGTTTATCACATTATTTGCCACAGCTTTACCTCCATACTCCTTAACCCTCTGTTCTCTTAATCCTTTGTACCAATCCGGATATCCAATCAGCTTGAAGCAATTTTCCTTTGAGTGACCATTAGCATGACAATGTTCACAGAATGTCATTTCAAAATTGCTATTAAATCTCTTATTGAGTCATCTTCCAAAGAAGGTATTAGGTTTCCCACTAAATCTACTATTCCAACCTCCTCTTCCTCTGAAATATCCATTACCTCTGTGACTGTTTGGTGACGCCATCATAGCTGCATCATCAGTAGCTTCTGGGTAAAGAACATGTATCTCTCTTTGTTTTTCTACTCTTAAAACCATAGAATAGGCTCTGTTTACTGATGGTAAAGGTTCCATCACTAACAACTGATTTCTTATATTATCATAGGTGTCATTTAACCCCATTAGAAATTGCATAAGCTTATTGAATGAGGCAAGTTCAGATACCTCCTTCGCAGCCCCGCAAGAACAGATTGGAATGGGCATTAAACACGCGATTTCATCCCACAATTTTTTGAGTTTAGTGAAGTACTTTTCAATCGACAATGATCCTTGAGTGGAGCTGCTGATTTCTCTCTGTAATTGGTAAAGAAGAGGTCCATTACACTCCCCATACCTTTCTTCTAATTCAACCCATAACTCTCTTGCCGAAGTCGTGTAGATAAAAGCATCGACGATTTCTTTTGATATCGAATTCAAAATCCAAGATCTAACCATACAATCCACTCGATTCCATTGATCAAATTTTGAAGAAGTTTCAGCTGGTTTTCCACATTTTCCATCAATAAATCCTAATTTCAATTTTGCACCAAGTGCAATTTTAATCGATCGACTCCAACTGAGGTAGTTTTTACCTGTTAATGGTGAGGTAAGTAATATCATTCCTGGATGATCTGATCCTTGTAGATCCAATGGATCTCCATTGCCATAATCCTTCTCAAAAGCTTCCTGATCTACTGGTAATCCGTGTGCTCGTTCACGAGCTATTTCCGTCTCCATGATTAACGCAAAATTAGATGATTGAGCTTAGGATCTGGGTAACCCATGGAGCTCTGATACCATGATGAAAACGAGAGAAGGTTTAGTGCAGCTAACGAGCTGCAAGTTCAGCAAAAATCTTATTTCATAAAGGGGCAAAATTAACATAGTGAGAGTCAATGTTTTATACAAGGAAATACCCAATAAAACAATGACACCTGGACAACAAACTTAACTAACTATGGTAAGGAAAATACACGTGAATGAAAGGAAGAAAATCAACACAAAGCTGAAGTGAAACTGAGGTAACAATATTATTCTTCAAAAACAAATAGAGCATGAGAAATACATAATTTATTCGATTGTTTAATGCACTATATTACACCATGTTAAGAATTGAACATAAAATGACAGTGGATAATTTTAGGTTAATACACTGTTACGATTAATTAATGTTATTGTGATCATTGTTTCACCACTATTAATATGCAAACTTCTCTTATAAGCTCTAAATTCATCTTTTTCTATGCCCATTCTTGTTTTATTCTTAATTTTCTTGAAAAATCTAATTCAGCGCGACGAAGACTCTTATTCATCATATTAGATTGAATAAAAAGTTCATTATAAAATTATAATAATAAAAAACTAGATAGATTGTATTATGTTGGTCTCACATCTTGCAAATAAAAATATTCGACAATTTATGCAAAAAAATCGAAAGATTTGAGACAAGAATGATCACTTTTGTAGGTTGGAGACCCAAATACTATTATTTTCCTTTCATAGATTTATTTATTTTGCTACAAACCTTACTATTAACAAGCGATGTAGGTTTACAATGATTATATTTATTTATGTTTAATTAAAATTCACTAATCAAAACCTCATTTTTGTTTTTTTTTTGCAAGAAAGTTAACTTTTTACTTGAAAGCACAATCCTTAATTATCATTAAAAGCCAAAATCCAATTTCTTAGCTGTGGTAAATCATGAATCTTAATTCATTGAAGTATGAATACATTCAAAATTAAGTTTTTATTTTTATGAAAAGGATTAGATTTGGTTGTTATTTTTATTTTATTGATGTATTTACTGACTATGAGGTATAATGGCCTTTTTAAATTAAGTTTTTTTTCCTACATATTAAAAGTTAGTGTAATTATATTTACATAGTAGTTTTTGTTGATTAATCCAATATTTTCTTAATTTTTCACTTATATCCTCAACTTTATTCGATGTATTTTTCTTCAAACTTTTATTAATTAGTACATCTTATTCTAGTAAAAAGTCTTATTTATGTCCCTCATATTTTAAATAAGAAGATAAACAATAAATAAAAAATCTGGACATAATATTTTTCCATGCAAATGGAATATTTGGATGAAAACTGTTATGAGATACAAGACGGGCTAGTTAATTAAAAATTAAAGATAAGATTGCGATTAAAAAAAATGTTTGGGAGATAAGTGCAAAAATAAGAAAACATAGAAATTTTTATCGCAATTAAAATGTGGTGTAGTTAATAAAGCTGTTGTTTCAATATAATTACTCTAAATGCTAAAATGGAAAAAATCAAGTGCGAAGACCTAATATTAAGAAAAATTGACCAAAATGCAAATTTAAGTAAATGTTGGAGATGTTGGGACCAATTTCATTTCAAACGAATAAATAGTGTAGGGGAATTAGAAGTCAAATATAAACCAAGGACACATGGTAAACATTTATGGTATTCTTCTTTTCTTTCAATGGATAAGTCCCCTAGAGAAAGCAGCTTTATTATTTACGAGCAATTGCATTCCATTCCGTTCGAATTTAGTGATATATAACAAAGGATACACTTAAAGCTAACCACAAGGCAAGCCTAGCACTCCACGCTTAGGATTATGCATACAAGCAGTGGCGGGCACATACATTTTGAGTTGGGGGCACAATCAAATCCAGTACAAATTGAATACTTTTTATTTTTATTTTTAAATGATTCATACTCGACAAAAGAAAATGCAGATTTACATTTAATACGAGAAAATGCAAATTTAGGTTCTAATTAGTTGACAATTTGATTGGAAAGTGAAGATTTGTAGTAGATGTGATAATTTGTAGATAAATTATACACAAATTTTAAAAAATTAAAAAATTTAAGATTTTGATAAAAGCTTGAAGGAGAGAGAGAAAGAGAGAGAAAAAAACCAAATTTATTTTGATTTATCTCTATATGGTGGGGATTAAAATTAGATTTTTAGTAAATTTTGATAAAAGTTGAAAAGTTATGGATTCCATAAAATATTTTATTAAAATGAATTATTAACTTTGATTTATATTAAAATTTAAATTTCAATAGATACCAAATAAAATTTTATATTAAAAAAATAGAATTTCAAAAGTTGGAAAGGTCACGTGACCCCAAGACCCCTGGGTCCGCCAGTGGATACAAGAACTTGAGCATGTTGCATAGCCTACTCTTGTAACAATAGCTATGCAGTTTGAAACGTACTGAATGGTGTCAAGAATTATGTATCGAACCAATACCACTTGTTAGTAAATAAAGGAACGAGAACAATATCGCAATATGAAAATCAAATATACCACGACGAGAAGAGGAGAATTTTATTAATATCAACAATGGAGGATTGCAAATTACTGTGTACAACGTAATGATTGATTTTTCCAGTGATATACTCCTCATATATATAATGCTAAGAAGGGCATAATATGGGGTGGAGGTCAAGTATAACAAGTCTATACAATAATAGAGTGTTTGGGATAAAATAAGATTCAAAAATCTGTCCAAAATCATGAACTATTCAAAACTAGATAAAACCACTGCTCGAGCAGCGGTCTCTTGGACCTCGAGCGGTGGCCGGCCGTTTGAGTGGCCTTCTAATGATTAGCGAGTGTTGGCTGCCTTGTTCTCGCGCAGTGAGCGTCCGGCACGACGCTTCCTTCTCCTTGCACGATTTCTTCTTCTCCTATTACAACTTGGACTCCATCAAGTCCAAAACAATTTTCAAACTCCTAACAGAACTCCTAAATTGAATTCCAACTAGAATTTTCATATAGACTTCAACTAAAATTCTCAAATCGACTTCAAATAAAATATTCAAATAGACATTCAAATAAAATTCGGGTCATACTCTAATTCTAACAAATAGTTTGAGCTCCACCGTCATCATAGTAATTGTAGTAGTGAGAAATGAAAAGGACACATTTTTAAAAATACTAGTGTAGGCACGTGCGATGCACGTGCTGCAGTTTAGTTGGGTATTTAATAGCGTGTAGTGATTTTAAGTAATTTTTTCAGTTAATGTTCAAAGATAAAACCTGTCTCATTCTGGTCCAAACTAATATAAAAAATAATTAGAAGATGTTTAGAAAATTTACCAAGTATGGTTCAATATGGATTGCAATAATCAGCCTCGTGTATGTCAAAGAATACAAGTTATTGCTAATATAGTTACTGGTATCTGTAATTACTGGTGGTGATAAGAATTTTTTTAATGCGGTAATTACAGGTAAAAAGGAATTGCTAATCCTCACACACATTCCACACTTTTAATAGGACTACATACTGGATTGGCACATTCCATGACTTGTTGTGCCTTACGAACACTGTTGCTACAATCATATATCCTAAATTTTCACTCACGAAAATTTACATGAAAGAGGTACCAGTTACAGCGTGCATTTTCATTCTAAATCAATATAGAATTGCATATTATCCATGATCTACCAGCTATTGGTACATTGCCAGTCTCAGTGCGCGCACACCTTTTTTTTTTTCATTACATACCCCTAGAAAACACATCATAAATCTTAAGATTGCAAGCTTATAAAGAATGGGGGCACATTTTAAACTTTTACCAGATGAAGGAACATACACTGTTGTTTCTTAAATTAAACCTAGTCTGATCATTATGAGGTTCAATATTCAAGACAACAAAAAAACACACTTATGCAAGATGACTATTTTCTTAGTAATTAGTGCAAATAATTTTCAAATGAATTAAAAGGCCATATAACAAATCATGTATAAGTATTAGTCGACTCCTCATTCCCCAATATCTGCAAATTCTTAATCTAAAGTCACTAAAGATGTCAAGTGTAAAAAAATTTATCCACCTCGTGCAAAATAAAACGCTGAAGGCGAATGACTACCTGAGCAAGATCTTTGCCAGTGACCACAACAATACAAGCTGAGAGATATTGACAAAGAATCGCGACACAATTAAATATAAGCATGAGCAACACCACATCGGAACTGAAGCGAGCTCCCCCATCAACAGTCGTAGCCCACTTTCCAGGGTCTACATATCTGATAGCAATCCAAACCACAGGTACAGTAGAAGCAAGAACCCGCGGAAGAACATTTGGCCAAGGGTCTATGGTTAAAAGTCTCTAATTCCATTTTTTAATTAATCAAATGTAAAAACTTAGCATTATCCTCTTGAGCGTTCACACTTCCAGTGTAGCTGGAAAAATGACCAAACATTACCAAGCTCAGTTATTATATATGCCAGTTGCAAACAGAGGATGCATTCCAACCTTTAAAAAGGTGGGTATGAAATCAATTAGCAACCCCTGTATTCAAAAGATAACCAAAACTTATAACCTGCACATCTTCCAAGAGGTCCAGTTCACGATCATGCACGGTCATCCATACAAATTCCAGTATCATTTCATGTATGGCCCTGGTTTCTTGTATAACATCGACAGGGGTTCGAGGTTTTTTGGGTTTGAATAGATTCTTCATTGTACTGCTTCTAGCAACGTTCTTAACAAGGTTCCTGAAATTCGAAGAAGAACCCAATACCTTCCGTTTCGCATCAGCATTCCTGATCACAACAACCATCTCTTTAATGTTAATGGAATCTGGTGTTTGAGATTCCACAAGCATAATAGCATCAGAAAAAAGATCACAAATTTTCCGAAATGCCCAATTATTGTTGCATAACAAAAAGTTACTAATGATATATATAATTTGAGATTCCTGAAGAAATTCTCACCAAAAAAAAAATAATAATAATAATGAATACAAAACTAACAGGGGACCAACTTTAATTCTGCCAGCCATTTTTTCACAACCTCGATTCAGCAAGTTCAACGGCTCATCTAAAATTAAACAATTGCAATTGTTGTGTCCACTTATTTATCTTTCTTGTTAAAAAGAAACCCTATAGTTTACCATGTTATATTCTGCAAGCTAGTTCACTGAAAAGTACACCATCACTATTAATTAATCTTCCCAAAATCAACACCACACCATTCCTGAAGCACAACAATCTCAGGAGCATCTTCTTTCCAATAGCGTAGGCATGAAACGCCTGCTTAATATTCCCCCCAGAGAAAAAGATAACTTAGAAAAGAAACAAAAACAAAATCACAATATCAAACGCGCTATTAGTATTAATTTGATTTCAATTCAACTTTCCAGTCAAAAAGCAAAATTATCCTTTCTCAGTTCATCAAAATGAGGGTACATGAAGCCAAAATGAGGGGCTAAAATGGTCTCCTTCAAAACCTCATCATAATTTCATTAAATTAAAAATAACAACGAAGGCATAAATGTGAATTCTCTCAACATCTTCAACATAATAAAATATTACGTTATTTAAAAAAAAAAAAGTATGATCAGAACACAGTTTATGACTCCTATTAGGGATGTAAAGCAACCCTCCGTCGAGTCAATTATGTATACCTAATCGTCACCAAATGTGGTCTACTTCCCTGCACCTGTAAACATTAGTTGCAAAATTGTTAGGCATAACACTAAATTTTACACAAATAAATAACTTTGTTACCAAATAAGACATTCACGTCACATACGAGGTTGATATGCAAAAGCTAAGAAATTTAAACATTTTTCCACAACTCCAATTAAAAATGCTATTAGATATATACTGTAAAATGACGGTTAGACCTATTTTTTTTAATCTTTAGGCAATGAAGCATATAAATCATAGAGAAAGTTGAAAAGTCTTACAATCATAATCATATTAATACAGCGAGTTGAATTAAATTACGTTATTAGAATTAATATTTAGGAAACAAGAGCCAAGTCCTTTCTACCAAGAAAATCAGCATCAACTCACTTCAAATATTCTGACTATATGGAATAATGTATTCATCTAGAGTGATGATCGTCGCCCGGCTATGTGCTAGAGAGGCTATTGTACAATGAAATCAGAAATCATTTTTCTTCATTAGACAATGTGGCAATGACCCCACTGCCACACAAACCGATGATTTGTTCAGATGAGGAGAGTTACTCGAGGCGATAATATACATTGATAAGCATACAAAAGTATACATAATTTTGTAACGTCTAAGAAATATTACAGGAAAATATTTAGTGCAGGTGAAGTGCAAATTGTCAAGAGTCCATAAAACGGAACAGGAAGTACATACCAGCAGCAAACATGCCTGGCTTCCCACTGGCTTCCCAGGAGTTCCACGTCCTCTTCCTCCACCTCCAAAGCGACCACCACCTCCTCGATTGCCACCTCTAAAGCGACCACCACCACTGCGGCCACCTCGACGTCAGCCTCTAAAACGACCCCCACTGTCCCGGTCACCACTCCTTCCACCTCTGCCACCACCAGCACTATCACCTCTTGGCTTAGCCTCTTCCACTGACAAGGAACTCTCCCTGAATTCAGATCCATCAAGTTCCAGAACTTTTTTGAAGGCATCACTCTCCTTAAAATCAATATATGCTATCCTGTGGCAGGAACCATAATGAATTGGTCATTAGAAAAAAATATAGAATAGAAGACACGAGTCTCAAAGTCTGTTGTGTTGTTATTAAATAACCAACAAAGATCTGATATTTTAACGTTAACACTTCAACTGAACTGAAACAGTAACAAAATACAAACCCTTTAACACCACCATCTTGATATTTTGGAATGGAAACTCTTGTCATTTCACCACAGGAACCAAAATGATCTTCCGAGCACTTCTAATCTGCAATTCGGATATTCGTATTCAGCAAAAAAATTCACCAACAGAGGAAATGAAAAAAAAATTAATCTCACATAACGGAGAAATAAAATGTATGTGCTACACATGCCTTGCCTTCACCATCATATTTATCAAAACTGCGATCAAATATTGTTTGCCCTTGAGGAGTCCTCCCCCCTTCTGGTACGAGTTCTCGTTGCCACTAATCTGGTGAAGAGATTGAAGTAAATACGCTTAAACATGACTAATGCCCATTAAGAAAATACAAAATGGATTTGATGACTGGAAGGCAAGATAAAATGTCCACACCAATTGATATTATAAAGAACTTGTTTTATTGGTTAGAACCAATCCATTATATTAACGTAGAAGAATTACAAATATTTACACGAGGATCTGAATCTTTAAAACATAGTTGTCCTAGCGTATACGTAGTTCAACTAAATATGGTACAACAAATCGCTTCCAATTTAAAAAAATGATTTATAGTTCTGTAAAAGATATCAATTTTAACGTGATCTTAGGAAATTTGTCGATTTCACATCAACACGTTTTGGAAGTTTTATATATTACTACATATCTAATTCGCACACTAATTAACATCACAAAAGCAAAAACAAAAAAAATCAAGAAAGAATTTCAGAATTTGGAAACACGCAAAAATTAAGAAAGAGAATTTTTGCATACACAGAGAGAGAATAGTAGATACCTGCACCGGATTCAACTGGGTTGCCAGAATTTGTTAGCATAGAAGGGTTAAAGTCGGGTGTTTCTTTGAGTTTAATACTTATGGGATCTTGTGGGTTGTTATGTTCGAACAAGGATGGAAGGTTCATGCAGCCATTTGGGGAACCAGCATAGAGAAGCTGATGGGTTTTTGGAGTACAAAATAGAGGAATGGGTGTGATTTATTTTGAAGTTAAACTAAGAAAAATGTAGAAAATAATCGGCTTTATGCGCTGATTGTTCTTATTCTTTTTAAGTCATAGCTCAACTTTGATAGTTTGTTCGAGAAATCATCACACATAGAAGGGGACATGGATGTGCACCCTCAAATCCACATACAATAACCTAGGGTAATTATGACATTTTTTCTTCTTCAAAGAAATGGAGAATGGTAAAGCAAAGTCATCAAATCATTCTTATCATAGAAGGATACTAAGTAATATGATAGAAGGATGGACCACAGGTGACCTCATGTAAAGATAGTGCACTGGAGAAGGAAAAAGTAAATAGAAATTTGTAAATAAGGCCGAGAAGGTAATGGCCAGCAGCCCCATTTGGAACCTGCAATTATGAGAAACTAACTATGACCACTCCACCTCAACAAAGGAATACATTAACTAATGATCATTATAGGCAAAAGAAGAGCGGTAAACAGTATCACATAGTTCAAAACTGGAATTAAGGCAATAAAACAAATATTAAAGAAGTACATACATTCCATAAAACTAACATCAAAGAACGGTGAAACATGTTATATGGTATACCTCTGCAAAGGACTCGTTAGGGGGTGTAATGCTGCTTCAGCTTCATACAGAAGATCCATCTGAAAGCATGACAGTGCAAACAAGTAGCGGCATTGAGCCATATATGTGTTCATTCAAACAAGTAAAGACAGAGATGGCAAGTAGAGAAATAACATAAATAATAAAATTCCAGGGAAGATGCTCAGACAACAAAAGAGTGCTTCTTTTGGGTGAAACCAAGTGGTCTGATCCAGTTAGAAAAAGAGAAGATCATGTCACAACATACCCTTCAAAATGTAGTATGCACTATGTGACTGATTGTTTTGCAAGTAACAGCTGGCAAGTAGCTGCAAAATTTGTCTGCATTAAACATGGTACTTCAATAAGGAGACAAATCTATGATAGTCGAATTTAGTTTACGCCGTCAATCTTTATAATAAATTACTAAACAAAAATAATAAAAGCACAAACTCATAGACAAATAGACCCAATATCACAATATCTAATATAATATGAAGCATTAACATTTACTTTGTAGAGTAAACAGCATCAACAGGACATCGTCCATCTTTTTCATATCACAAAATGTTAAGGCTAAGGTAATTTTCTTTATTAAACATATGATTCCACTCTATTAACTATATAGCTTCTACACCCATAACGAGCATCAAAATCCCAAATATTTTTAAAGTGGAATTAAAACTAAGCAAAAAAAATCGTCTGTTTACATAATTATTTTAAAGATTCTATGTTAAAAGTGAATACCTCATAGGGGGAACTCGGCGCAGAGGCGTTCACACATGAAAAGGGTCCCCCCAAAATTACACATGCCAGCATCAACTCGTGCTCATTCCCTTCCCTATTCTCTCTCAACTACAAGTACAAACACCACCCGTAAAATAATAATAATAATAAATCAAATTGACATTTACAGTAATTAGTTAATAAAACCTACCAGTTCATTAAGCTGATTGACATAATTGGAGAAAGCATCTTTCACGAGATTTGGGATTTCTTGGTGGTAGTTTCAAGAACTCACACGGCTAGGAAGTTTTGCTTTGCAGAGTAAAACATAGGCTTCTTTAACACACCATTCAAACGACATCGTCTTAGTTGACGATTCAAATTGTTGACATCTGTCCATTCCAAAGAGCCTCTTTCATATAGTTAGGATTAGGAGATACAATTTACAGCATGTTAAAAATACCTATGGACATCTTATCAAAGCAAGAATCTCTTGATAGACGACATTTTTTGTGCATCTATTATGTGCAGTAGATTTGTCAGATGGCTTTATCAAAACTTTTATAGATTTACTTGTTTTGACTCTAGACAAAGCAACATATAATTGCCCATGAAAAAATACAGATTCCGGAAACCCAACGAAGTCTAAAGTTTGACCTTGTGATTTATTTGTTGTTATTTCAAAATATGGACGAATTGGGAATTGAGTCCTTTTAAAAGGAATTGAAGTTTTATCACTTTCAAGTGGTATAAACGGAATCCTAGGTAAAAATACTCGCTTTTCACGATATTCTCCAATAGCAATTTCTGCATCAATTACATTTCTTTCGAATCTTCGACAAAGAAGTCTTGTTCAATTACATAAACCTTCGAATTGGTTAATATTTCGAAGTAACATAACAGGACAATTTTCTTTCAATGTGAGTTCATGTGGTGGAATACCATTTGGAGTTAACGCGTTTAAAAAATCTTCTTGGATACTTTGTTCGGATCTGTCAATGGATTCATCAAAGCTATAATATGTAAATATTTTCCCATGAATTTCTTTGAGTAAAATATTATTTATTTGATCTACACATTAATTTTTTGGTGTCAAGATGACTCTATTAATCATAGTATCTAGATTTTCCATATAGTTGTCTATATTCGGAAAAACCACATTAATCAAATGTTTCAGAGATTGAAATTCGTCTTCAAACTGTACCGTTATATCAACTGGAAGTGTAATCATCTGACATGAGTGTTCTTTCTCTGTACCATTTCCGATACGAAGTAAATAATTACAGAATAATGGATCCAATTGAGCTATCATATTCTGTATCAATGGTAAACACGTAAAAAAGGCGACAAATATGAAAAAACTAAACTCGCTTTCATTATTTCTTCTTTTTTGCCTCTTTGGACAATTGGTAAAACTTGTTGAAAATTACCACCTAATACAATGACTTTTCCACCAAACGGTACATCTATTTTGTTTATATCTCTTAACATTTTATCTAGAGCTTCCACGGTGTGACGATTCACCATTGGTGCTTCGTCCCAAATGATTAATTTAATCATTTTGAAAAGATCTGCCAATGCAGACCGTTTACTTATTGAACAACCAACACCATCATTTATATCTAAGGGAATTTTAAATCTAGAATGTGCAGTTCTACCACCTGGTAATAAGGAAACTACTCCAGAAGAAGCTGTAGCTATAGCAATCAGATTTCTTGAGCATACAGCTGCAAATAAAGCTTTATATAAATATGTTTTACCTGTACCACCAGGTCCATCGACAAAAAACTTTCCATTGTCATCATTCAAGATTCGGTGCAAAATTGTATTATAAGCATACATTTGCTCTTTATTTAAAGAATTTGTATTGAAACTGTCGTTTTGATTACCACCATTCTTTAACTATTCAGAAATCATGCTAGCCAAGGTTTCGTCTTGTCCCATGCTTATATGAAAGGACACTAATTGGTAATCATTTATACTTTTGTTCAAGGGTTCTAATATAGAATGCATACATTTTAATGCTTTTATTTTAGAATCGTTAAATGACATACCTTGTTGTATGAAATCTTCAAACATATAACTTTTAAACTTATTCCATAACAATTGTGGATTGTTAGGATTACAAAATGTTAATATGGTAGCAAATACCCTTCAAAGTGAAGAGGGCATTTGATAAACAATCACTTCTGCTAAACACAGCTCACAATTATTATCTCCACTTAATAAACCATGTAAAAGAGCTACTTCATGAAAGGTGGATGTCAATGTAACATTTACGGTTCTTAATTGTTGAAAAGAAGTTGATCCTTTAATGTGATATAACAAAGGGCATAAATAATATATTTCACCTTCAGATGGATTAGCTGTAACTATTCTACCAATTACATTTTTTTGTTTTCTAGGAGTCCAAATTCGTTCGTTTGCATCCCACACAAAATAAGCTTTTTCATTTGTAATATTAGTACGAAAAAATTCAGTTAACGTTGTTTTTCGTGTATAATCTCTACTTTTAACCGATTGTAGATTATCACTATCTTTATAAGTAATTAATTGATGGTCTTCGAGATGTAATTGTAATGAAAAAACTGATGGAGACATTTCAGACAACACAAATCCGTAAGTTCTCCACATCGCTTCCGGTGGAGAAATCCACCTAGCAGTTTTGATATCTTGAAATTTCATCAATATCGATATCATGTTCATTGTTACTCAGGGAAAAAATTATTCGATCATATCTTTTATAAACATATTTATACAAATATTTCACAGCTTTAACTGTTGAACAAATTTCTACATTTATATGGCAATCATATTTAGTTGTTAAGTAAGGATTATAAGTTACAATCCATCTATTATCTAAAAGATGTCCCCTAACTTTAACTTTTTGACCATCATTGCGATGTTTATAGCGTGGATATGAATCGTTACCAAATGAAGTTGTAATTGCATATTCTTTTGGCTAATTATTTTTGCATATTTTATAATTTGACATGCATACATTATTTGGATTTAATATTCCACAAGGACCATGCAACGTATGTTTTACAACAATAGGATGTAAATGGGGGTAACAACTTTTGTCCGGAATTTCACAACAAACAATTTTATCAACCATATCAACCGAAGTAATTTTTGTTCCATATCTAAAAATCAACAAAAAATGAGCATGTGGAAGACCTTTTTTTGAAATTTAACAACGTATATATATGCAGCAATAGGGCATAAAATATGTCTTTTAAATGTAACGACCCGGCCTCTTACCGGAGTCGTTATCTTACGTACCGTCCGCTCTGGGATAGGCTTCTGCCCACTTATCCCCTCACGGCTTTCTGACGCGTGCCCCAAGATTCGAACTCAAGACCTCCATCATATGGGAGATTTAAGTTGAATCTCGGTACCAATTGGACAAGTTGCCTAAAACTCCCATTACCTATTTCAATTACTACCCCATTTTAATTAAAAGACAACCCTTCACTTTCTTTGGGTTGCTCCAAGACTACCTATAAATAGGTGCATGGTTTCACTTCAAAATCACCAGTACTTTTCCCTTTTTGTTCTGATCGTTGTTATCATCTTTCTTTTGGGTAAATGCTGGAAATCCCTAGCCATATGTCCCGGCTTACAGCACCGTTGGCAAAACCTCTCAAAATCAATCATATGTGGGTGCTCAAGCGGGTTGCCTATTTTGTAACGACCCGACCTCACGTCGAAATCATTATCTTACGTACTGTTCGCTTCGGGAAAGCCTAGGCCTATCTTACACCTCACGGCTTTCGACGCGTCCCCCAGGATTCGAACCTAAGACCTCCATCATATGGGAGACTTAAGTTGAATCCTGGTACCAATTGGGCAACTTGTCCAATTGGTACCAGGATTCAACTTAAGTCTCCCATATGATGGAGGTCTTGGGTTCGAATCCTGGGGGACGCGTCACAAAGCCGTGACGGGTAAGATGGGTCTAGGCTCTCCCAAAACGGACAGTACGTAAGATAACGATTCCAGCGCGAGGTCGGGTCGTAAAATTAAATAAGTCAATTTTTAGCTCCTCCAACTTAGCTCTAAATATTCGTGCAAGAAAATCAGGTCTATTTTGCTTTTCATCATTATGCCTTAGTTCTTGTTGTATTTTTAGCCAATTCGGATTGCAAGTCATTGTTAGAAATACATCAGGTTTACCATATCTTTGAACAAATGCCATCGCACCCATATATCATTTTTTATTATCTCTAGGACCACCTGTGAATGAAGATGGTAATATAATTCTTCGACCAATCTTATGACCTCTACTTTCACCAATTTCAACACTATCAACAATTCTTTGATAAAGTTTAGCACGTATTTGTTTTTGGTTATTATGAAAGTAATCCAATCTAGCGGTTTCAATTTTCACATATATATCAATAACATATTGTTGAAACAGCCTATCAGCTTGGAGCAAAACACATTTACCTGAATCTCGAACTTGTAATTTATAGCAGTAATACTCACGACAAGACACATGTGACCTTTTCTTTCCTTTTTTCATGACTACATGATAAAAATAAAAAAAATAAATCATAATAAAATCAGAGAAATAAAAATTAATAGAAAACCAATTTTCACATTATTAACCTTCAGTCTCTCTCTCTTAATCAGCTCATTTGCAGAATTTATGTTATTGATATTTAAAAGGTTGTCTTCGGTAGAAGGATGCAATATCTGCTTATTGACTCTTTCAATACCCTCATGCTATCCAAATTCACCAAAAGGAAGAAGCAATGGGTATTGAAGGGGATCATAACAACCAAAATAATAATGTACTCTATGCGAATCACCAGAGTGACCGAAAGTCGATATATCACGAATTTTGTTGTTTGTAGATGCATCATCATCAACCCAAATTGCGGCTACTTGTGAAGTCGTTGGCGTATTGTACACTCTTTGATCTAAACCTGGATCACATCTTATTTATATTCGACACGTATGAAAACTATCAATATTGCTTAATGAACGAAAAAAATCTGGAGTAAGGATTAATCTTTAGGATATCAATTAACATTTGTAAAGTTGATTTGCAAAATTTATCTGAGATGTTCAATCAATTTGATAATTCATTTTTAGTATCATAGAAGTATAACTGTAAATAAGTTAGGTTATTGTCAGATGGTAACCGCTGGTTTGTATAATGATAAAGTTGTCCTTGAACCCTAAATGTATAAATGCCTTTATTCCTCTTGCATAAATCTTTATCGTACTTCACGCCAAAAGTTGTAAATGAAAAATGGTTGTTTTAACTTCTTGCAAATTTCTTGAAATTCAATGCTTCGACTGAATTTGAAGTAAATAATTCATATAATTTATTAGGTACGCTATGTATACGCAATTTAACCTTGCCATCGGAACAACAAAATCCTTTACTCTCTCCATGGAAATTTTTTGCACCACAATGTGAACAAATTGATGGTTTGACAAGAACATGGGATTCAGTAGGAATGTTTTGCAAACTAAAGTTTGTAGTTTGTTGATTATTTTGTACACCTTCATCATCAGATCTAAGTCGGTCCTCTTCACAGGCGTACTGACTATTGTGATCTCGTGTACAAATTCTAGTTGTTGAAGATACACTATAGCTACAGTTGGCAACTACAATAAAACAAATTGCCATTAAGATTAAGATATACAAATACTATTGATTTGTAAAGAATGAAAGCAGCTCACGAAGTAAATTTCATGCTAGGAAACATAGGTAACGAAAGGGCAAAAATTCGTAAACTTACTTATTTCAGGTTCGAAAGAATTCTGATCTATAATATTATCTGTATGACCTTGATCTTCAAGCCCAAGATGCCTAACGTGCTCTGCAGTTAAACAATTTGGTAAAAAAATAGTCAACAATTTTTATCATGTAGATTATGAAAAAAAACCATAATACCTCTATGAAAACATTCTTAGCATATCTATGAAATTCACACATAGAAGATTGTATGGAATGAAAAAATGTGTACCCATTTCAGAAGCGTTATAGCTAAATTTTGCAAATGCATGAGGTGTAGTGGAATTCAATGCAAGAGCTGCACGCACGAAAAGAATGAAAAGCAAATAAACAAAGATATCTACATCAATTAACATATATAATAGACAAACTTAACATATCAAATTATTTTCCTGGAAAAGCAGTATAAGTAAACTCTCTACAAATACCTTCTACTATTCTCTTCCTTCTTAGATGACGATTATGTGTAAGTGCAGTTGCTCTTCTTTGAGCATCCACTTCCTGTAATCGTGCATCACGTAACTCTCTTGCTTTGGTGTATGATTCTCGACGTCGTGAATTCCGACTTTCTTTCGCTTTAGCATAAATTTCTCTACGACGTTTTTTTCGTACTTTACAACTTCCACCACTACCATCGGCAGCATTCATAAGATAAATAGCTAAATACAATAAAATATATCATTCAAAATAGTATAAAAGACAATAAAACATTAACCAGTACAAGAAACAACCTTGACATGTACATATGTCATATAAAAACCTACAGAAACTTTCATCATAACTTTCATCATAGGTTATAGGAAACTTCTTATTATATTCCTTTCATACTTTGCAGATAAATTATTTTCTCAAAGTTGGACCCAATTTTTAACATGTGCCCATTACTTGTATATATCTAAAAAATAAAGGAAAAACACCAGCATCCACCTTTAACATAATCCCAAGTTCATTCTCGACTTCTATTGTGAGCATCTTCTCAAATATTTTGAGTTGATAGATTATTACTTATTTTGACCATAAAACTTAAAATATTATTATTGTATAATGTTGACATAGCAAAATCACATGGATTGGTTAAATAAACTTTCCACATAATTCTCCAGTATTAGTGATGAAGAGATGCCAAATAATGCAATACACTCACTATATATATACACATAAGCATATTAGGTGTCCTCACTCTCACGAGCCAAACACAAAAAAGGAAATAAATAAATAAATAAAATCAAACTACTTTTAGTCTTACATTGTAAGACGTAAATCCTTCTTATCAAAAGACTAATAAACAAAACTAAAAAACAAAAGCGAAACGAAAGATTTAAAGTGGTTTGAATAAAGAGAGAAAAAGATAAGGAAATACGTTGAAAATATAAAGAACAAATGAGTTTTATGTTATGAGCAATACATGAACGTTTTGTGAAGAGGATGAATGATATGAGGAACTACATAAGGGTTATGACCAAATTTAATTCAATTATATGACTTGCATGCAAAAACTTCCTCAAACCATCGTCGGACTTCTTCGAACGATGATAAAAAAAAATTCAGCAAAATAATATGATGTTTTTTGGGAGGGAAGGGAAAGGGAAGGGGGATTTCAGAAAATGATAAATTTAGCAACTTTTTTATGTGATTTTCTAAAATTTGTGCCAAACTAACTAATAATATAAAATATCAATCATTCGAAATAAACATAAAAAAAAACTCAATAAAATTCTTCTTGCCTTAGATTCTCTCCATTTATTGAGTTCTATGAAACTTGAAAGCTTCAAAACTCAAACAAAATGCAAAATAAACCACCATAGAAAAAATGCATCTCCAATTCCTCATTTTGCAGACTCCACACAAATCCAAGATCAATAAAAACCCAGCACCTTATTATAAATCTTCAACCCCCAAGAAAGGAATTTGGTAGAAAATGGAGATATATAGATCAAATGTCACTGGAGATAGTAGTTGCAAGCAGTACATTTGTTGCAAACTGGAAGCTTGTAACACATCACAAATAAAAAGAAATTAACTGCTGGCCAGTGAATTCTCACAACACACCAATGCATCAGTACAATAAAAATCAGAAGGTTTGTAAATTACTGACTATTTTGAAAGGTCTTTAGCTCCCTCTTATGCTCCTATATTTTAAGTTCAATAACAATTCAGCTTTTCTTCCATCTTTTATTGTTTTATGCAGAAACCAACTAATCTAAGAATCATCTTTATAGAAGTGCAAAAATTTAGTTCTGTTTTCAGTTGAAAGACAATCGTTTTATATATTATCATTTATAAATACTTGACCACCTCAAATGCTTAGAGAAATATTGAGTCGAGCCAAAGACAATAAACAAAGACGATACTTCGGTGGCAACCCAAGGGGAGTTCGTTCCTTTATCTGTTTTTATTTTTTGTTTTTCACATTCATATTTTAGTTATCTTTATCTTTTTCTTTACATTGCACTTTACATTGGGGACAATGTAAGTTTTAAGTGTGGGGAGAGGGGTTAGATTAGATTACATTTAGATTGAGTTTAAATTTAAAAAAAAAAATTTGGGAATTTTTTGCATGATTTTTCAAGAAGACGAGTTTAGGTTAAATGATTTTTTTTGGTTGTGTATGCTATTTGCAAGAATTAATTAGGTTTTTGAAGAACTCATAACATGATTGAATGAATAATCCTCCAATTTAGAGTTAATTGGTTGAGTTATTTTCTTTGAGGAGGTAGTAACTAAATTTTGTAGACAAAAGGCCAGTGAGATTTTGAGCTTTTAGACTAACATATCCATAACAGTCTCATTATTTTTTTTATGTGTTATATTATTCCATGGTTTTGTTTCTCTAGAACGTGCCTTGATTCTCTTAAAGATCACATTGACACATGCATGTACGAACATGATTAAGGTCATCTTTGATAAATTAGCTACACTAGCCAAATAGCTTACCCTGTAATTTAATTTTCCTTTGATGAACCCCTTTGATCCTTAGTGCTTTTTCTTTTTGTAAACCCATGTTACAAGTTTTAAACATAGAAAAAAGTCTTTACCCAAGCCTCAGAGATAGTGGAGTATTCTTCATCACCATTATATGTGTAGGCATGCAAGAAAATGAGTGTGGGGGTGTCAAAGTTTTTGATAGAGATATGGTTGGTGGAAAGGAACATGCTTCAATTTTAATTCATAAGTTCCATTGTTGGTGTAACATTTGGAGTTTATATTTCAAAAAAACAAAAAATTTGGAAAAAAAAAGAGAGAAAAATGATTAACAAAAAAAGAATGATAGAAGAAAAAAAAGAAAATAAGTGATGGAGGAGAGTGATGTCAGTGTCACAAAATATTTATGTTCATAATTCCTCCTATATTTTAAGAAAGGATTCTGTTTGTATGGGATAGATGCAAAGTAAATGAACCATTATGTGGAGTGGTTGGTTTTAAATGTCGTATGTATATGTTTGAGCTAAGTCTATTCATCTTGGCTCAACTAGTTCGATAGCTCTTGAGTCACATACCCAAATATTTTCCACCTTGACCCTAAGCCACGTTACAACCCTTGAAAAGTCCTTATGATTTTTGTTAAGCATGTGACATAAGTGGTGGCGAATGAGAAGATATGCAAGCATATGGTAGATCATCTCCATTTGAATGAACTCGAGCGAAACACTTACCTCTTAAACACATGAGAGTTGATTGCTTATATCCGTGAAGGTTTACATATTTGGTTTATTCCATCTTCATATGAAAATGCTAGCTAATTGATAATGAGTTGTGTGAGAATGTTTATTTATGATGTGTGGTGTGTTTTAAAAAGTTTGATTGTTCTATGTTCATGACATTACGACCTGGGTATTTTTTAGGGAATTAAATTTGAGTTTTGCTCGAGGACTATCAAAAGCTAAGTGTGGAGGAATTTGATAGGAATGTAAAATGCATATTTTCCCTCCTTATTTTATGCGCTCGTATGTTTATTTTATACCAAAATGTACTCCTTACATTTATATTTTGATTTAGGTGACAATCTAGTGTGCTGTCGTAGGCACTCAAAAATAGTCCTTAAACCTCTAAAACTAATGTAGTAATGGAAGTAAGGGTCGATCCCACAAAAAGTGTGTAATTCAACAATTTATACTTCGTATAACGATTGTGGGGGTTTTGTTTATAATGAAATTAATCTTATAACAAATAACAACGTAAATTAACAAGTTGTATTAAATCAATGAAACGAGTTTTGATCAAAGTCAACTTCCACTATTGGAGATTTATAACCATTCATCAATCCACAAAAAATAATCAATCAACATTCACAATATTCATTGTTGGAATAAATTTCTATTTCTCCTTAATTTTAGTTAATCAGAAACCGGCGTTCTAATTAACCCTAATTATCAAATAATCTTAGACCAGCGCTAAAGATTCAATTTAATAACAGTTTTAAATAGTAGAAAAATCAATGAATTAGATAATACAAGCACCAGCGGTTGCATTCAATCTATTTAAACATTCTTTTTAAGATTCAATAACATCTATCGCAGAAAATTATCAAATCCTAGTGCTTCACAAGTTAAATGATTCAAACAATTACGGATTTGAGATTTAACTTAGCTATAGATTGCCATATATGAAAAGCTAATAGATCTCTTAGCAATCAAACACGACAATCATAAAATTATGTATAGAAGAATATTCAATACTGAAAATATAAATGAAACAATGAAAATAGGTGGATCTCACAGTTATAATGTGTTCCAAGGCTTCGGTATCCTTCAATCAAGCACCAAGAGTTAGTTACACATGATAGATCTAAGAAAAATAGAGAGAAAATAGGTTGGAAACGTTCTGGTGTGTTTTTGGGGTGTTTTTAGGGTTGAAAAGTCGTGCAAGATATGTTGCCAAAAGAGTTTGAGTCAATTTAGGAAACTTGAGATTCGGCATCAGGAAACAACCATGTAATTGCAAGATATTAAGTCATACTGTCACAAGGAACAAATAAATTCAACCTTTAGACTCTCGGTGATGGTCTGTTCGATCGCGCGGAATTAAAGCCATGCAATCGCAAGGCTTTACAAAGCTTCCTCCGAACAGCTTTCAGTATTTTGGTCGCCACTTTCTCCCTTAATGTTCGATTGAGGAGATTGAAGCTGCATTAGAAAACTAACTCAAAGGGCTACAAATTTTATTCAGATGACATCTTTGAATTCGATCGTTTGTTGTGTCAAAAACTGGTCTCAATATGAGGCTGAAAATCGGTGCAAAACGTTTTAGCTTGAAAGTTGATATGTGATAATATCTTGGCTATATTTCATCCCTTTGACTTCTTTTTTCATCCAATTGGCCTCTAGCACTCCCAAGTCTTCATCGTGAGGTTCGATACAACTTTTAAATATTTGCACTTTGGTTCCCCAACTTTCACTTTCTTTCTTTTTGGTCATTTTCTCCTCATTTCTTCCAAATTACGCTATATCCATCGAATTGCCACCTAAACCAAAATATGAGAATACTAAGTACATTTAGGCATAAAATAGTCATACGAGCGCATTAAATAAAGATGTAAAATTTTTATTTTATATTCCTATCAAATTCCCCCACACTTAGTTTTTGCTCGTCCTCGGCAAAACTTAAATTTGATTCCCCAATAAACATCAGGTCATAATGCCGAGAATATGTAACCATCAAGATTTTTTTTAAAAAAAAACACATAAAATATCATGAATAAACATGCCACACAACTCATAATCAATTAGCAAGCATTTTCATATAAAGATGAAGTAAACTAAACATGTAGACCCTCACGGATATAAACACTCAATTCTTACGTGTTTAAAAGGGTAAGTGTTTCGCTCAAATTCATTCCAATTGAGATGTTCTACCATATGCTTGCATATCTTCTCATTCACCACCACTTAGATCACATGCTCTACAAGAATCATAAGAACTTTTCAAAGGTTGTAATATGGCTTATGGTCAAGGTGGGAAATATTTGGGTAGGTGACTCAGGAGCCATAGAAACTAGCTCAAACATATATATAAAACATATAAACCAACCACTCCATGTAATAGCTTCATCATTTTTGCATCTATCCCACACAAATCGAACTCTTTCTTGAGATGTAGGAAGAGTTATGAATATAGATCTTTTTTCACATTAAAATCACTCTCCTTCATCACTTATTTTGTTTTCTTTCTTTTCTTTTCTTTTCCTCAATAATTCATTTTTTTTCTTCTTCATCTTGTGTTTTTCTTACACAATATAAACTCCAATTTATACACCAATAATGGAACTCCCTGAATTGACATAGAAAATTTGTTCCGATTCACCAATAATAGCACTACCATAAATCTTGATACCCCTACACTTATTTTCTTGCATATTCACACTTCTCATGACATTCAACAATACTCCACTAGTTCTAAGTCTTGGGTAAAGATATTGTTTTTCCAGTTTAAAACTTGTAATGTGAGCTTATACAAAGAAAAGGCAATAAAGCTCAAAGGGGCTCAACAATGGAAAATTCAATTACAGGGTCGGCTATTTGGCTAAAGTAGCTAATTTATGTAACAAAGATGACCTTAATCATGTTCGTGCATGTATGTGTCAATGTGATCTTGAAGAGAATCAAGGCAAGTTCTAGAGAGACAAAAAACCATGGAAGAATATCACAAATGAAAAAAATAATGAGACTGTTATGGATGTATCAGTATAAAGGCTCAAAAATCTCATCGGCTTTTCGTCTACAAAATTTAGTCATTACCATTCTCAAATAAAATAACTCCACTAATCAACTCTAAGTTGGAGGATTATTCATTCAATCATATTATGAATTCTTTTAAAAGCCTAATTAATTCAGCAAATAACATACACAACCCAAAACAATCATTTAACTCTCAATTCATTTTCTTGAAAAATCATGCAAAATTTTCAAAATTTAAACTCAATCTAAATCCCATCCCCCACACTTAAATCTTACATTGTCCCCAATGTAAGGTGAAATGCAAAGAAAAAGACAAAGATAACTAAAATATGAATGTGAAAACAAAAAAATAAAATAAAAATAAAAATAAAAAGATAAAGGAACGAACTCCCCTTGGGTTGTTTCCCAACCAGCGCCTTTGTTTATTGTCTTTGGCTCGACTTATTACTTTTTCCTTCACCCGGCATAGAATGGGTCTTCTAGATCCAATTGTGTCACGTTCTCCACCTGAAGACCTTCATAGAAAGGTTTGAGCCTATGACCATTCACCTTGAATACCTTTGAGGTTTCCAGACTCTGAACTTCTACCGCACCATGAGGAAAGACATTAGTAATAACAAAATGTCCAATCCAACGGGAACGCAATTTACCTGGAAACAGACGAAGCCGCGATTGGTATAGGAGGACTTTTTGACCTACTTCAAATTCCTTCCTAGAAATCAATTGTCGTGGAAAGCTTTCGTCTTCTCTTTGTAAATTCTTGCACTCTCATAGGCATCATTGCGAATTTCCTCTAGCTCTTGAAGTTGCAACTTTCTGTGTTCTCCACTCTCATCCATCTTCATGTTGAAACTCTTGACGGCCCAATAAGCTTTGTGTTCTAACTCCACTGGAAGGTGACATGGTTTCCCAAACATTAACCGGTAGGGTGACATATCGATGGGTGTCTTGTACGCAGTTCTGTATGCCCATAAAGCCTCATCCAAGAGCAAGCTCCAATCTCTTCTATTTGGACAGGCCGTTTTCTCAATGATAGATTTGATTTCCCGATTTGACACCTCCGCCTGACCATTAGTTTGTGGATGATATGCAGTTGACACCTTGTGGGTGACATGGTCCGATTACAAAAATAAGTGCCTCTATCGCTGATGAGGGCTCTCGGGATCCCAAACTTGGAGAATATATTAAAATAAAATCTGCAACAACTTTAGAATCATCAGTCTTGGTTGCTTTGGCTTTCACCCATTTCGAAACATAATCCATAGCTAGCAAAATATAAGTAAAACATAAAGATACAGGAAATGGTCCGATGAAATCAATGCCCTAAATATCAAAGATTTCACAAACAAGTATGGCAGTTTGTGGCATTTTAGTCTTTTGAGATATATTACCTATTTTTTGACAGTTCTCGCATGACTTATAAAAGGAGTAGGCGTCGCTAAATAATGATGGCCAATAGAAACCACATTCAATCACTTTTCTTGCTGTTCTTTTTGCTTCAAAATGTCCTTCACAAGTATAAGAGTGACAGAAGGTGAGGATGGAAGTAATCTCATTTTCAGGAACACACCTTCTAATCACTTGATCTGCACATTGCTTCCACAAGTATGGATCATCCTATACATAATATTTTGCATCACTCTTTAGCTTATCTCTTCGAGCCCTAGACAAATCAGAAGGTAAAGTGTTAACAACCAAAAAGTTTACAATATCTGCATACCATGGTAGTGTTGTGCTTGTAGAAAATAATTGCTCATCAGGAAAGGTTTCCTGCAATTGGAGTTTGGTATCCACGTTAGTTAAACGGCTCAGATGACCTGCATCACTATTTCTGTTCCTTTTTTGTCTTTGATTTCCAGGTTGAATTCACTCATGAGAAGTATCCATCATATTAGTCTTGATTTCGTCTCTTTGTTTGTCATCAAGTAACGCAGAGCTGCATGATCAGAATAAATAATCACTTTAGTACCCCGTAAATAAGGGCGAAATTTTTCTAAAGCGAAAACAATAGCCAAGAGTTCTTTTCAGTTGTGGTGTAGTTTCTCTGGGCATCATTTAGAGTTCTGGATGCATAATAGATGGCATGAGATGCTTTTCCAGTTCTTTGACCTAACACTGCTCCAACTGCAAAGTTGCTTGCATCACATATGATTTCAAATGGAAAGTTCCAATCAGGGGGTTGAATGATGGGTGCAGAAGTCAACAGTTCTTTCAACTTATCAAATGCCATTTTGCATGCCTCATCAAATTCAAAAGTCATGTCCTTTTGTAACAATTTGCATAGGGGTAAAGCAATTTTGGAGAAGTCCTTGATAAACCTACGATAAAAACCTGCATGTCCAAGAAAAGGGCGAACCTTCCGCACACTAGCGGGGTAAGGTAGAGACTGAATAATGTCAATTTTAGCTTTATCTACTTCAATGCCCTTAGATGAGATAACATGCCCTAGAACTATACCTTGTTCTACCATAAAGTGACACTTTTCAGAATTTAAAACAAGATTAGTTTCCATGCATCTTTTAAAGATTAACTCAAGGTTATGTAAACAGTTATCAAATGAATCCCCATACACTGTGAAATCATCCATAAAGACCTCTATAATATGCTCAACATAATTTGAAAATATGCTTACCATACACCATTGAAAAGTAGTTGGAGCATTACAAAGACAAAGGGCATGCGATGGTATGCAAATGTTCCAAATGGATATGTGAAGGTTGTCTTTTCTTGATCTTCTGGAGCAATTGCAATCTAGAAATAACCTGAATAGCTTTCAAGAAAACTATAGTAAGCATGACCTGCTAACCTTTCAAGCATTTGATCAATAAATGGTAAAGGAAAGTGATCTTTTCGGGTTACAGCATTTAATTTCCTATAGTCTATACAAACCCTCCACCCATTTTGAACACGGGTGGTAAGCAATTCATCGTTATGATTCTTCACCACAGTTATCCCCGTCTTCTTAGGAACCACTTGAACTAGACTGACCCAACTGCTATCAAAGATAGGATAAATCATGCCAACTTCCAAAAGTTTGAGGACCTCTTTCTTCACTACATCCATCATGGTTGGATACAATCTTCATTGAGGTTGAAGGGAAGGCTTTTCTCATTCTTCAAGCAAAATATGATGTATGCAAGTGGATGGACTGATTCCCTTGATGTATGTAATTGCCCAACTAATGGCTGTTCGATGCTCCTTGAGGACCTCCACCAATTTTTCTTCTTGCAATGTGGTCAGTTCGTTGGAAATAATCACTGGCAATGTTTTGTCATCTCCAAGGAATACATATTTAAGGTGAGTAGGGAGAGGTTTCAAATCTAGAACTGGGGCCTGCACAATAGAAGGTAAAGTCTTTTCATTAGAAACAGGCAAATCAACATATAAACCCCTACCTACTTGTTGTGACTTTGGAGGAGTGTTCAACATATCAACAGCTTTTCGCAAGCTGGATTCAAAGTTAATTCAACACTCTCTTTCTCTATACTCTTAAAAATAGCAACCTCTAAGTCATCATTGCCATCAAGTTCAAAAACATCGTGTGCTAGATCATCAATTACATCGATAGAATACACAACATTATCATCAACAAGAAATTTCATGGCATCATAGATATTAAATGTAATCACCTCACCATCAAATTCCATGGTCAATGTACCACTATGAACATCAATTTTAGCTTTGGATGTTTTTAAGAATGGTCTTCCTAACAAGATAGGGCTAGTTTGATCACTGTTTTCCATATCAAGCACATAAAAGTTAGCAGGAAAAACTAAGTCATTAACTTGTACAAGGACATTCTCAATCACACCCTTTGGGTAGGCATTTGATCTATCAGCTAATTGAATTACTACACTAGTTTCAGTTAAGAGAGCAAGTTTCAAAGAAGTATAAATGGAATATGGCATGACATTTATAGAGGCTCCTAAGTCTAACATGGTTTTCTCAAATCCAGTATTACCTATCATGCAAGGGATAGTAAACATACCTGGGTCTTTACATTTTGTAGGAAGTTTCATTTGAATGATTGCAAATACGTTTTCTCCAACTTTCACCTTTTCACACCCTTCCAATTTCTGCTTTCTCTTAATAGTACACAATTCTTTTAAAAATTTAGCATAACGGGGTATTTGTTTAATAGCATCCAACAAGGGAATGTTCACTTCACACTTTCGAAAAGTTTCATAAAGCTCCCTATTTGGATAATTTTTCCTAGATTCTACCAAAGCCTGAGGGAATGCGACTATTGGTTTATAGTCAGATAGTGGAGGAAACTTACGTTTTGGTGCATTATCCTCAGTTGGGTTACTCTTTTCCACAGTGATGTCCATGTCGTTCTCCTTGTCTTGTTCTAACGATGTAAGAACTTCATTTACTGGGGTTTCCACTTCCTTGCGATTCCTGAATATAATTGCACTTGCGTTCTCCTTTGGATTTACCACTGTTTGAGAGGGTAGCTTTCCCGAACTTTGTGATTCCAGCCGGCTAACCGCGCTAGCCATTTGACCCATTTGATTCTCCAAACATTGAATGCTAGCCTTGGTCTCCTGTTGAAATTGAGATTTAACAATATCTTCTACAGATATTTCAGAATTAAAAGATTGGACCTGTTGTTGACTAGGCGGGTATGGCTGCCTATATTATTGAAAGTTTGGACGATTTTGAGCTACGTGTTGATTTGATTGTGAACTTCCATAGCTAAGATTGGGATGATCCCTCCATCCTAGGTTTCGAAAAAGGATCATAATTCCTTGGTGGTTGTCCAGGGAAGCCACCCGCTGCATTAACTTGTTCTGTGGGTTCTTCTTGAAGAGTTGGACATGCATTAGTTGGATGTCACATTACTGAACAAATTCCGCAAACCTTTGCTGTCTGCACATTACCTTTGGCCATTCGACGAACAAGAGTAGTTAGATTCACTATTTTTTGTTCAATAGATGAGACATTTACCTCGTTAACTTGTCTAGAAGGGGGGGGGGGGGTAAAATCTAGCGCCAAATTGTTGAGAATTGGCTGCCATGTTTGCAATTAAATTCCTAGCTCCTTCGGGAGTTTTATCAACCAAAGCTCCTCCACTTGCGGCATCAATCATGCTCCTTTCTGTGGGTTGAAGACCTTCATAGAAGTATTGGATGAGAAGTTGCTCACTGATTTGATGATGGGGACAATTTGCACACAATTTCTTGAACTGCTCCCAATATTCATATAGAGATTCCTTGTGATCTTATCTGACACCACAAATTTCTTTCCTAATATTTGCTGCCCTCGAAGCTGGAAAGTATTTTTCCAAGAACAACCATGTGGTAATGCTTCTCGATGGTAGATAATAGAGTCAATCCTTAGCCGAATCCTTCAGAGAAAATGGAAATGCTCTCAGCTTAACCCGTTCTTCAGTAATTCCCGTGGGTTTCATACTCATGCAGACCACATGAAATTCTTTCAGATGTTTATGAGGATCTTCACCTGCAAGACTATGAAAAGTGGGTAAAAGGTGTATTAATCCCGATTTAAGCTCAAATGTAGTAGTAGCATCTAAAATAGGAAAAGTTATGCATAAAGGTTGTTGATTCAATGTAGGTGCTACAAGCTCCTTCAAAGTCCTATTTTTGGCCATGGTTCCTTCTCCTTCAAACTCAAAATCACTTGCAAATGGGATGTTGGGATTGAGATTGCTTTCTTCAAGATTCTGCCGTATGTCACTCCTTAACCTGCGCAAAGTTCTCTCAATTTCTGGATCGTTCTGCAAATCACTTTGATTAGAAGAACGAGTTGTGGACATAAACAAAAAGAACAAATGAAAAATAAATTAAAAGGAAGCTAGATTAAGGAAAACAAAAAAATTTCTATGCTAAAATTCTTAAAAACAATAAAAGCCTAAAAATCCTAGAAAATTACGATTTTTAAAAAAAAAAAAACGAAACAAATAACTAAAGAAGTACAAAAATTAATTAGCATCACTCCCCGGCGATGGCGCCAAAATTTGGTGTGCTGTCGTAGGAACCCAAAAATAGTCCTTAAACCTCTAAAACTAATGTAGTAATGGAAGTAAGGGTCGATCCCATGAAGAGTGTGTAATTCAACAATTTATGCTTCGTATAACGATTGGGGGGGTTTTGTTTATAATGAAATCAATCTTATAACAAATAACAATGTAAATTAACGAGTTGTATTAAATCAATGAAACAAATTTTGATCAAAGTCAACTTCCACCATTGGAGATTTATAACCAATCATCAATCCACAAAGAATAATCAATCCACATTCACAATATTCATCGTTGGAATAAATTTTTATTTCTCTTTAATTTTAGTTAATCAGACATCAATGTTCTAATTAACCCTAATGATCAAATAATCTCAAACCAGTGCTAAATATTCAATTTAATAACAGCTTTAAATAATAGAAAAATCGATGAATTAGATCATACAAGCACCTGCGATTGCATTCAATCTATTTAAATATTTTTCTTAAGATTCAATAGCATCTATTGCAGAAAATTATCAAATCTTAGTGCTTCACAAGTTAAATGATTCAAACAATTACGGATTTGAGATTTAACTTAGCTATAGATTACAATATGAAAAACTAATAGTTCTCTTAGCAATCAAACATGACAATCATAAAATTATGCATAGAAGAATATTCAATACTGAAAATATAAATTAAACAATGAAAATAGGTAGATCTCACAGTTATAATGTGTTCCAAGGCTTCGATATCCTTCAATCAAGCACCAAGAGTTAGTTACACATGATATATCTAAGAAAAATAGAGAGAAAATAGGTTGGAGGCGTTCTGGTGTGTTTTTGGGATGTTTTTGTGGTTGAAAAGTCGTGCAAGATATGTTGCCAAAAGAGTTTGAGTCAATTTAGGAAACTTGAGATTCGACATCAGGAAACAACCATGCAATCGCAAGGTATTAAGTCATCCTATCACAAGGAACAAATAAATTTAACTTTCAGACTCTCGGTGATGGTTTGTGTGATCGCGCGGAATTAAAGCCATGCGATCACAAGGCTTTACAAAGCTTCCTCCGACCAGCTTTTAGTATTTTGGTCGTCACTTTCTCCCCTAATGTCCGATTGATGCGATTTAAGTTGCATTGCAAAACTAACTCAAACGGCTACAACTTTTATTCAGATGACATCTTCGAATTCGATCATTTATTATGTCAAAAATTGGTCTCAATATGAGGCTGAAAACCGGTGCAAAACTTTTCAGCTTGAAAGTTGATATGTGATAATGTCTTGGTTATATTTCATCCCTTTGACTTCTTTCTTCATCCAATTGGCCTCTAGCACTCTCAAGTCTTCATCGTGAGGTTCGATATAACTTTTGAATATTTGTACTTTGGTTCCCCAACTTTCACTTTCTTTCTTTTTGGTCCTTTCCCCCTCATTTCTTCCAAATTGCGCCATATCCATCGAATTGCCACCTAAACCAAAATATGAGAATATTAAGTACATTTAGGCATAAAATAGTCATATGAGAGCATTAAATAAAGATGTAAAATGTGTATTTTATATTCCTATCACAATCCTATGGATATGGAGTAATTTGGAAGAAATAAGTGAACAATGGCCAAAAGGAAAGAAAATAAAACTTTGGGGACCAAAATGTAATTATTCAAAAGATGACCTGAATGGTGAATCAAACGTGGAATTGATCCATATAACACATTGTGATGTCATGGAATGTTACAAGAAGAAGGAGAATGAAGTAAGGCCAAAGGGTAAATAAAATAATGTTTGGGGACCAAAGTGAACCAAATGGAAAATAATTTCTACCATGTAGTCGCACAAGTACCAATATGAGATGAACAGTGCAAAATTTTTATAAGCATTCTATCGAATGAGTTTATACCATACAGTCGCATGGTTCATTCTGTGCACGAATTTTTTTGGTTTCCTTATTCGAACCAATCTCTTATGGTAGAGTATTTGGACAACCTATTTAACCCTAAACTTGTCCAAAACTAAGGGGAACACCTCCAAACTCCATTCTTCATTATTTCTCTTTTAGATTCATGAATTGTAACTAAACTTTTACACTTGGTCGAAGGAAACGGAAGTCTCGGAACCACATATTGTGAGATCTAAATAGTTTTTCTTATTGTTTAATTCTTATTTTACGTATTGAATATTCTTCTGCACTTATTTTCATGATTGTTATGTTTAATTTCTATGAGGTCTACTAGTTTGTTATTCGTTACAATCTACCGATAAGTTAAATATCATATCCGTAATTGTTTGATTCCTTTAACTTGTGGAGCACTAGGATTTGATAATTTTATGCGGTAGAGGTTATTGAATTTTAAGAAAAATGTTTAAATAGATTGAATGCAACCCTTGGTGTTTGTGTTATCTAGTTAATCGATCTCTCCATTTTGTAAAGCTGTTATTAAATTGAATATTGAGTGCTGGTATGAGGTTATTTAATAATTAGGGTTAATTAGAAATTTGGTTTCTAACTAACTAAAATTAAAGAAAATATAAATAAATTCCAACGATGAATATTCGAAATATGAATTGAATTATCCTTGCATTTGTGATCAATTATGGATTTTCGACAGTGGATGTGAAATTAGACCAATGTTAGTCTTTTGATTGTTTTCTTTAATTTAATTTTCATTGTTATTGATTGCGTTATTTATAATTATTTACATAATAAAACTCCAATCATTGTACGAAGCATAAAATATTGAATTACGTACTCTTTGTGAGATCGACCCTTATATATATATATATATATATATATATATATATATATATATATATATATATATATATATATATATATTTGAGACCCTATAGGTTATACTGGAGTTGGGTGATCTCATAAATATATCCATGAAAGTCTTCGCCTGAGAGCGTAAATCTGTTTACGGAAAGAAAACCGAGAAGTTCCGTTCTTGGGAGCATTAGATGAATTCTACTTCAAAGATTTTGGGTACCAGATTAGCGAAGATAATTGATTTTTCCCTATTGTTATCTTATAATGCTTAATCAATTTTCTCTACTAAATGAAGGTATTCTATTCAATCTTAATAGTTGCATCTTCACTCGAACAAAATTTAGGATTTTCTCCTACTTAACCAACAAAAAAAAATTCATGTTAGATTTCACTGAAGTGACTTCTTAGTATTGATGCTAAAACAAATTTAATAAAATGTAATCCGAAAGGGAACTATTTTTGGAAATCCAGTGCTATCAATATTGTGTGGGTTTGATCTATTGTTTATTAAAAACTACAGGTTCGAAATGCGCCCATAATGAATATAGCCAGTATCATCATCCTTATCCTCTATAACAGAGAGATAATTTCTAGATCATATCTCAGCATATAAAATATGAAAAGCTAACGTTCATTTTTTATAGTTCTTGAAATATATGAATTCTTATTTTTAAAATAATCGAACATAATAATATTATGTTCACGTAGTCTTCTAGATCAACATGTTGTCCCTTTTTCTCTTTAATGATGGGAGTCAGAATAGAATGAACAATCACCATGTGATCCGGGGACCACAACCATATATATGCTAATGACCTATTAACCTAATTCGGCCCATCATGAAATAAGGAACATGCATGATCTCTACACATAAAAGCCCACACTTTAATTAGATGCTTCAAACCCCAAAATTGACCTTCACAGAAAAATACAACGATATTATCTTCATTTATTATTGCTTCTTGAACAATATCAAGGATAGAAAATCTTGATCATTGTTAATGGCAATTTGAGGAATTTCAACATATTCCTCCTCAAAGACAAAGTGTGTAATTCTTTCTTCCCCCGCAAACTCAACATCCTCAAAGAATCAAACATTTCATGTCTCAAAAATTGTCTTAGTTGTGAGATCATAAAACTTGTAACCCTTGAACCTTTCAGAATATCCAATAAAATAACAACTGGTAGTCCTTGCGTACAGTTTCTTTTCATTTGGCTTATAAGAGCTTGCCTCAGTTGGACATCCCCAAATATGTACGTGCTTTAAACTAGGCATCTTGCGCATCCAAAGCTTATAAGGGGTTTTATCAGTAGCTTTAGTTGGAATTCTGTAGAGTATATATGTTGCAGTCTTTAATGCTTTACCCAGAGTGATTCTGGTAAGGTAGAATGAGCAATCATACTCCTCACCGTGTTGTTAATTGTTCTATTTTATCTTTCTGCAACACCATTCATAGTGGGCGAACCCCGACATAGTGTATTGTAGGATGATACTGCATTCCTTTAGGAATTCAGTAAATGGTCTTGGACGTTGTTCACCTAAATTGTTATATCTGCCATAGTGTTCACCTAATCTCTTGTGTCACAACAAGGCAGAATTCTCACATGTCAACTTTAGCTTTATACCTCAAGTATTTATATGCAAAGATTCATTAAAAAAAGCAATTGTATCAATTAAATAAATATTATCGTAACGTGATAAAGAACCGGAACCAACCAATTTTGAATCATGAAACAAACTAAATTTTTCATTTCCAAATGAACAAGAATAACCAGATTTATCAGAAGCAGAAATGGAAATCAAATTCCATCTAAAAGACAGTACAATAGATGTTTCATTAAGATCCAAATAAAATCCAGTCTTTAACAGTAATCTAAATTTTCCTATTACCACTACTTCCACCATCTTGCCATCGCCAACATTGATGTATCTTTCGCCATCAGTTGGTTTTCGGAAACTTAGCATAAGTATTTGATGTGAGTTGTTGCACAAAATCTATCCACCATGAATGTCTAGGTACCAAAGTTAAATTAGCCTCAAAAGAAACCAAATGAAGAAGAATACATTTCTTAGCACGCTATGTATGATGGTACAATTCTTCTTCATATGACCTACAGCTTCATAGAAAAAACAACCACCCTCAGTTTATTCCTTATGTTGTTTATTTTGTGATGCTGTACCTGTAGAATCCTTATCATTTTTCCTTTTTTGTTCCTTTTGTCCTTGGAGGTAGTGGCTAAAAGAGCACTTTCTATCTTGTCACGCTTCAATGTTTCCTCTTCTTGGATACAGTATGAATGAGCTCATTAAGGGACCACGAGTCCTTTTGACAATTGTTACTTACCTTGAATTGACTGAATTGTGCTCGAAGGGATATCAGAACCAAGCGCGCCAACAATTCTTCAGATAAATCCAAGTTGACTACCTTTAGTTTTGAAGAAATATGAGACATTTCCATAATGTACTCCTGTATGTTTCATTTCCCTTTGTACTTCATTAAGATAAGGTTTGTCAAAAGTGTTCTATTTTCAGCCTTTTCATTCTTGACAAACATTTTCTCAAGGTCTTCAAGGAAACCCTTAGCCATAGTCACCTTATCAGACATAGTGCTCTGAAACACTTCTAAAATAGCATGCTTCACGACCTTCAAACTTATGCGGTTCAATCTTTCCCACTTTTTCATCTCCCTTTTGTCATCTGAGGTACTCCTACCAGTAAGTGCAACAGGTTGATCGACCCGTAAATAAGGTCCAGATCCATGACTCTGAGAACAATCATCACATTCTCTTGCCATGCCTTTAAGTTGGTGCCATTAAGTATTGAAATTGAATTGATGCTAGCAGAGATATTAGCAATAGAACCTGAAACTGAATTAAAGAACAATTAATTGGAATATCTCACATAAATATCCATAATATGCAAATAATAATTATAAATAATGGTATGACCCACCATAAGATACCTAGCACAACATCAATATTTAGTCTTTGGACAATAATATTGATTTGTAAGTGGTACTCTTGGTGTAGTGATCAAACATTGACGATGTGCCAATCAACAAATCTTTTTTTGGATCGATTTATTGATCATCCATTAAACCAAATAATCGCCACATATTTATCACCACAAGTGCATGTGTAATTCGGCCAAATATTGACTTTACTTTGGGCTAATCAAACATTCGCATGAATAACACACACACAAACACGTTTTAATATTCTAATTTAATTAATTTACACAAGAGAGATTTCTTTGGCAACACCTTGCTTCAATTAAAACACTTTTGAATATTATACCTCAAAAGAGTCGTTTGTACCAAAAATTGAAAAAGAAAATCATCAAATTTGCATATGTTATTTATTTTGAAACTTTAAGGGCCTAAGGCTTAATAATCTAAAACTTTAGGGGTCAAAAATTAATTATTCACAACTTTATGGGCTAATTTGAACAAATTAGAAACTTTAAGGGTTTTAATTACAAAATTCAAAACTTTAATGGCTCAAATTAATTAATTTTCTAACTTAAGGGACTAAATTATTAAACCCATAACTTTAAAAGCCCAATTTGGATGAACTTTAAACTTTAGGGCATAATTATTAAAAGACTCATTTTAAAATTGCAACCCTAAACCTTAACTAAAATTGCAAGTAATGACCTGAAATTATTAAATTTACAGCCCAGGCCCCCGTCCCCAAAAAAACACCAAAACCCTGAAAAAATATCACGGCGAGCGTCCCCCTGGTGGCTGGAACAAGCTCTCGTCGGTGTGGCATACACAGCGGTGGCAAGCACCACTGGAACACGAAGCGATGCCCATAGCTGCAGTGCATCGCGCGCAGCACCGTGCATGTGTGGCGTGGTACTGCGTATGACGTAACACCATACGGTGCAGTAGGTGTTGTACCAGTCGAGGTAGTGCTCCGTGCGCTGCTATGCTGCAACTGCTACCAGATTTTTTTAAAACTAAATCATGGAAGACATGTCGAAAAGTTTTCAAATTCAACAAAAAACAAATTTGAAATTGCTAAATTTGAAAATAATGAAATTATCACAAGAACCAAATTAAAATTTCGATTCTCAATGATTCAACATGAATAGGCTCTGATACCATTTGTAGGGAAAAAAACTATTACCGTCATAATGATCTTTCATGTTCGATCACCAATAATTTAATATCCAAAGTAGAATCGTACGTGAATCAAACATGGTTAATGCAATGAATGAGTCCTGGGATTTTAATCTTCTAAATCAACATGTCCCTTTTTTTCTCTCTAATGATGGGAGTTAGAACAAAATGAACAATCACCATGTGATTCATGGACCATAACTGTATATATATACTAACGGTCTGTTAACCTAATTCGGTCCATCATGAAATAAGGAACATGTTCGGTCTCTACAAATAAAGACCCACACTTTAATTAGATGCTTCGAAACCCAAAATATAGAAATCTTATAAGATTACTTTAAACGAGTTTAACCAAAATTGATAGCTTTTAATTTAATACACAATAATTCACATAGAAGCCCACGTGATCGATTAAAAAAATCCTTACACCAAGGACACATGATAAACATTTATGGTATTCTTCTTTTCTTTCAATGGAAGAAGTCTCCTAGAGAAAGCAGATTTATTATTTACGAGCAATTGCATTCCATTCCATTCGAATTTAGTGATATATAACAAAGGAAACACTTCAAGCTAACCACAAGCCTAGCCCAACACTCCACGCTTAGGATTATGCATTCAGGCAATGGTGGATGCAGACATTTTGAGTTAGTGGCATAATCAAACCTTATACAAATTGAATATTTGTTCTTGATTTTTGAACGATTCATGCTTGACCAAAGAAAATGCTGGTTTACATTTAATAGGAGAAAATGCAAATTCAGGTTCTAATTAGTTGAAAACTTGATTGAAAAGATTTGTAGTAGATGTGATAATTTGTAGAGATATTATATTAAAAATTTTAAAAATTAGAAGAGTTAAGGTTTTGATAAAAAGGGTGAGGGAGAGAGTAAGAGAGCAAGAAAATGAAAAAAAATTGAAATTTATTTTGATTTATATCTATGTGGTGAGGATTAAAATCAGATTTTTAGTAAATTTTAAAAGTTAAAAAGTTATGGATTCCATGAAATATTTTATTAAAACGAATTATTAACTTGATTTATATTAAAATTTAGATTTCAATCGATACTAAACACACACACACACACACACATATATATAGAATCTCAAAAGTTGGGGAGGGGGGGTCATGCGGGGTCCACCAATGCATAGAAGAACATAAGCATGTCGAATAGCCTACTCTTGTAACAATAGCTATGCAGTTTGAAACGTACTGAATGGTGTCAAGAATTATGTATCGAACCAATACCACTTGTTAGTAAATAAAGGAACGAGAATAATATCGCAATATGAAAATAAAATAAGAACACAAAATTTATGTTATAAAAATATATCACGAGCAGAAGAGGATAATTTTATTAATATCAATAATGGAGGATTGCAAATTACTTTGTACAAAGTAATGATTAATTTTTCTAGTGATATACTCATGTATATAATGCAAAGAAGAGCATAATATGTGGTGGAGGTCAACTATAACAAGTCTATACAATAATAGAGTGTTTGGGATAAAATAGGATTCAAAAATCTGTCCAAAATTGCAAACTATTCAAAATTAGATAAAACCACCGCTCAAGCAGCGGTCTCTTGGACGTTGAGCGGTGGCCGGCCGTTTGAGTGGCCTCCTCATGGTTAGTGAGTGCTGGCTTCCTTGTTCTGAGCGCTCGAGTGGTTGCTGAGCGCGATGTTTCCCTTTCCTTGCACGATTTCATCTTCTCCTATTACAACTTGGACTCCATCAAGTCCAAAACAAATTTCAAACTCCCAACAGAACTCCTAAATTGAATTTCAACTAGATTTTTCATATAGACTTCAACTAAAATTCTCAAGTCGACTTCAAATAAAATATCAAATAGTCATTCAAATAAAATTCGGTTCACACTCTAATTCTAACAAACAGTTTGAGCTCCACCATCATCTTAGTAATTGCTGCAGTGAGAAATGAAAAGGACATATCTTTAAAAAACAAGTTATTTTTAAACACATGAAAACTAGGGTCATCCAACAAACTGGCATGCAAAAAATATGAACAAATAATACAAACTGTGCAGCTCTTGTTTTTGTCTAATATTTGAACAAAGATTGGGGGCCATCCAATAAACGGGCATGCACAAAATACGCACAAAACTAGGGTCATCCAATAAATCGGCATGCACAAGATATGCACAAAACTAGGGTCATCCAATAAATTGGCATGCACAAGATATGCACAAAATATTTGAACAAATAATACAAACCGCGTAGCTCTTGATTTTGTCTAAATTGGGATGCAAAATATTACCTTTTTTTTTTTTTTTTTCTCATTTTGTATTTGGTCGTCAAGGTATATCTCAAAACATTTTTATTAATTGTCTCCTTATCATTTTCTCTAACTCTTAGTCATTTACAACTGTCTTTTATAACATGCAAACTTTCCCATTTATTATCTGATGAAAGAATTCGGAAAAGTAAATCAGATCTTCTAGATCTCGGCACGTCAAAAAAAAAATACTTTTCATTACTAATCAGATCTCATTTGTTGCCCTCAATTGAAAATTACCATTTTCATATGTTCATTTTTTAAAGTTTAATTAGTAATAATCATCATTTTTTTTTTCTTTTTTTGTAAATTATATATTAGGCATTCCCCTTTTATCTATTTGATCTTTTAATTTCTTTATAATTCGTTTGCATGACTAAATATATTCTTTCGTGATTTTGTTTTTTACCATTAATTTTCATTAACTTATCAGTATTTATGTTATAAATTTTACTATTTCATTATGGGATGTTGAATTTTTCGTATAGGAATTAATGTGATTGCATGTTCTCAAATTATTTGGAGATGATTATGAAATTGAGTTGTCAATTTGAATTTGTTGTATGAGTTTAGACAGTAGTTTGAATTATAGGTATTTATGAAGTATTAAAATGAACAAAGATTGCCGCCATCCAGTATACAGGTATGCACAAAAAATTGCACAAAACTAGGTCATCCAATAAAGTGGCATGCACAAGATATGCACAAAATATTTGAACAAATAATACAAACAACGTAGCTCTAGATTTTGCCTTAATTGGAATGAAAAAATATTACTTTTGTTTTCATTTTGTATTTGGTTACCAACGTATATCTCAAAATCCTTTTATTAATTGTTGCGTCCATGTCATTTTCCCTAACTCTTAGTCATTTACAATTGTCGTTTGTAAATACGAATACTACCACGGTTAGAATCTTATGAAAGAATTTAGAATACTAAATCTTATCTCATAAAATTTAAAAGAAAACTTTTCATTACAACCATTTTCAATATAAAATCCTCTCGTTTCCTTCAAAAACAACGATCTCTTTTCTCAATAAACTTTTTTTTGTGTTCCCCTCAATTAGAGGTTTCCTTTTCCATTTGTTTATCCTTTTTTATTTATATACTTGTAATAATCGTCTTTTTTTTTTTTTTGTAAATTATATATTTGGCATTGCCCTTATATCTATTTGATCTCTTAATTTGTTTTTATTCATATTGACGACTTGAAATATATTCTTTAATGATTTTGTTTTCTACCATTAGTTTTTATTAATTGAAATTTTAATATTTCATTACGGGGTGTTTAATTTTTGGCATAGGAGTGAATGTGATTGCTTGTTTTGAAGTTGTTTCAAGATGATTATGAATTTAAATTGTCAAATTGAAGTTGTTGTATGAGTTTAGATGGTAGTTTGAATTAATTTATTTTAAGAAGTGTTGACCCTTCTTTTTACATGTACACATGGACAACAGAGAGAAGTATTAAAATAATAAGCTCATTTTGTTATAAACTAGACAGAAAAAGGAGAACAAAAGAGAGAAGCCAACAGAATTTTGTGTTTTGTTAAGAACTAAAGCCTCATATTGATATAGAATTTTTAGGTATATAATGATAATAATTTTTAGGGCTGGAGGAATACAATTTTCATTCACTAATAAACATACTATTGACACATTACAAAATATATGTCTTGTTAAAATCTTGTCAAGAAAATACAGTGGGACAAAACTTGATCGAAAGAAAAAGAGTATAGCTATTTCCCTTTATTTCAATTCTTGTATCAATTCATCATTGTCTTGTTTGTAGACGTTCATTATACAAAAGAATATTTCTCACTAAAATTTTATTAGGAAAAATTCCGTGGAAAAATCATAATGAAGGAAAAAAGAGTACATTTATTTTTCTGAATATGCCACAAATGTTTTCTCATTACAACGCGTATTTTCTCCCCTCTTGATAATATCACTTGAATTATGCTTCAAACATATTAAATCCTTCTAAGATATTATCAAAATCATATAAGATCAATTGTCCATAATCACATTTATTTACATGCATATCAAATTTCATGCATTATCACACTAATGAAAGAGAGGCTTGTGATTACATCTTTATACAAGTTTTCGCGAAATTCATTATTTAAAGAGTCATATTACGACTTTGGATGTTGTAAATCCACAAACTTAAGGTTTCTGTAATAAATTTGATTTTACTTAGAGTGCGTCTAGAAACTTCATATTTCTCTAGTAAATTCAACTTCAGTATGAATGCGTCATTTTTTGTTCAATCATTACTTCAATAGATATGTTTCGATGAATTTATTTCGATTTCTTGCTATTCATAATATGATGCATTACATCATGAGTAAAAGTATTGTCGACAACTTTTTTATTTCGATTCTATTTCTTTTTTCATAATGACATCACTTATTGAGACATCTCAATTTTCATTATTTCAAGCTCTTGAACCTCTTCTAGGGTTTTAAAACTTGTTATGTCTAAATACTCATAAAAAATATATGACTCCTTAATATGACCATCTTTTCTAATTGCTTCATTTTTCGTTTGGAGATTTTTATATTAGAATCGAATATAATCACGCATCAGACGTACCATAAATTTATCAAATATAATATTAACGAATTGTCCTTCCTGGACTCAATTTGAGTTGGAGCATTTAAAACTGATGTGTGAGATTGTTATTCTTAAACTCTTTGGTCAGTAAATGCAACTAAATAAATTATCTTTCGAACTTTTTGTTCGAATTGTCTTTGCAAGGATTTAGGTAATGATGCATTTGTATATTATTTTCAATCTTTTAATTTCTCCTCCTAATGCTGAGAGAATTGTCAAATCAAATTGACAATAATTTTTAATTTGTTATAAAATGTCATACATTTGGGATAAGGGTTCATACTAAGCAATTATTCTGAGCATTCTTTAATTTCCATCTCAATGCATTATGGTGAATCAATTTTACATATACCACACTATCAAAATAATTACATGAAAACATTAGGCTCAGGCCATGAGCCTATATAACTAGGGGTGGACAAAAACCGACCGAACCTGACGAATCCGATCGAACCGAACCGACCCGACCGGGTCGTGTAGGTTTTTTTCCAATTTTTTACTCAGTTCGGTTTTTGGAAAGTCTAAGCGGGTCGGGTTGGATCGGGTTATGGGTTAACCCACCCAACCCAACAAAAACCGACCATCCCAACCCGCCAATTTAATAAAAAAAAAATTCCGTTTTTTGTCAAATTAAAAGTCTAAAACCCTAAACTTGGAAATACCACTGAATTCTCACTAGATTCCAATGAAAAACAAGGACTATATTCTTCTCCATCCATGGAGGTTGGTGTAAAAAAATTCGTCAGAGTCTTTCATTTATCCATCCACAGATTTTTGCAATTTCTCCACTTGAAATAGTCTCCAATCCCTCCATGGGTAAAGTCATCAGAATTTCATCGCCCAAATTTGGAAGATGAAATTACTTATCAAAAAACATGGTTGGAATACGTGAGTATGAAGAAATCACAGAGGATTGTTCAAGTGAATTTAATGAAGGGGAAAAATCAAGATTATCCCACATGATGACGTCCAATTGTGGATCATAAAATTTGATTTGAAATTTGCTTTGATCCTGTGAGGGTAAAGGTTTTTCAGGAGTGAAGAATTCTATCTGATTGCATCATTTTCTTTTTTGTATTTGAGGGCTGTTGAGTTCCAATGTCAAGTATCATTTATATATATCAATTTGGTGATAGATTTTGATACAAAACAAGAATAAAATATAGAAGAAAGACTCCTCTATTGTCTTCATATTAAATAGAATTTTATGATGGTAAAGTTCCATGAGAAGTCCTCTTTCCTTCTTGAAGTCTTCTTGGAGAATTACATGCCAAATATATTATTATTATAGTTAATAGTTATCAATATCTTGTGATTATTAGTCTACTTGGGATCCACTGGTCTCCTTCATGGTGAAAGAACAATATTTTCACAATTTTTTTAAAAGTCTTATTCTCTATTGATGCTTATGAAGAATAATTACAAATTAGTATTAAATTTTTGCAGTTACCTGTAATTTTATTTGTAATATATATACACAAATTTAAAACTCATCATGCTTGTCCTTCAATGAGTTGTTCATATCAATGGAATTTTTCCTTATTGTGAAACGTGTATATCCTTTTTATACGTAAGCGGCATAAAGATTGATGGAGAATAATTAACTTATTTTCCCGACCAACCCAACCCGACCGACCAAATAATTGGGTTGTGTTGGATTTCGAATAAACCGATAATATTGGGTTGGGTTTGGGTTGGGGCAAAACCCAACCCAACTCACGTCCACCCCTTATTATAACAAGGGGGACTATAATGTTGGCATGATACGTAATAACATTCCCTAAACAAAAATAGAGAATACTTGATTCTCAATAGTAGTTGTTAAGAAATTAGTTGGAGAAACTTAACAAATAAATGTCAAACCATTTATTGACATCTCAATTAACACTTATTAAAAATTTGAGATTTAGGATCATTAGTATTAACAAGACAAATTATCTTTATTGTATAATCTAAAAATCATGATCATAATTTGAGCATTTATTTCGTAAACTTCAGGTGATTACTATTCAATCATTTAGTATATGTATTAAATCTATTAGATACAAACAATATCTAGATGATCAACATGGATGATGATGTGCCACATTTATCACTCTAATTAATTTTAAGAAATATAGAGAATAAGTCCCTATTTGAGCTATTAGTATTTAATGATTAATTATTGATAAAGAGAACAAATAATATATAGAAATTCATTAGATTGAAGAATATTTTGATTATTCATTAAATGTTTGAATTCTTAATTTCGTATAATTATCGATCCAGTGATGCTCCAACTGGTTGTGCCAAACAATAAAATCAAATTGAACTTTTGGTTCAATATAATGTATAATTCAATTGTTTAAGTTCGAAGAATATAATTAAATATTATATAATCATATAAAAATTAATCTCCACATGATATGAGTTGTATGTTTTCCTTAAGAGATAAACACAAATTCGTAAATCACACGTATGATACAATTTTCAAAATATGTGTTACTTCAAGAGCAATATGTCAATATTTTTCGGGAATATTAAAAATTATAATTCAACAATCACATATTATTATAATAAAATATACAAGAATTTACTATTCAAGGGTAAAAACATAATTTACGTTAGATCATATTTAATTCTGCTCTTCGGGAGCAAGTAATGTTTTTCTGGAATATTAGTGGAGATTATTTTCTTTAAAAATAATATAAAATATTCTTCTAGAATATTGATGAAAATTATTTCCTTTAAAAAATAATATATAATATTATATAATATTGAATATTATTGTAAATAATTTGGTTTGCTTATTGATTAACCAAATAGATGCATAAGCAACTTCATCATTGAATTTACGTAAAATTCACGCAAATGGGATATACAAATAGGATATGGATACATATACTACAAAATAATCATGATTCACAATATAATAAAATAATCATGATTGATTAGTACATGCATTAGTAAAATAATCATTATACATAAAGTAAAATAAACCCTAGAACGGCTTTACATAAATCATCTATCTATATGTTTGCTTAATTCCATAAACCAACGTAGAAACATTAATTGGATGCGTGAATTGATTAAAAAAAGAAAAAAAAATTCACATATCACCAAAACTTGATACATGCAACTAATGATTATGTTGATAAAAATTATTACATTCGAATTAATTCACTTTGATTTTAACAGACTCGTGCTGATAATATGTTATAAAATAGAGAGAACAAAAGAGAGGATCCAATAGAATTGTGTGTTTTATTAAGAACAAAAACTCCATATTTATAGGAAATGATTAAAATTTAATGGTAATAATTTCTAAGACCACAGTGGTACAATTGTTATTCACTAATAAACTTACAATTTACAACATCCTTAGCTTTTTAAATCGTTGATTATAATTAGATTTTTGAATCTTAGAAATGAGTACATTATTTCTCTAATTAATTTAAGAGAAATTTGTTGTTGGGATCCCCAAATATCCCTTAAATTAATCAAAACATTCAACAATAAGCCAATCGAAAACAAATAAAGCATAAAAAGACATAATTTATTCAATTGTACAATGCACTGTATCACACCTCGTTAACAATTGAACAAAAAATGATAGTGGATAATACTAGCTGAATATAGTATTAAGATTGATTAATGTTATTGTGATCATTGTTTTAGAACTAATAATATACAAACTTCTCTTGTAAGCCCTAAACTCATCCCTTTCTTTGCTCATTCTTGTTTTATTCTTAATTTTCTTAAACAATCTAATTCAGCACGATGAAGACTCTTAATAGTATTTGATTCATTGGATTAGATTGAATAAAAAGTTTATTATAAAATTATAATAATAGAGTACTAGCCAGATCGTATTATGTTGGTCTCACATCTTGCAAATCAAAATATTTGATCATTTATGCAACAAAATTGTAACATTTGTGACAAGAATGATCTTTTTTGTTAAGTGTTGTGGGGGATGTCCACTAATATTTTCCTTATATTGATTTTTTTAAAACCACCCTTGCTATTAATGAGCGATGTAGGTTTACAATGATGGTATTTATTAAAGTATTATTTTTGTTTAATAAAAATCAATAATCAATACCTCATTTTTTTTTCAAAAAAATTAACTTTTTACTTGAAATCACAATTCTTAATTAACATTAAACAGGCAAAATCCAATCAATTTCCTAGCCGTGGTAAATCATGAAGCTTAATTCATTGAAGTGTGAGTACATTCATAACTAGAGTGGAAGATGAAAAAGATTAAATTTGTTTGTTCTTTTTATTTTGTTGATATATTTATTGACTATGAGGTATAATAGTCTTTTTAACCTAATTTTTTTCCTACAAGTTGAAAGTTAGGGTAATTATACTTACTCCATATTTTCGTTAATTACACTATATTTCGTCTTCAATGTTTGCTTATTTTCGCACTTATATCCTCGACTTTTTTCATTGTGTGTGTGTGTGTTTTTTTTAATATTATTAATTAATACTTCGTGTTCCTAATGGAGTAAAATAAATCTGTTTGCGTAGAATAAAAAAAGCTTATGTGTGTCCCTGATATTTTAAATAAGCAAGATAAACAATAAATATAAAATTTGGACAAAATATTTTTCCGTAATAATAGAATATTTGGACGGAAACGGTTATAAGATACAAGACGTGCTAGTTAATTAAAAATTAACAATGTGATTGAGAAAAAAAAAATTGGGAGATAAGTGAAAAAATAAGAAATAATTTTTATTCCAATTAAAATGTAGTGTTATTAAAAAGAAAATAAATTGTTTCAATATAATTACCCTAAAAGTTAAAATGGAAAAAATCATGTGTGTATACCCAAATGTTAAGATAAATAACCAAAATGCAAATGTAAGTAAATATTGGAGATGTTGTGATCAATTTCTTTTTAAATGAATAAAATGGTGTAAGGGAATTGGAAGTCAAATAAAACCAAGGATGCACCTGATAAACATTTATGATATAGAAAGTCCCACAAAGAAAACATATTTAGTATTTATGAGCAATTGCATTCCCTCTATCCAATCGAATTCAGTTGTGTTAAGAAATATAGGGTTATTTTGTTTTATTGTTTATTAAGGGTAGAATAGTCTTTTCAGTTTCTTTTGTTTAGCCTATATATAGTCTCTTTGTATCTATGTTAAATTATCTTTTTGTATTCAATTGCATTATGCAGAATCAATGAAACCCTAGCATCCTCCTCTTTTTTTTTTCTTTATTTATTTGGATTGTTTAACATGGTATCAGAGCTAAGATTTATGGGACAAGGCTTAATCTCAACCAGAGCTTTCGCGGATCCAACTTCGCTGTGAGTTGGCTGGGGTTGCATTCAATTTCTACAATCTGGTATTTCGTTTTCGTTTATTTTGCAATCTGATTTTCCTTTTTTTTTTTATTATGACTATTGAAAGAAATAATTCTCTTCAGTCTGTGAGTGTGAGGTTGGATGGAAATAATTATTTATATTAGAGTTACATGATGATAAATTTTCTTAAAGGTAAAAAGATGTGGGGATATATTAGTGAAACTTCTGTGAAACCTATGGATACTGATGAGGGTTATGCTGATTTGATAGATGCCTGGTAAGCAAACAATGCAAAAATTATTACTTGGATTAACAATTATGTTAAGTATTCCATTGGTACACAGTTGGCGAAGTATGAGACAGCAAAGGAAGTTTGGGATCATCTGCAACGGTTATTCACTCAGTCAAATTTTGCAAAGCAGTATCAATTGAAGAATGACATATGAGCTCTTCAGTAGAATAATATAAGTATTCAGGAGTTTTATTCTTCTATGACTGATCTTTGGGATCAATTGGCAAAATTAAAGGCATGTGGTGCCTATATTGATCGTAGAGAGCAACAACGGTTGGTACAGTTTTTAATGGCACTTCATAGTGATTTTGAAGGGATTTTGAAGGACTTAGAGGTTCAATTTTGCATCATTCTCCACTTCCTTCTATTGACTCAGTTGTTAGTGAGTTATTGGCTGAAAAAATATGTCTCAAAATCTTATTCTGAAAAGAGAATTCTTTCTACTTCTAATCCTTCTATATTAGCAGTCTCTTCTAAGTCACTCACTCGTAATCAGAATAAGTTTTTTGCAACGGCTGCCCCTGACGAGTGTAGTTTCTATAAGCAGAAAGGTCATTGGAAGGCTCAATGTCCTAAGTTAAGACAGCAGAATCAATCGTAGCAGCAATTTCAAGCTTGGAAGCTTGGCAACCATCAAATGCTTATAGACCACCTCAGGGTTATAAACCACCACAGTCTAATACTGCAGTAGTAGTTTCATCAGGTCCTTTCACTGATCCTAGTAGTCTGGCTGAGCAATTTCAAAAGTTTCTCTCCTTATAGCCACAAGCTATGTCTAGTTCTTCTTCCGTAGGTCAGTTGTCTCATAGTTCTTCAAGTATGTCACATTCTATATGAGTTTTGGATTTTGTTGCTTCACATCATATGTCTCTAGGTTCTTCATATTTTGCTTCTATGTCTCATTCGTTTTCTATTCATGTCATGACTGCTGATGGCACTCCTATGCCTTTTGCAGGTGTTGGTTCTGTTATAACACCTCACTTGTCTCTCCCTAATGTTTATCATATTCCGAAACTCACATTAAATCTTGCTTTTGTTGGTCAGTTATGTAATTTTGGTAATTTAGTCACATTTTCCTCTTCTTCTTGTTATGTACAGGATCTGCAGTCTCATAAGTTTATTAGGACAGGCCGTGAGTTAAAAGTGCAAGTTTCTGCTGCTGCTACTAGTGTTGATTTATCTTCTTTTTGTTTGAATCATTCTTCTTCTAGTTTTTATTTATGGCATTCTCGCCTAGATCATGTTTTGTCTTCTCGTTTGAGATTTTTACCTTCTATGGGGGTTTTAGGAAATTTGCAATTATGTGATATTTCTAATTGTAGTGGATGCAAACTGACAAAATTTTCAGTTTTACCTTTTAATCAAAGTATTTTTGTTTCTTCCTCTCCATTTGATTTGATGCATTTTGATGTATGGGGGTCTTCTCCCGTTGTCATAAAAAGATGATCTCTATATTATGTTTCTTTTATTGATGATTATACTCATTATTGTTGGGCTTATATAATGGAACATCGTTCTGAATTCTTTGAGGTATACACAACCTTTCGTACTCTTGTTAAAACTCAATATTCTACTGTTATCAAATGTTTTAGGTGTGATTTGGGTTGGGAATACACTTCTAATAAATTTTGTGAGCTGCTTGCCTTAGATGAAACTATTAACCAAATTTCGTGTACATATACTCTTGAACAAAATGGTGTTGCTGAAAGAAAATATAGGCACATTGTTGAAACTGCTCGCTCTCTCTTGTTGTCTGCTTCTGTTCCTAGTGTATTTTGGGGTGAAACTGTTCTTACTGCTGTAAGTTTGATTAATACAATTTCATCTTATCATATTTCAGGTTTCCCCTGATTATTCTTTCTTAAGAGTTTTTGGTTGTGCTTGTTTTGTTCTTCAACCTCAAGTAGAATGCAGCAAGTTATCATCTCAATCTGCTATTTGTGTCTTTCTTGGTTATGGTGAAGGTAAAAAGGGGTATCGTTGTTTGATCCAATAACTCAGAAACTTTATGTATCTCGTCATGTTGTCTTTCTCGAGCATATACCTTTATTTTCTATTACATCCACTACTCATAGTTTGACTAGATTTGATCTTATTTATATAAATCCTTTTTCTGACGATTCTGATCCTTTGTCATCTTTGGTTCCTAGTGCTTCAATACCTTTTCTCATGCTCTTACCCCATTATCTTTACAACCAATTCGTACTGATCATTCTGCATATACTGACATTTTACTCTCCGGTACACCTGAAGCACCCTCTTCTCCTATGGTCCCTCAAGCTCCTTCTAAGACTGTGGATCCACCTCTACATCAATCTATACGCATTCATAAGTCTACAAAGTTACCATATTTTACTTATTTTTATTATTCTTCATCATTTACTTCCTCTTTAGCTTCTATTCATTATCTCTCTGAGCCTTCTTCCTATAAACAGACAATTCTTGATCCTCTTTGGCAGCAAGTTATGGATGAGGAACTTTCTGCTTTGCATAAGACTGGTACTTGAGATTTGGTTCCTATACTTCCTGGTAAGAGTGTTGTTGGTTGTTGTTGGGTGTATAAGATCAAGACCAATTCTGATGGATCAATTGAGCGATACAAAGTTAGGTTGGTTGCGAAAGGGTATTCTCAATAGTATGGTATAGATTATAAGGAGACATTTGCTCATATTGCAAAAATGACTACTATTCGTACTCTTATTGCAGTAGCTTCGGTTCGATAATGGCGTATCTCTCAACTTGATGTTAAAAATGCCTTCTCGAATGGAGACCTTCAAGACGAAGTTTATATGGCACCCCCTCCTCGTGTCTCACATGATTCTGGGTATGTTTGTAAGCTCAAGAAAGCGTTACATAGTCTCAAACAAGCACCTTGTACTTGGTTTGAGAAATTTTCTGTTGTGATCTCTTCCCTTGGATTTGCTTCTAGTAGTCATGATTCTGCTTTTTTTGTTAAGTGAACTGATGCAGGTTGTATCATTCTATCTTTATATGTTGATGACATGATTATTACTGGTGATGATATTGATGGTATTACAGTTTTGAAGACAGAGTTAGCTAGACAGTTTGAAATGAAGGATTTAGGTTCTCTACGATATTTCTTGAGTATTGAGGTAGCCTGCTCACCTAAAGGCTATCTTCTTTCTCAGTCGAAATATGTTGTAGCTATTCTTGAGCGGGCTAGACTTACTGATAATGAGACTGTTGATATTTCCATTGAAGTTAAGACAAAGTATTCTTCTTCTGGTGGTTTACCTTTATCAGATCCTACTTTATACCGTACTACTGTTGGGAGCTTGGTATATCTCACTATTACTCGTCCAGATATTGCATATGTTGTTCATGTTGTTAGTCAATTCGTTGCTTCTCCTACTACAGTTCATTGGGCAGCTGTTCTTCGTATTTTGCGGTGTCTTCGAGGTAAAGACTTTCAGAGTCTTTTACTTTCATCCACATCTTCCTTGGAACTGCGTGAATACTCCAATGCTCATCATGTCAGTGATCCCACAGATCACAAGTCTGTTACTGGTTTTGTATCCTTTTGGGTGATTCTCTTATTTTTTGGAAAAGTAAGAAACAATCTATTATTTCTCAATCTTCAATTGAAGCAGAATATCGTGCTATGACATCTACTACCAACAAAATTGTTTGGTTACGTTGGTTACTTGCAGATATAAGAGTTTTTCTTTTCATCTCACTCCTATGTATTGTGATAACTAAAGTTCTATTCAGATTGCTCACAACTCGATTTTTCATGTACGAACTAAGTACATTGAGATCGATTGTCACCTTACTTATCATCATCTCAAGCATGGCACAATTACTTTACCCTTTGTTTTTTCATCTTTTCACCTTCCAGATTTCTTTATCAAGTCGCATTCTATTTCCCCTTTTCATTTTCTAGTTCACAAACTCTCGATACTCGAAACTGTCGCATCGTGAGTTTGAGAGGAGCTGTATTCGAGAACTTGAGCATGTCGCCGTAGGCCAACTCCTATAACAATAGCTACTATGTGAAACACACCGAATGGTTTGAGCTTTGACGTCACCGTTGTTATTGTTGTAGTGAAAAATGAGAAAAGAGATAATTTTTAAAGAAGAAGATACCATCATCATATTTAGGTAACACATGAAAACTAGAGTCATCCAACAAACCGATAATTATGATTTTTTGGCTATATAACTCCGCTTATGGGTTATTTTCGGTTGTTGGATGAATAATAAAGATTTTTTTTTGGCATTTACTCTTGCATTCTTCTCTGTTAATTATCTGCTGAATTTCAATTCACAGAATAATCACTATTCTGCCCGGCGTCTATTGTGCAACTCTTGTTTGTCTAACATTTGAACAAAGATTGGGGGCCATCTAATAATCTGGCATGAACAAAATATATGTGCACAAAACTAGGGTCATCCAATAAGCTGGCATGCATAAACTATGAACAAGTAATACGAAATGCGTAGCTCTTGATTTTGTCTAAATTGGGATTCAAAATATTACCCCTTTTTTTTGTCTCAATTTGTCTTTGATCGTCAAGGTATATCTCAAGACCCTTTCATTGATTGTCTCCTCCTTGTCATTTTCTACAATTGTTTTTTATAACATGTAAACTATCACATTTATTATCTGATGAAATATCTCGGCATTTCATAAAAAATCTTTTCATTACAACCATTTCCAATATAAATTTATGACGTTTTTATCAGAAACAACAGTATCTTCTCTCAGTAAACTTTTTTTCGTTAAATTATCCTTTTCATTTGTTCATTCTTTTTTGATTTACTTCCCTCGGTAAACTTCCTTATGTTCCCCCTCAATTGAAAGCTGCCGTTTTCATATGTTCATTTATTTAAGTTTAATTAGTAATAATCATCTTTTGTTGTAAACTATATATTCGGTATTGTCCTTTTATCTATTTGATCTTTTAATTTCTTTTTGATTCACTCGCATGACTTGAAATATATTCTTTAGTGATTTTGTTGATAAAATCAAGGAAAGGTTCTGAGATGGATATGAAATTATTGAACTAAACTAACAGAGAGCAAATCAAATTAAAGGAACTAAACAAAAGAGAAATAAAGAGATAGACACGAACTGGAAATAGAAAAAGGAAGATGAAGTAATTGAACTAAAATAACAGAGATACAGAAACCTGGATAGGAGTAAACCTGCTAGAAGCAGGGAAGAGGATGAACACTCTCATTCATTCAACTTAAGGAAATACAATGTAAACTAATCTATTTATAGGGAAAATACTAACCAATTATCTAACAAATCTAACAAGATAATAAACATAAGAACAATCTAGAAGAAACTAGAATAAAGAAGCTGAATTCTATTGTGTTGAATGTGAACTGATGGATATTCATGTGCAGGCTGGAAGAACTGGAACGGAACACGTGAGAAGTTGTTGAACTGAGTTTCTGGTTTTGCTAAACTGAATTGAATTGCTGGAGGCTGGAGACCGTGGGCTTGCTGGTGAACTGATTTGGGCTGGATAATATTTCAACACTCCCCCCTCAAGATGGAACATCTTGAATTGTAGAGAAGGAGAGTAGAGCCAAGCTTTTCATACATCTTGATAGCAGGTACTGCGTTTCGAATCAGTTTTATTTTTCTTCAATTCCATTTCATTTTGAGCTAATGGATTTTGTGATCAGGAGACACCTCCTGTCTACCTTTTTTCGGTAAAAACTTCCTTCTCATTTGAAGGAATATATTCAAAAATCTTCATCCAAAATCTTCATCATCACAGACACTTTGTCTGTATCCTTTTTTCGGTTTATCTTCCTTCTCCTTTTGAGAAGGAATTTCTTCAAAAATTCTTCAGAGAAGCCTGCTATTCCTTGCAGGTTCTATCTTCATTTCCATTTCAATTTCGATGAAGAGGAACAACATCTCTTCAATTTTCATTCATTCCGACATTTCGTCGAACATTTAGTGAACCAAGTCACGTTTTCTGTTTTCTGGTTTTTTTTTTTTTTGTGTTTCTGATTTTCGTTTTTTTTTTTTTGATTGAATTGAGAAAAGAAAAAAGAGGAAGATGAATTTCATATGAAAGGATCGAAAACTTGCTCTGATACCATGATAAAATCAAGGAAAGGTTCTGAGATGGATATGAAATTATTGAACTAAACTAACAGAGAGCAAATCAAATTAAAGGAACTGAACAAAAGAGAAATAAAGAGATAGACACGAATTGGAAATAGAAAAAGGAAGCTGAAGTAATTGAACTAAAATAACAGAGATACAGAAACCTGGATAGGAGTAAACCTGCTAGAAGCAGGGAAGAGGATGAACACTCTCATTCATTCAACTTAAGGAAATATAATGTAAACTAATCTATTTATAGGGAAAATACTAACCAATTATCTAACAAATCTAACAAGATAATAAACATAAGAACAATCTAGAAGAAACTAGAATAAAGAAGATGAATTTTATTGTGTTGAATGTGAACTGATGGATATTCACGTGCAGGCTGGAAGAACTGGGACTGAACACGTGAGAAGTCATTGAAGCGAGTTTACGGTTTCTTTGACTGAAGTGAATTCTTTGGAGAAATTTGGAGGCAGTGGAGCTTCTTTGGTGAAGCGATTTAAATTTGGATTCTTTGGTGAAGCTTGATTTGGGCTGGGTAATATTTCAACATCTACCATTATTCATCATTAACTTACAAGCATTTACGTTATAAATTTCACTATTTCATTATGGGATATGTCGAATATTCTTTATTAGAATGAATGTGATTGCTTGGTTTGAAATTATTTGGTGATGACAATGAATTTGAGTTGTGGATTAGAATTTTTTTTGTATGAGATTAGACGGTAGTTTGAATTATATGTATTTGTGTAGTACTAAAATAATAAACCCTACTTAAATTTTGTATTTGGTGATTTATTAGATTTTGGAAACTTAGAAGAGATTAAATTATTTCTCTAATTAATTCAAGAGAAATTCGTCATTAAGATCCCCAAAATATAAAATATTTTATAATTTATAACTTATTTGATTTATAAACTGCACGACGTGTGAATTTTGCTACACACAAAATTGAGACCCAGACTTATCGGAATACCTTGACTTAAGTATTTCTGGCTCAAAATCCTTTTCTGTGCTCATTCTTGTTTCATTTTTAATTTTCTTTAACAATCTAATTCAGTACGACAAAGACTCTTCAAGTGTGAAATTTTGAATGTGTAACAACTAAAATGGAAGAAGACTTGAATGGAAGAAAGACTCTTACCCTTTCATTTCTTTCTTTCTTCAAATAATTACATTGCACAAGTATTTATAATACGAAAGAAACAAAATAAAGAATATAAAATAACAGAATCTGAACTATTTACAATGTGCCAAAAATTCAGTTTTATGTAACAATTTGCAACCGATTTTGCTTCTATCCTTCTTATAGATTGTCCAGCTGCCTACACTCTAGATGATTCCTATTTTGGTCCATTGGAAGCTGCTGCCAGCTAACGTGCTCATGTGTACTCCTTTCCAATTCTCTTCTCCTCAACTCGGCTGACTCTCCATCCATTTTATGAGCTTCAGCTTCTCTTTCATTCACTTGATCAGCTTCAGCCTCGTTTCTTAATAGCCCCCCGCAAGATGGAGAGTAGATATCTACTACTCCCATCTTGAACATACATGAATAAAAGTTTTGAGAACCTAAGCTCTTGTTAAGGATATCTGCCACCTGAGATTTGCTGGTCACATATTTAGTTGAAATGCTCCCGTCTTGAATTTTATCCTGAATCAAGTGACAATTTATCTCTATGTATTTTTCTCTTTCGTGAAAAACGGGATTTGTAGCAATGTGTATGGCTAACTTGTTATCACAGTACAACTTTGCACTTTGTGGATGTGCAATTTGTAAGTCCTTAAATAGATAGCCAAGCCAAGCTAATTCACAGCATATATTGGCCATTGCACTGTACTCTGCTTCAGTAGATGACCTAGAGACAACTCCATGCTTCTTTGATTTACAAGACACCAAAGAACTCCCTATAAACACACAATATCCTGTCACAAACTTTCTAGTGTTTGGACAAGCACCCCAATCCGAGTCACTATATCCTTTGAGCTGAATTTCAGAATCCACGCGATAGAATAATCCTTGCACTGGTGACCTCTTTATATACCGTAAGACTTTGTGTGCTGTATATAGGTGTGGTAGTTTAGGATTATCCATAAATTGAGTTAATAATTGTACTGAGTAGGATATATCAAGCCTTGTGATGGTAAGATATAACAGTCTCCCAATCAATCTTCTATAGAGGGCAGGTTCAAGTAGAAGCTTTCCATCTTCCCTGGAAAGTCTGATGTTTTGATCTAGAGGGATCTTGGCAGGAGTTGATCCAATGGTACCTGAATTTCCTAGGATGTCCAAAGCATATTTTCATTGGCACAAGTAAATCCCCTTTATAGATCTGGCAACCTCAATGCCAAATAAGTATTTCAACTTCCCAAGATCCTTTATTTTGAACTGATTATCAAGAGAACACCTCAATTGGTTGATTGTCTCTATGCAGTTGCCAGCAACTATTATATCGTCCACATACACTAAGATGGTTGTAAAAGAAGTGTTAGTACCCTTTGTAAATAAGCTATAATCAACTTTGGATTTAGAGTACCCCTACTGAATGATAAAATTCGAAAGTTTTGAATACCATTGGCGAGAGGCTTGCTTAAGTCCATAAAGACTTTTCTTAAGTTTGCACACTTTTCTCATTTCTTTGCCAAGATATCCATGTGGTAGATTCATATATACTTCATCTTCCAAATCTCCATGCAAGAATGCATTATTAACATCAAATTGTTGTAGAATCCATCCTTTAATTGTTGCAATTACCAACAAGGTTCTTACCCTCAACATTTTTGCTACTGGTGAAAAAGTCTAATGAGAATCCAACCCCTCTTACTGCGTGTATCCCTTTGCAACAAGTCTTGCTTTGTACTTTTCTATAGTTCCATCAGCATTAAATTTGATCTTATATACCCTATTGCAGCCTATTGTTTCTTTATCAAAAGGTAAGTAGATAATGACCCATGTATCATTAAGTTTAAGGGCAGTAATCTCATTTTCATGGCAGCTCTCCATTTAGGAGACAAATTAGATTCTAGGTAGTTTTTGGGCTCAGTGTATGAAGTTATTGAGGTCACAAATGCTTTGTACAGGGTAGACCATTTCTCATAAGTCATGCTAGCAATAAGAGGAAAAGGATTACTTGAGTGTGTTTGTACCTCTTGATCATTCAACAACTGAGATGGGTGAAGTGCTGGAGCTCTCTTTATTCGGTTTGACCTTCAAGGTAAATGTGTATAGGTGGTTTGTTCAGGCTCTAGTTCCTATAGGGGACTGTTAACAGGTTCACTAGCTCCATTTGTTTGCAAACTAGGTGATTCAGGGGTAGCTTATGTCTATTATATGGAGATCAATGGTATTATGCTGAGAGGGCAGGCTGGTATTGAAAATAATAGGACTTTTGGTATAACTAAGCTCATTGGGACATGGCAAAGAATCATGACATCTTATGTTTTTGAATGGAAAAATGGTCTCATGAAATATCACATTTCGAGATAGAAAAATCTTTTTGTTATCTAAGTCTAGCAATTTATATCCTTTAGTGCCAAAGGGGTAACCAATGTATACACACCTCCTAGCTCTAGGATCAAATTTATGCCTTCCTTGAACAAGAATATTGGCAAAAGCTAAACATCCTAAAACTTTGAGATGGTCATAGTTTGGTTTAGTTTAGAAAAGAATTTCAATTGGACTTTTGTGATTTAACAGATGAGTGGAAGTCCTATTTATCAAATATATAGTTGTTAGAACACAATGATTTCAATATTTTATAGGAATCCCACTTTGAAGCCTCAATGCTCTTGCCACGTTTAAAATATGTTGATGTTTCCTCTCTGCAGTGGCATTTTGTTGTGGCATTTCCACACATGTTGTTTGATATATTATCCATTTTTGTAGGTAAAAATCTTTCGTGATAAAATCCCCTCCATTATCACTTCGAATAATTTTTATCTTAGTTTCAAATTGATTTTCTACCATAGTGCAGAAATGTTGCAAGGTAGTAGTGGCTTCTGATTTCAGCTTCATCATGTAAATCCAAGTGCATCTACTGAAATTATCCACTATAGTTAAAAAATAAATATTTAGAGCCATCATGACTAACTTCATTGCAAGGGCACCAAATATCACAATGTATTAGCTCAAAACAAGAATTAGTTTTGTGTTGGATATTAGAAAAAGGCAGCTTGTATTGCTTTACTAATGGACGAATAACACAAGGTTGATCATTATGTGACTTAAGATAAGATGAATGACCCATCCTGTAATGCCAGAGGTCAAAGAACTCTACATTATTGACAGAAGTAGGAATGCTGGTTTTCAGGTTGTGCTTCGCCAAGGCATTTGATAGGGCTGAAGGAGAGGCATCATCGTGTAATATATGATAGAGTTCTTGCTTCACCTCGCCCATTCCAATCATTGTCCTTCTCAAGAGGTCCTGAATATAACAATAATCAAAGAAAACAATAAGGCAACAATTTAGTTCTTGAGCAAATTTCTTGGCTGAAATCAAGTTGAAAGAGAAATGAGGTACACAGAGAACTTCACTGAGCATGAGTAATTTTGTAACTTAGGTTGTTCCTATATGGGTAACAGGTACTACTTCCCCATTGGGTAGAGCTACTGTGGATGAGATATCAGCTTGAATGGAGTGAAACAAAGATTTAGAACAGATCATATGATCTATTGTTCCTGTATCTAAAATCCATGGAATGTCACAAGTTCTAGGAGGTTTACAAGAAAAGGTAGACAAAGAACATATACTAGACATCTTATAATTAGTAGAAGAGGGCGCAAGCATGCTTTCAACATTGTTAGTTGAATGGGTGGAAATTTGAGTGCTAGGGGCAGATTTTAAGTGCTAAAAGCTATGAGCACTGCTCCTGAGTCAATGGCATCTGAGATTTGTCTTCTATATTTTCCTGATCAGAAGTTGCAACTGTAGCAACATAATTAGCCATGGGTCTAGCCTTCCCATATGAGTTGTGGTTTGCTAGATATCCATTTAGTTTGAAACATGGCCTGGCATTTGACAGTATGAACACACGGGTCTATCTGTTTTGGCCTTGAAGCATCTTTCTAGAAAATGCTCTGGGATCTTACAGTAGGTACAATAGTACCTATCTGTGACATCCCGAAATTTTCTAGGAAAAAAATTTTAATATTTTAGAAAGGAAAAAAAAATTAGGGACTTAATTGAATTGATAGAATAAATTATATACGAATTATAAGTAACATAATATTATGGGTATGGAAACTGAAATTTTATTTAAAAAAGGTGTAATTTCATATTTACCTAAGGATTAAAGTGCAATTGTATATGTAAATAAGAAATTTGCATACTTACCCCATGGGTTAAAGTGCATTTTGTGAAATTACACTTTAAACCATTTTCCTCCATTATAAATATGGAATGATTTGGGGAAGGTTGGGAGCATGTTCCTCCAATTTCCTTTTAAGGTAAGTTTTAACTTTTCTTTCTTTTTATAATTTAATTATTTAGTTAATTGTTTAGTTAGTTTATTTAGGTAATAGTTTAATTAATAATTTGTTTTAAGTATTTAATTGATTTATAAGTAGGAATTAAAATTCTTATTTTAGGGTTCCTTAACACTAGAGGAAAGATAAAATTAGATTTAAGTTTAATTAATAAAATCAAGGATGATGAATTATAATAACTTTATTTCCAACTCTTAACTATCTAAGTTTTAAAAATCGATAAGTTATTTCAAGAAATAGTGAGTTTAGTTTGTTTAGCTTGCATTATCAATGTTTGTGTGAAAGAGATTTGGGGAAAATATGGTAAAATGATGATATTGAAAAATTCATAGCTGCTCACTTCGAAACTGTTTAACTACATTTCAGACTTTGATATGATATACTGGTTTGCCATGGTTCTGTTTGCATGGCACTTGTGCAAGTCAGAAAACATTTTATCTCTTGCTCGTGATATAAAAATTAGCTTCTTGAAAATGACCATGTTCCACATGCAAGTGAACATATTTCAGTTACTTTATGCGTCCATAAATTTGTTAAAACACGGGAATCCTATCTGTTGGAATACTGCGAGCATAGACCTTAATTATGTCGATCCATTTTCAATTCATATTTGGAATGTTGTATAATTGAGTGATTGCTACAAGAAAAACTGAAAAGTCAAAACTATATTCAAGGGATCAAAAAATATGATTCAAGAGTGATAACTTTAATAATTGTTGTTAATATCATGATATTGGTTATGGGAATTGGGCCACTAATATGTGTATATATGTGGACATGGTCAATTGGAGAGAAAACATTTAGCATTTGAGGCTTAAACTTAAATTATTTTGATTTAGCCATATGATAAGATGAGAAGTAAAATGTTATAATGCATGGATTGGATAAGAAATTGATTAATAGGTATGGGTGTACACACACACACACACACTTGTGTGATAAATGAAATGAACAATCGACCAAACATGAAATGAAAAATAATATGGTAGTGTATTGGCTAGCATGATGTCTATATGTATTAATTTTATTTTAGAAGTTATGAAATTTCTTTTTTAACAATAAAGAGAATTTCATTTATGTTATTATTATTATTATTATTTATTGGTATTATTATAAGGGGAATTTTTTTGAAGTAAACTATAGCATCTTATAGGTTTAGTTTAGATTTGATAACGAGGAAATAATATGATGAGTTATGATTAATGTAGAAGTATTTTAATAATGCAGATGTTGAGCAAGAAACTCGTGAAAAAGTTAAATATTGATATTTTTCAACTACAGTACAAGATATATTTACAATGTGAAATTATGTGTTTATATGTGTTTGTTTTCTTTATATGACATGGTGGTGTGACACTTGTGCATTAAGTTTATTTGAAAACGTATGGATAATACGTTTTCGAGGTTATGCATATTTTTGTTGTCATTCACATGAAGTGTGTGGTTTAAATTCTTAAATCCTATTATAGATGTACCGTACTACTGTGTCCGATATAAATATACCACTTTGAGGCTCCTAACGGTCATTAAGGGCAGCCAATGATAGGGTATTTGGAGTTCGGCACCTGTATACAGACAGTGTCAGGAGGTCCCTTGGTGGCCTTGGGACTATGGATAGACACGCGGAGCACTGTATACTTAGGCCAGGCCTTAATTCATATATATTATATTCTGAAGAGGTATCCTGAGTCTCAATAGGCAAGGACGGATGCCTTGACATTGATTTGTGCACAATTGAAGGTCATGCTATTGTGAGCTCACACGGTACACTATAATAAGGATTCGGGCCCAAGTGTGTTTGATTGACATCATTTTACATCATATTTACTGAACTATATTATTCACGCTTTATATTTTGTACTGTAGATGGCCCTCCGAGTAACTGAAGTCATCCAAACAACCAGACATGCTCAGATTACGAAAGATCTCACAGCTATACATGTTACGTATACACGGACCCAGTACACCTGCTTCTATACCGATGTTGAAGAGGACGAGGGGAAGGGGAAGGAGACATTTGAAGAATATAAAGATTATGTGATGGTGATGGTTGATGTCTTTGACTTGGTCATAGGTCGTTACGTAAATACTATGATATCTGTGGAGTAGATAGTAATGTAAAATAGGATGATGGTACATAGTAAATAAATGTAGTGAAAATTGGATGATATAGTTGACGTCGATATACCGCCATATCAGCCTGCTATAGGTTAGACCTACAAAATACTTTTTAAAGGTCAGCAGACACTTCTTTTGACTGGATTTTTTGGATGGTTATATAGCTAACTAATTAACCGTATTTTGTAAAGCAAGTCCTCTTTTGGTTATAATATAAGTATGACGGTTCTTTAAACTCTTTATATTATTAATTTGATTTTCATGATATATTTCGGTTTTATTTTGATATGTCTAAGTATAAACTTTTAAATCCTAGAATGATTCAAAAATAATAATATCATAGAATAAAAAGTATAAGAGAAAAAAATAAGTAATACTAATAAATATTAATTACATTAATGGTAGAATGTCACACTATTCCTCTTCCGTGATCCACCAGATTGTTTGTCATTATTATTTCTGCTCATCAAAGCCACAAAGTCATTGCTCAAACTAGTATTAGATATTTCCTTCATTTTCTCTTCTTGTTGGACAATTGAGTAAACTTCATTTAGGCTAGAAAAGAGCTTGATTAACAGAATCTGAGCCTCTATCCCTTTGTAAGAGTCGTTGAGGCCCATTAGAAATTTCATCAACTAATCTCGTTGCTGATTTTCAATCACTATTTTCAAACCTCTACAGGTGAAGTTAGGGATGGATTCATATTTCATCAATTCATCAAGTAAGGTTTTCAGCTAAGAAAAGTACACACTCACAGGATCCTGGTTTTGAAATAAGGCTTTAATGCCCTGTTTCACTTCAAAAATCCTTGGTGTATTTTGTTGAGCAAAACGTTGCTCCAATTCCATCCAAAGTTGATGAGCAGTCTCTGCATAAATTATGTTGCATTTTATATCTACTGCCATTGTATTTTGCATCCAAGTTATCACTATATCGTTACATCGCAACCAGTGTTCCATTAGAGGATCATTGGGGTCTGATGGCTCATAGAACCTGCCATCTAAGAACCCCAATTTGTTTTTAATACGCAGGGGTCTTTTCATGGATCTAGCCCATGAATGATAATTGTTTGAATCCAGAGTGTGTGTTACCAGTATTGCACTCGAGCCATCACTGCTACCAATGTAGAAGGGACTTGTGGGCTGAGTTGGATCATGAGCAGTGAGTGTTGATTGATTTTGGTTAGCAGCGAACGCAACTCATCATTATGAAAAGAAAAAATTTGATTGCTTGATTCTTCCATTTATGGCTCTGATACCATGTGTAATTTTGAATGTGTAACGACTAAAGTGGAAGAAGACATGAATGGAAGAAAGACTCTTATCCTTTCATTTCTTTCTTTCTTCAAATAATTACATTGCATGAGTATTTATAATACAAATGAAACAACATAAAGAATCTAAAATAACAGAATCTGAACAATTTACAATGAACCGAAAATTCAGTTTTACGTAAAAATTTGCAATCGATTTTTCTTCTATCCTTGTTCTAGAATGTCCAGCTGCCTACATTCTAGATTATTCCTATTTTGGTCCGTTGGAAGCAGCAAGCAACTAACGTGTTGATGTGTACTCTTTCCCAATTCTCTTCTCCTCAACTCGGCTGACTCTCCATCCATTATATGAGCTTCAGCTTCTCTTTCATTCACTTGATCAGCTTCAGCCTCGTTTCTAAATATTAAGTGCATTTGATTCATGGATTAGATTGAATAAGAAATTTATTATAAAATTACAATAATATGATATTAGCTGTATTTTTTTGCTCTCGAATCTTGTACATCAAAATATTCGATAATTTATAACTTATTTGATTTATAAACAGCAAGACGTGAATTTTGCTCCACACAAAATTGAGACCCAATCTTATTGAAAGACCTTGACTTTTGAGTATTTCTGGCTCAAAATGCAAAGGAGAAAAACAAGAGTGAACACGAGAAAGAAAAGAAAATATATATTAATAAAGAGTGAAAGGTGGGTCGAAGCGTGACTGTCAACTCTCTCTCTCTCTCTCTCTCTCTCCCCCCTCTTACAAGATTCGATTCAGTCGCCGTTCTTTTACCCTTTCAATCTATGTCCTCTCTCTAACACAAACCATAATGTTCCCAGCTTCCTAAGGTACGTCAAACAAAATATATACTGTCCGTATAGAATATACATACATATACATACATGAAGGAGTATGAATATTCTTGTTGTTTCCTGTAAAAAAAATTTATGAACTCCCAAGTTTTCAGTTCTCTTGAATCTTTCATCTGCTCCAGTCTTGATTCTTTCAACTTCACATTCACTTTTGCTCATTTTTCTTGGGTGTGCGTGTGCGTGAAAAGATACTTACAGAATTTTGTATGGAATGATAGTTGCATTTCATTTTGCAAATTTGAGATCTCTGATATTTGAGTTCCATTTTTTATAATTTCTATTTTGGGAATTCTCTTCTAAGCATAACTGCAACTGCAATCTTTCTGTGTACAGTCTCATCTCTGAATTTCTAGTTCATGTTTCTGCTATTTCAGCATTTGATACAGAAACCCATGTGTTGCCACAAATGGTTAAAACATCTTCTTGAATGCTGAGTAAATTGTTCCAATATTTCCATTTGAAACTTTTGCTTATTTACTTAATTATTTTGAGAAGATATTTTGCCTTTTGAGTTATTAATACCCTCAAAAGATTTATAGTGATGTCTGCACTGCATCATTTACCGGTTTTTCATTTCAGTTATTGAGATTCTTCTACCAAAATTCTGGTTTTTTTTTTTATTTCTGAGTACATTGTAAAAAGGCATCTTTTTATGGAAATTATATCTGCTTTCTTACATTTCATCAATACCCCATAATAATTGAGACTAATAATAATGTAATCAAAATTTTAAATGGAAAGTAACACTAATGTCGTACATGTTTTTTTACTTGATCCCTTGTGTGAAAAGAAGTACCCATTTGAGAGAGTTATGATATCAAGTTCAGAACTTGTCTCTTATGCACAATTTGCCTTTAAACAATTCAAAAACATTATCATGTTTTGTCTGGGCTTGTGCTAATATATTAGAAAGTACAAAGGGGAAGATATGATGATGGATATTCCTTAAAGCCAATATTCAAATTCCATACCTAAGATTGTCTCTTCTTGTTATGTTCCTTTGTCTCAAAATCATCATCTCATTCTTTAATGTGTTTTGTTTGTTCGAACGAAGTGTTGGTTTTTATTTCCTCTCGTAAGTGGACATAACTCTGGTATGAAGGGTGAATCACGGCGAATCTTTGGGCTTGATTTGCAGCACGGTTTCGAATCGGTTGGATAAAATGCAGGGTGATACACAGTTGGATGGCAAAGTAGTGCAGACATTTCAGAATAGTTTTGTTCAAGTCCAGAATATACTGGAACGAAATAGGCTGCTAATCAATGAGATTAATCAGAATCATGAATCCAAGATTCCTGACAATTTAAGCAGAAATGTGGGACTGATTAGAGAACTCAACAACAATATCAGAAGAGTGGTTGATTTATATGCTCATCTCTCAAATTCTTTCACAAAATCTGTGGATGCTTCATCTGAGGGAGATTCGAATGGTCACAAAAGGGCCAGGCCTGCTTAGATTCATAACAAGAAGTACGGAAAAATCAGTCCATTTTCCTGATCTCAATTATTTTGCCTATTATCTTATTATTTTCTTGAAATTGCTTGTTAAAACTTAATATTAGCTCAAACCATGTTACTTGAGCATGTTTTGTTTGCTAAAATTCTTGCTTCCTTTGTTTTAGATGATTTACCCTCTGTTTGAGAAGTAGTCACTTAAAAGATACTTATACTTCTCAGTCAAAGTCAAAGTCAAGCTTTAATTTTAATCACACTGCTACTAATTATTATTATTCACATATTTTGTCGTTTCCGCAATTATTTTTTCTAAAAGGTTACTAATAATCAAACCCGAAGAGATAGGCTTAGTATAACGTTCTAATTATTTTTTTTATTGACAAAAAAAAACGTTTATTTTTCTCAGGTATGTTGATTCTCACAAAGCTTGTTCATGTGTGGGTTTTTAGCTTTTTGCAGTTTGCCAAAAGGCTAAATCTCTGATGTGGATCTTTACTAGTTTTCTTGATAAGTCTCTTTCTAATGGATTAATTACTTCTTCTACTTTTGGTGGAAACTCTCTTTGTTCATTTTTCAGATTAGCCCACAAAACTTCTTCAAAAATTGTACTGTTTGTTTTACAACATTCCTTTGATTCCTTTCCCAGAAAAATTCTCTTTTGCTCTGCGAAAATTAATCCGAACATGATCGGTGCACCGTAGTGTAACTAGATTATAATACTGTCAAATACTGTACAATACCGAATAAAATTAACAGGTATGGTACATCTTTCTGCAAAGATGCCCCGAAACAAATGAAAGAAAACAACTTTAAATGAACTTTTTAGTTCCCCATCAAACTCCACCACAGGAACAGAATTCTCAGATAAGAGATGATGTTCTTTTAGTCAAAATTTTCATACTTGCTGATATTTTTGTTTGTTCGTCCAATGCCAATACCTTGGGTGCCGTTGATAGGGAAATAAAATATAAAGAATTCAAATTGGGGAATAATCAACAAATAGAGGAGGGCCCAGTGGTTCATTTTAGGATGGAACTCAACTTATTCACTGTATCCTTATCCTCTCTCTTGTGCACTTTTTTTATTTTTTTCCTCTTTTTGATATTTGAATTTCCTAATCACCCGTTTAATTAGTTTACAACTTTGATCTCAAGTCTAGTCGTCATCCTTCTAAGAAAAATTGTGTACGTATTAAATTTAGGTAACATTACTTGTGCTTAGCGCCAATCTATTGTCACTACCTCGTTACCAAATGAAATTGTGATACATATTGATTCATTATTAGATAATGAGGCGACACACTTCACTGCTGTCTAGACTACCAACATTATCGGTCTAAGTTTAATAGAGAAAAACATTATTGACTGACGTGTAACAAGCACAATGAATACATAATATAAACAAAATTTAAACATGTGTTTGTCTTTTATTCTTTTAAAACTTTTTTTTTCTACATACTCATTTCTAACTACACATTCACACAATAAAATATTTTACACGTAAATCCAAAATTTTGTTTACTGTATAACTACAAATTCTCTAAAAAATTACTATTTAAAACAATATTTTTCCCATTCAACATGGTCTAAATATCAAGTGTGTGCTACATGTACAAATTAAAGCATTGCCAGCTTGTTTACACATACAATTGGCAGCTTTTTATTGGACAAAGGAAAAAAACAAAAATGTGATCAACCAGGTGCTGCCATAGCAGCACCCGTAACGGATCTAGCAGGATTTCATCTGTAATTGAAATTTGAATGAGGTACTGTGCAATAATCCCCAGTGTTTTATTTTTCTCTCTTTTAATCACTGTTTTGCAATAAATGGCCTTTTATGAGTGGCTTCCATTTGAACTTCTTTCTTTTCTGTGATTGATTAGATATATGGGTTTAGGTACCTATGTTTGTGGGCCCAAGAAATTTCTTGATCTTAGGAATGAAAAGGTCCACATGGTGATTGCTGGAAATTGTTTGTTTATACAATTACATACATTTGTTCATGTCACTTTCTTTATGTTTATGTGATATGATGTTGTTTTACCCTTATTCGGATTTCGGCTATGCCATGTGGTACCTTTTATCTAACCTTCAAACCACCATGATCATCATTCAATTATTGGTTTGCAAATATCTCTATTCCATCCACCAAGTCTTAAGGTGGGTCGAGTTTAGATATATAATAATGTATCTTGTTGTCCAATTTCAAACCATTCAGCATTCGCACCATAGATCAATTTTCTCCTATTGTCGAATTGTGTTAGCCCAAATATAGAAGCCCCTGGCTACCCCATGTGCTAGGTGGCCTGAACGAAACCTAACATTGTTCAATCTTTAATTTTCACTATGTAAATTTATTTTGATTTAAATTTCATTGTTCAATCTTGATATAATACTTAATTTTCACTTTCATATTTATATTTCGAAAAAACGCATATACTACCACTTATTCACCACCCATTTCTTTCTATTTATATTTTGTTTATGAGCACTTCCCAAACATGCTCTAACATATAAGAGTTAAACTTTTAACTCTAATATCCGTTCCCTTTATGATTATAAACCAATCACATTAATGAAGTACAATTTGATAATTTTAATATCCCATGTTTAAGAAAAATAATCTTTCAACAACTATGACATAGTTTTTGACCTAAAAAATGAGTACAATATTCCTACCAATAGATCCCTTGGCACCCTTTTCCAAATTATATGTTGCCTCCACACTCTACCAAATCGTTACAAAAATCTGTATCATTGTTCGTAGAATAAAGATTGACAATTATTGATACTATGACGGTTTAAAAAAAAAAGGGGGAAAATTGGGTGTGAGAGAGACAAATAAGTATTTTTTTAGCTAGGATTTAGAGAAAATTATGTACCTTTGGTATTACCTGCATCTCGGTATGTATAAGTGAGTTTCCTGGATGAATTAGGTCAAGATGTTGCAAACCTAATTCACACTTCTCACAACTCGATTTGTAGAGAATTGTAATTGCTATGCACAGTATTGTTCCATTTCCACAACGAATTACCTTGAGATTATTTTCCTAGATCTTCCTTGATCACATTGAATTCTGTTATTCATATAAATAATCGCTCCCTACGTGGCGGGATGATTTTGGGGGCCCTGCCTGACGTGGCAACCCTCTTCCTACGAAGTTGAATCTAGACGACCCATGTGAACAGACCCCCTCGCAAGAGAGCCGGTTTTGGCGAGGTGATGATGTGCCTAACCGATCCTATGATGAAATGATTGACAAAATAACTCACTGCCAACGCTGCCTCTATACACCTACACGGTCAAATCCCACTTGCATAAGCTAAGGCTTCTAGGTATACAAGAGGTCTTAGCATTTAAAAGCCCTGATTGATCGATCGATCGATTGACGCATATAACAAGAATGGTTAGTTAATCTGATGAAGCCTTGTGCCCTATCATCCAACGGGGCCCTGTCCTTCCTACTCAAGTATAAAAATCCACACTTAGCACCATTCAAGGTTAATGCAAATTTAGTCTTTCAATCCAATATTCTTGCTGTATACATTTCTGTTATTATATACGAAATTGACGCCCCACCTTTTCCTTGATCGGATCCGGTCTATGTGGATGTAAGAAGTTCCTGACATCTGTTGGCCACATGTTTGATACAATTTTTGGGGTCAACAGATTGACGCCGTTTGTAGGAATCCTTTGATACCATAACCAGGAACATCCTTGTGGTAAAAGCCCTTTGAAGCGAGACCTTAAAAAAGGTCTGGTTCTTGAAGAAAGAACCGTCACGAAGGACCTTCTAAAAGAAAAAGGTTATCAACCCAAAATCAGATACCTATAATGAGTTCCAACAACCAAGGACCACATGGTGAAAATAGACAATGAGAGGCCTCTGAAGAAGTGGTCCTCCGCACCAATGTAAACATGCATAGTCCCCATTACCAACACAGTCGCATCCCAACCGACAGCATCAGAAGTTGGCCGGATCTCAAAAAGGCATTTCTAAACTAGTACCTTTCTAGCAAAGAAGGGGAGGCCCCCATCTAGAGGCTGCAAGACATGAAGCAGTAGGCGGGGAAAAGTCTAAAAAGATATTTGGCTCGCTTTACGGATGAGATAACTTATTGTGAGCAGGTTACGGATAGAGATGTCCCTTCTACCCTAAGGGTAGGCCTCAACATGAACACCTTATTCTGGAGAGACGTGCAAAACATGAATCCCACTTCCTACGATGCTCTAGTGGAGATGATGAGAAGTGAAATCGTCAATGAAGAGTTGATAGATCACTATAATAGGACCTCACTGGGGCTCCCATTGCCTTAAAGACAACGAAGAGGCCCTGTATCCAACTTGGTGGACGAACAATGGACCCAAGCACGACATACAATAGCCCCCACCTCAGGCTAAGCATTAGCCACCACCACGCTGAATGCAGTGCATTCCTTGACATATGAAGAGGTTGGGACTGAAGTCTAAAGGCAGTCGAACCCATTCAGAGGAAGAGGCAAAGGAAGAAACAGAGAGCCTCGAGATAGGCAGTACTACACATATCATCGAACCAACAGCCACAGTACTGAGAATTGCCTATCCAGGCCATATAATGAAGAACCAGCTGGTCCCCACATTAAGGGTAGAAATACCTACCAAACACAAAGGAATGCACCCTAGCCTAGGCAGTGAAGAGAACCTAGGCATAGCGTAGCGAGGCGAGGAGCCACCGGAGGAACGAATCGCATCGACATAAGAGAGCCTCCAGTGAATGTTGATAACGTTTCCATTAGAGAAATCGACACCATCATAGTTGGTCCTCACATAGGGAAAAACTCTAATAATAAACCGAGGAACCACGCGAGAGAGGCGAAAGACCCCTTATGGCGAGCTACTTGATCAAAAACACTGGTCACAGGTCTGAGAACACCTAATCAATTACCTTTTCCTTGGCAAACACTGTGGCAATTCATTACCCACACTGTGACGCACTAGCGGTACAAACCATCATAGCTAGAAATGGACGGAGACACATGTTGGTTGATAATGGGAGCTCAGTTAATATCCTGTTTGGAACCACATTTAACAAAATGATGGTAGATCATAAGCTGGCCCCCATGACTGCTCCCTTATACAACTTTACTGGTGATAGCATCGTCCCTAGAGGGAGGATTACGTTGGCAGTGGAAATGGGCGAACCCCCTTTTAAGGGCCACCACTTCATGGAATTCCTGTTGGTAGACCATCAATCCGCCTATCACGGAGTATTAGGGCAACCCACCCTAAAAGAACTTGAGGTCGTAACTTCTATACATCACCTATGTATGAAGTTTCCTACAAAGGAAGGGATTGCCACTGTCTGGGGGGATCAGATGGGATCAAGAGAGTGCTACCTCAGTTCTCTAAGGAAATTTGAGCCCTGTAGCATAAACATGGTTCTGATGGACGTAGAAATGGTTGACACACCTGAAGAAGGTCCTACCTCTGAACAAGGGGAAGACGTCAACATGGCAGACATCCCTGAAAGAAGGGATCATCTAAGTGGACTTACATCCCAGAACCACGGGATCAAACTCACAGGCAACCTTCGTAGAAGAGCTCGAACTCTTTCCTGTAAACCCACATGAACCTACAAGGGTATTACAGATTGGAAAGGAGCTAGTATCTGAAGAAAAAGTCAGGTTAAAGGAGTTCTTGCTTGACAACTTGGATGTGTTTGCTGGAAGCACGAGGACATGGTGGGAATTGACTCCAAGGTCAGTTTCCACCAACTTAATTTGGACTCAAAGTTCACTCATCACCTATAGAAAATGAGGAGCCTAAATCCAGAAAGGTACATGGCCCTGAAAAAAGAGGTACAAAGGCTTATATCTAGCAGGTTCGTCAGGGAGGTCGTGTACCCAAAGTGGATATCCAACCCCATCTTGGTAAAGAAACTCAATGGCAAATGGAGGGTCTGTGTAGATTTCTCCAACCTCAACCAAGCTTGCCTGAAGGATAACTTCCCATTCTCAAGGATTGACTAGCTAGTGGATTCCACTGTGGGCCACAAACTCTTGAGTTTCATGGACGCATACTCAGGATACAACCAGATTCCTATGTACCCTATTGACGAGGAAAACACATCGTTCATCACTGACAGCGGCCTCTACTGCTATAAGGTCGTGCCATTTGGTTTGAAAAATGCTGGTGCAACCTATCAACAGCTAGTCAACAAAATGTTTGCTGACCTCATAGGCAAAACAATGGAGGTATATGTAGATGACATGCTTATAAAGAGCCTTAGGACTGCGGACCACATTGAACACTTAGGAGCTGCATTTAAGATATTTAAGAAGTACTGGATAAAATTGAACCCCTTGAAGTGCGCTTTTGGCGTCGCATCCGGAAGGTTTTTGGGCTATATGGTTAACCATCGAGGTATTGAAGCGAAAATATTCCAATGGACCGAAGAGTGTGAAGAGACTTTCCAAAGGTTTAACAGGATGCCTCACAGCACTAAACTGCTTCATCTCCAAGGCCACAAATAGATGTCTCACCTTCTTTAAAATCTTGAAAGGATGGAAAATATTCCACTAGACTGAAGAGTGTGAAGAGACTTTCCAAGGGCTAAAGAAGCACCTAGGCCAAGCCCCTCTTCTCTAGAAGCCTAAAGGGGGAGAAACAGTACAACTATATCTAGTCGTAAGTTCCAACGCTATGAGTTCGGTTCTAGCAAGAGAAAGGATGGTGTTCAATTACCTATTTACTACGTAAGTAAGGCCCTCATTCCAGCTGAAATGCGTTATACTGATATGGAAAGGCTTGTTTTATCCCATATGATCGTCTCCAAAAAGCTAAGGCTCTACTTCCAGGCCCATAGCTTACGCGTACTAACGAACCTCCCCCTAAAACAGGTGCTGCAAAAGCCAGATGCATCGGGAAAGAGGATGAAATGGGTTGTGGAGCTAAGTGAATTCAACATTTCATACCAACCAAGAACCTCGATGAAGGGATAGGCAATGGCTAATTTCATAGCAGAATTTACAGAAGCAACAAACAGAAGTTATGGAGCCGGCAGACCCCCCAGTATAGAGGTTGTTTGTTGACGAATCCACTGGAGAAACGCGGTCGGGGGCTAGGGTCCTATTTGAAAGCTCAGAGGGGCACAAGCTCAATTGTGCCATGCGGTTCGACTTTAAGACCTCCAACAACGCCGCCAAATATAAGGTTCTTCTAGCAGATCTCAGGTTAGCCAAGGAGATGCAAGTAAAATATTTGACAGTTCAGAGTGACTCCCAGTTAGTCGTGAGCCAGGTAGGCGATAGCTTCGCTGCAAAAGATAAAGGTATGGCAGTATACTTGAAGAAGGTCATGGACCTGATACCGTATTTTGAGAAATTCGAGCTGACCTAAATCTCGAGAATAGAGAACCTACACGCAGAACCACTAACTAAAATTAAACAAAGTAATGTGTGCATGTATCAATGTATTACGTGATGATTGATAGTGACATATCTTATAATAACTTCTCCAAAATAGTTTATGGACTGTAATCTAGATTCCATCTAAAATATAAAGGCTTCCAATCTATGTGACAATAATATATAATGATGACACATAATTAAAATATATTCTTCTCGTGGATGAAGGGACTTGATGATATACATAATAATAAATATATTCTTCTCTCTCTTAAATGAAGACATGCTGCAAAACTACATTAAATCACATGTTATTCTTATATATTACATAGTATCAAAGCAGTTTTAACTTAATGAAACTCATCTCATTTTTCTCAAGTTGAGATTTACAGTGGTTGAAATAGTTTGCAATCCCAAGTATCGTTTCAGGCTTATAGCAAGTATTGGCTGTTGGCGATGTGAATTTGTTACTAGTTTACAGAGATACCTATATTTTTCTTATATGATTTCTAATTGGAGGAAGACTTATTGCCGGTAATTGCCATTGAATCCATTGTGGCATCAACTTTTTCAACTGCAGCAATTCCCATTCTTTAGTCTGCTTTATTTCTTCTTTAAGCACTTGAACCCTATCAAACTTTCACGGGAGTCATTCTATTTAGGACATTTGTTTTCTTCTGTGAGCCTCTCTTTAATACCAGCCATTAGTGTCCGTGATTGTACGAATTTCAACCTTGAATTTGCAAAGATTACTGATCATTATTTGTTCTTGGTTTACAATCGAATGGAAGTCTGTTCAAGTCGATGTAAGTATTTCACCTAGTGACCTCTGTGATTCTTGTTCCCACATACTACAACAATCTGTGTGGGACTTGAATTGGACTATTTTTGTGATGTTTGGACTTGAGTCATATTAGACTATACGTTCTTGCTTCAGTCCAAGTTTTTGGTTCAATATAAAATTGTGGCTTGTTTGAATTTTCGTCTTTTCAATAAATTAGATTTTCTATCTATTGTAAATGTTTCAACAACTGACAAAAATTCAATTAGGTCTCAAAGGTAAATAAATTCACGAAATACAGGAAAATGAGGTTGCATCATTGAAATGATTGTGTTAAGACGGGATATACGAAGATCGATGTTGGGAGTTGTATCTACATCTTAAAAATACTCTATATGGAAATATGGAACATGTAGCGTAGCCTAAGTGAATTAGTTTAATCAACTTCTTCAACAACTCAACAAGTTCTCATCTCTCGAAGCTTGTTCAACCTCCTTTACCCATACTTCTGACAACTTACAATCTCTACTCGCCTCAAGTTCCAATACTACATCTTCGATTATTGACTTTGGTGCGACTCACACATAGAAATTAATGACTTAAAATTCGCTATTATGTGTGTAAAGTTGATAAACATGATGTTTTTGTTGCAGATGGATCCACAATCCCTATTTTGGGATGTCGAATAATTAATTTCTTTCCCCACAGAGCTTGTCGTTCCCTCATTCCAAGTTCAACTTTTATATGTTGATAAATTATTAACTCATTGGATTGTGATCTAACATATTTCAAGATCGAAAATCTAAAAAGAAGATTGGAGAGGGAGTTTACTCTCGTGCTCTCGTCGTCTTTATTTATTGAACATGTTTAACACTAAATGTTGTTGGGACCATTTGAACCCACATGTTTTGAAAAATTGAATGAGATTAATGGAGTAATATGAAGTATTGATCGCTGACCAAACAAGAACAAGATTTAAAGTAAAGAAAAGAAAAAATTGGCAGAAGAACCGATATTTTATTAGACAACCAATGGAGAGAAAATACAATTTCAGCAATTTCTACTCTCAAAAACTGAATGAAGAGTCTACTATTTATAGAAAAGATGTCCAAACCCAATATGGAAACAAGATAAAAACAAATCACGAGATATAAAGGAAACAATATTTTCCAATAAAACATGTGAAATAAAGGAAATAATATTTTTCCAAAGACGTACAAAGAAGGAAAAATATATTCCAAAAAATTTCAACCTAATTTGGGTTACAAAATCCAACAATATCCACCTTGACACAAATTTCGGTGCAACGAACGAAACTCCAAAATTTCTCCACCTGGAAAAATAAGTCTGATTGTATCAGAATAAACCAATCTCTTCATTCAGTACCAAAACTCTCTACTTTACTGAAAAAAGTCACTTGTGCCCAGTGTCCACAAGCGACACCCGAACCCAACCTTGGGTTCCCAAAATTTCAACAAAGAATTCAACAAATACCAAATAGGGTCGAAGCATACCATGTAGCAAATCAATACCAAATGCTTGAACTGAAGGCCCCTTGCTAGAACTGTCACCTTCAAACACCTCAAAAGCATGATCACACACATCTGAAAACCGGTACCTATGCTCCAAGAGTCCTTCCCTAGCAAATAACTTAGAGCCCAACATGAAAGGTATTGTGCCAAACTAGATCTCTTCCACGGTACTAAACCTATCTGGATGTCTCTTCACTGGTTCTGCGTACCCCTACAGGATGTATAGTTGAGAACTCTTCCGTCATTCTAGTACAACACTATGACCTCTTGGATCTTCAGAACTCCGCCTCCATCGGAGAATGTGTACCCATTAGAATCCGGGGTACTCAGCGAGATGAGATTCTTCCTTAAGTCTAGAACATGCCAAACCTAGCCAAGAACTCGAATTGTCCCATCTAATAACCTCAATCTGACCCGAACGATTGCAGCAACCCTACAAGATATGTTGTTTCCCATTACAATTCCACATTGCTTCACCATTTCATATGTTTCAAACCAGATCCTATTGGGACACGTATGGAACGAGCACGTTGAATCCAGAATTCACTCGTCATCCAGCTTAGATTCTATGTCAGACATGGTCAGCACTGCATCTTTGCCATCTGAAAATCTTTCGACAATATTAGTCTCGTCTGAATGATCAGATTGCCTCATATGATTTGCAAATAAATTACCTTTACCATGCAACTTGTCGTAATTTTCCTTGATATGTCCTTTTCTCTTGCAGTAGAAGCAAACCTGATTGTTGAAGTTCGCCCTCAACCGCCCCTCTGTCATCACCGTACGAAACCACAGCTTCCTCATCCTTAGCTCCGAAGATATGCTTCATCTTATTCTTTGAAAATAAAGCGTCATAAGAATCGTCAATGGTGAGTGTGTCACGACTGTATAAGATCGTATCCATGAACGACGAATACAAAGTGGGCAGTGAGCACAATAGGATCAATGCCAGATCCTCTTCATCGTACTTGACTTCTAATGTTTCCAGATCAGTGATGATTTTCTTAAACATGGCTAGATGGTCCTCCAAAGAACTCCCGTCTGCCATGCGATGAGAATAAAGCCTCTACTTCGGATACAACTTATTCGTCAATGTCTTTGTATGCACAGTTGCTCCAATTCTAACCACAATGCAGCATCCGATTTCTCTTTAACTACGTCCTGAAGAATGTTATTAAAAATATGAAGATGAATCATAGATAGTGCCTTTTGATCCTTCCGTTGCTTCTCCTATGTTGACAAGTTGTTGGCATTTTATCAACGTCCAACAAAGCATCATCCAAATCTATCTGCGCCATAATTTCTTTCATCTTTACTTGCCACAGAGAAAACCTTGTATTACGATCAAAAAGCAGAATGTCATACTTCATGGCGGCCTTTGAAACTAGAAATCTCAAATAAATTCAACAAACTGCAGCTCTAATACCACTTATTGGGACCCTTTGAACCCACGTGTTGTGAAAAATCGGAAGAGATTATTGGAGATCGCTCACAAACAAGAACAAGATTTAAAGTAAAGAAAAGAGAAAATTGGCAGAGGAATTAATATTTTATTAAACAACCAATGGAGATAAAATACAATTTCAGCCATTTCTGCTCTCAACAACTAAATGAAGAGTCTACTATTTATAGGGAAGATGTCCAAACCAAGATGGAAACAAGATAAAAACAAATCACGTGATATAAATGAAACAATATTTTGTCAATATTTTTCCAATAAAACATGTGAAATAAAGAAAATGATATTTTTCCAAATACGTGTAGAGAAGAAAAAATATATTCCCATAAATTCCAACCTGATTTGGGTCACAAAATCCAACAAATGTCATACTGAAAATTTAATAGAGAGACAGATATTGCAAAAATGTATATGATGCTCTTCCAATCTGGTCTTATCAATTTTTTTTTTCCGTCCATTAATGTTGAATCTAATGTCGGTCAAGCTTTTCAATTTGCTAAACAGACTTCTTTACCATTTGCTAGTTCATCTTCTTAGACTACAGAGTTGTCTGAATTAACTTATTCCGATTTATGGAATCTTTCAGCTTTTGATTCTTATTATAGATATAAATTTTTTGTTCTCTTTATTGATGATCTATCGTGTGCTATTTGGATGTATTTGTCAAAGAAAGTGAGGCGATAATTGCTTTTAACAAGTTTCAAACTATATTGATTAACCAATTCAATGCCAACGTTAAATTTCCAGAAAAAAGCTGCAAGTATATGAAAAAAAAACAGAATTTGTACAAGAATTTGAATTCCACTCACATGGGAGGCGGGCCCCATGTGAATTTAATATTGCCAAAAAAAATCTGAGTCCACCTGTTTGTGCGTATTATGTGTGGCTTCTGTGGATACTTTTCATGTACATATAATATTGCTCAATTTTCTAGATCTGATAATGGCACTGGATATACTAAAGGTTCTTTTCCTGAATATGTTTGTAGTCATGGATTTATACATAATACTAGTTGTATGGGAACTCCACAACAAAATTGTACTGCAGAGAGGAAAATCGACATATTCTAGGAACAGATGACCCTTATTCATCGGATTAATGTCCCAAAGAAAAATCGGTCACGTGCAGTGTTGATTGCAACATACTTGATTAATCGACTTCCTAGTACAATACTTGGTTTCAAGTCACATTAAAAATATTAAAGAATTGAGAGCCAGATATTTTTCATTTATGAGTGTGTTCAATTGTATCTTTTATGTTTATCAACTAGCTTTACACAACGATAAGTTTGATGTTCAATCATTAAAATGTGTACTCTTAATTTGATATTCTTCAAGAAAGGATAGATTTTTCACAATGTAGCCAATCGCAAGTTGTTTCCCATGATGTGCACTTTGAAGGACTAAAACCGTATTTTGAAATACAAAGTCATGACAATCAGCTTCAGGTGGAGAATGCATATAATCAATTAGTGTTATTGTTTCCCATGTGGAAAGAACTCAACCTAAGGAATGTTTGGATCCATAATGTGTAGGTGAGATTATAGCTCCCAACGGAGAAGTCAAAATTGGTGAAATTATCAACCAAGTAGTTCCTACATCTCAATGATTATCAAATAGACAAACATGAACTCATGAAAGAATGAAAGATTTTCTCACTACTATCACATATCCTATGCAAACATTCTTAAGGTACAATAATGGGATGCAGTCACATGATTCATTCTTAGTTGTGTTGTCTAGCAATGAAGAATCAAAGAATAGAGAAGCAAATTCAGACTGTGTTTGGAGAAAAACTATGGATAAAGAAGTGCCCTTGATAAGAATAAAACATGGCAAATTATTAGGCTACTGCGCGAAAAGTTTAAATGATGTTTTCTTTAGTATGTATAAAACATAAAATGTAGGCTATGTTTGAGCGATATTTTTTTGTGAAAACTGAGTTTTGTAGATGTGATTTTTTTAGAAAATGTGTGGTTAAAAAGTAAAAAGAAAAAAATAGAGGTTTATGTGCAAAATATTTTTTGGAGAATGTATGATTAAACATAAATAACTTAGGAACAAATGAATTTTTAGAGAATGAGACTTTCAATTCAAAGTACCAACTACATCAGTGACAACATATAACATCGACTGTAAGGTGCATATATTTACATAATAGAATCTCTACAACGATGGAGCCAAATGGTGTCATGCACGGCCGTGACCCCATAAATTTTCTGATTTTTTATTATTTACATTTTTCCAATATTTTTAAAATTTTATTTTCCCCCCTCTTCAACGTATTGTACACGACTTCCCTTCCTAATCATCAATTAATTTTTCATTCCTTCCCAATATTACTAGCTTAGTTCAATTTTTTTTCGCAATTTGGTTTGCTCCCATAATGAAAATACCTGGCTCTACCAATGAGTTAGTAAATATGTTGATGCTATAGGGGAAAACTAAGCCCATGTGTGGCTCACGTTTATAAACTATATAAAAATACTAACTTTTCTTATATACATTTCGAAATCTCTACAAGTAGGCTCATTTATTCATTAATCATTCTTATCTATGCCCATGTTTGGGAGCTATTTTGACCAAATGCAAAATACATTTTTTGTCATTTTCAGAAGGTAGGTGGGACCCAGACAAACAGTAATTATTGACTGTCAATGCTGTACATGCAGCGAATTATCAAATCTGCCCTTTCTTGAAGATGAATGCGCATTTTTTTTTGTGTAGGGGCACATTGGTAATTTGACTGTAATTCAGTTGCCTTATCTGACAAGTCCGAAATTTTTCTAAAAATATGACAAAAAATTACTCCCAAACACGGGCCATTAATAATTTAGATTGTTAATAATCAATTACCAGACATGCTCGAACCTTACAAATGTTTCAAATAATTATCATGTTAACTCAGCACTTTCACAGTAATTCAATCCTCCATGTGTATTCCAATTGTAATTTTCTTTTGGCTAGCAAATAAGTTTTGGCTTCCAAATAGCAATGACAACCTTCTTTTTAGTTTGTGTTTTTCTACTAAATTTTAATAAAACTGTAAGTTTGACTTTTATTCAATTTCGATCCAAATCAAATAATGGGAAATTTTCATAAATGTCACTAAATTTGAAAATCCGCAAAAATTTGTCATTTTCACTTTTGGTGTTAAAAAGTCACTTTTGTGTGAAATGTCCAAATTATCCCTAGTGACACCTTTTAGAAGCATTTAACGCTTGATTTGAATACCATTATTGTTACGATGTGATGATTTAGTTTGTATATTATAAACATTGCATATATGTTTATTATATTGAGTAATATGAAGTTTATTAAAAAAAAAAATAAGATAAAAGAATTTGAAAAGTTAACATAAACACATTTCATGTCTTCGTGAGATATTTCCTGTGCGTTGACACCTGTCACATCTCTTTACAAATTCGAAGTCATCTTTAAACAATGTAGGCCAGTAGAACCCAAACTGTAAAATCTTGACTGCTGTCTTGGAAGCTCCAAAATGCCCCGCATAGGCTGATGCATGGCAATGTTCGAGTATATGAGGCACCTCTACCTCAGGCGCATATCGTCTAATGATCTGATCCGCCCCCTCCAATACAGATTTGGATCATCCCAAATTAGTATTTCAACTCTGCAAAGAACTTTTCTTCAGATGACTAGCATAGTCTAGTGGATGGATAGATTTTGCCAAGTAATTAACAATATCAGCGTACCAAGGTGTTTCTTCCATGTTGAATATCTACTCGTCTGGGAAGACCTTATATATGTTAGCTGACTCTTCAGGATCATCTGGCTTCAATCGAGACAAATGATCTGCTGCCACATTTTTAGTTCATTTCTTGTCCTTGATTTCAATATCAAATTCTTGCAACAATAAAACCCGTCGGATCAATCTTGATTTGGCATCTTTTTTTGTCAATAGATACTTCAGTGCAGCGTGATTTGTATAGACTATGACTTTTGACCCCACAAGGTATGGCCTGAATTTGTCAAATGTGTACACTACAACTAAGAGCTCATTCTCAGTTGTTGCATAATTAATCTGATCTTCGTTTAGGGTTTTTCTTGGGTATTATATTACAAGGAAGATTTTGTTTTTCCTCTGTCCCAGAACTGCTCCTACTGCGTAGTCACTAGCGTCACACATCAACTCAAAAGGTAATCCCCAGTCTGGTGCAACAAACACTGGTGCTGAAGTAAGTTTCTTTTTCAAAGTGTTGAAATCTAAGAGGCACACTTCAGTAAATTCAAACCAGTTGTCTTTCACCAACAAAGTACATAACATCTTCGTAATCCTCGAGTACTCATCAATGAAATGTCTGTAAAACCCGGCATGCCCGAGGAAACTGTGAACACCCTTTACTAATATTGGTGGTGGTAGTTTCTCAATAACCTGAATCTTTGCTTTGTCTCTTTGCAACAAACACTGGTGCCGAAATGACACTTCTCCCAATTCAACACCAGCTTTGTTTCTCTGCATCTCTGTAGGACTAAATTCAGATGTTCAAAACATTTATCAAATGAAGACCCAAAAAATAGAAAAGTCATCCATAAACACTTCTATGAACTTTTCAACCATGTCGGAAAATATAGCCATCATACATCTTTGAAATGTGGTGGGGGTGTTATACAGATTGAAAGGCATCCTACGATATGCAAAGGTAACATAGGGGCATGTGAACATGGTATTTTCCTAGTCGTCTGGCTCTACTGGTATCTAATTATAACCTGAATACTCGTCAAGAAAATAGTAATGTGAATGCCCTGCTAACTTCTCCAACATTTGATCAATGAATGGGAGAAGAAAATGATATTTCCGTCTTTATTCAGTTTGTAGTAGTCGATACAAACTCTCGATCCTGTAACAACTTGTTCTTCTCATTCTGTACAATTGTGATTCCCCCTTCTTTGGCACAGCCTGAACTGGGCTGATCCAAACACTATCTGATATAGGATAAATAATTCCTATGTCCAAGAGCTTCAATACCTCTGATCTGACCATTTCTTTCATATTGGGATACAATCTTCACCGACTAACTACATTTTGCCGAAAACTCTCATCCATGAGAATCTTATGCATGCATAGCAAAGAGCGGATCCCTTTTATATTTGCCATGGTCCATCCAATAACTGTTTCGTTTTCCCAGAGTACCCGCAGTAGCCTTTCTTCTTCCACCTTACTAATTGTGTTAGAGATAATCACTGGAAGTGTACTTGACTCTCCAAGTATGCATATCTAAGATGAGGTGGTAGTTACTTGAACTCCAGTTTAGGCGACTGCTGAATGGATGGTACAGGCTTTTTGGTTGTTGTTCCAAGTTCTTCAAAATGCCGTTTACGAGAAAACAGTGGGATGGTTTCCATAAATCGTGTGCATGTCTCAATTTCTAGAGAATCTGAATGTAATGATTTAGAACATGTAATTTATGCCTCGTATGCATCTAAAGGATATTGAAGTAGAAATGTCCAATCTTGTCAATTACATCAATCCGAAAGCAACCATCTAACTCTGCTGGAAATTTCATAGCCTTGAAGACATTAAAAGAAATTTGTTCTTCAACAAGTCTCAGAACCAACTACCCCTTTTGAACATCAATTAGTGCTCTGCCATGGCCAAAAATAGCCTGCCTAGGATTAGTAGAACATTCTTATCCTCTTCCATATTCAAGATGAGGAAATCAGCAGAGAAGATAAATTTTTCCACCTGGATTAACACGTCCTCTATTATTCCCCTTGGATCGATCAGCTAGTTGCAGTGTCACCGTGGTTGCTTTGGCTTCTCCTAATCCAAGTTTCCGGAAAACAGATAGAGGCATTAGACTAATACTTGCACTAAGATCACACAAAGCTTTATCAAAGTAAAAATCACCAATAGTGCATGGGACAGTGAAACTCCTTGGATCTTTCAATTTTGGCAGGAGCTTTTTCTGAATTCCCACGCTGCATTGCTCAGTTAACATCACCGTCTCATGTTCATCTAGCTTCTGTTTGTTTGATAGAATGTCTTTCAGGAATTTGGCATAATTATGTATGAGCTAGTGGAATGTTTATATGGAGCTTTTTGAACATTTCAAGGAATTTTTTGTATTGCTGCTCCATCTTATCCTTTTTTAATCTTTGTGGGAATGGAATGGGTATCTCATAGGGATTAACTGGATTATTTGGCATTTACTGTAATACTTCTGAACTGCCTTTCACCGGTGTCTTCCTGGTATGTCATTCTGTTCTTCATTCTCTTTTTCAGAAGATTCTACTATCTCATTATTTGCACCTGACCTTTTTACATGTATCTCAGGTAGTTGAACCCCACTTCCTGTGGTAAAGGCTTGAGTATGCTCTCTAGGATTCAATTCAGTATTGCATAGCAATGCACCAGAAGCTCTTCCTATCATAGAAAGAGTTGTCTGCCCCATCTGTGTCTCCAGATTTTTAACAGCAACACCTTGATTTTGGAAATTTGTTCCAGTTTTTCTCATATAAGCTGGTTAGTTGTTTCCATGTATTTATCCATTTTTTCCATGAGTTTTGTAAACACCTCCACCAACTGGGGTTTATTCTCTTACTGAAATTGCCCTTGAGCTCGGTTGTGATTTTGATTTCCATCCCAAGAGAAATTTGATGATTTCTCCGCCCCAGATTGTATGTGTCAGAATGGGGGTTGTTGTGTTGACGTTGACCTCATTGGGCATACTCCACTTGTTCCATTCCTTGTGAGAGGATGAGACACTCAATTGTGCCATGGTTTGACCTACATTCCTCACAATTGGACTTTCTTACTTGTGCCGAATTTGCTGTTTATGATATGCTCTCCACCTTAATTGAATTAGTATTGCTCATCATCCAACACTCGTAGATCGCCCAAATTATTGAATTAGATGGGGATATTAGTTGGCCCATTTATTCTTAACATTAGCCCTTTTGTTGGATGCTCAATACTTTGGCGATCTAATTAACCAATTTGTATAAGCAGTAGCTGTGTGGCCTGTGTGTGTTCAATGGACGAAAAATGGTGAGGTAGTCGTTCTTGGTGGTTCTTTTAAGAGTTCAATCATTGCACTTCCTTTCTTCTTCCCTCTTTGATATTCCTACCACAATTTCCCTCCTTTGTAGGGGTGAAAACTAGTGGTAACCAGATTGTTAAAGTTGTGTGTCAGAGCCTCCTTGATTGATGTTTGTTTGGTTGATTAAATTGAGTTTCGATTAAAGTTTCTCAAAGATTTCTGCAATAAATGGCATCTAAGCACATGGTGATGAGAAATCTACAATTTTTGTTGGGGGGGATGGCTGGAACATGACTAGAAATGAAGCAAAAAATGGACAAAAAAACAGAGGCTAAAACTGTCCCATTTATATTCATCTCAACCGACCCTGAATTGTGATTTTCGACAAATTCAGAAGTTAATTGGTGAATTTGAGGGAAAATTCAAGATCAGTATGTGGAGGTACAATTGGGTAGTTGGGGATGGCGCATATGGTGGTGTGTGGAACCAATGTGCATATGTTGGCACGTGAGGATGTTTTCGGTGAATGTTTGAATAGACAGTTTATTCCTGGCGACTAGGCAGACTATGGTGTTGTTGGATTTCAGTTTCGGGCAATACGATGAAAATCAGACTATATTTTCCCCCGAAGTTTAGGTATCGTGTACTTTTTTGCTTTTTTGAGTTAATAGCACCTTTAGGACGGATAGTATTAACCCTAAAGTGATGAATTCGTATCTCTCGATGTTTATAGACCTTCAGACGTGGTCCACTCGTTATCGTATTCTTCACCTTTCATTATTCCAATTAAAACTAGTGTGTGAAAATATCTTTCGAATTAAAATCACCGCAAGTGTACTGTTCGTTAATAAGTAATAAAGTGACTTTTAAGTCCAAGCATCGTCCCATAGAGATTGATTAGTTCTATTTTAGTTATTGTGACCTTAATCTAAACAAGAATAATATGATGTGTTTGTTATGACAAAATTATGAATAAATTAATATACTTATGTAATTATGAGTAAATTAACTAAACTAAATACAAATTACACTAAACGCAAATTGATGTATTTAATAGATAACAAACACACTAGGATCCCTAGTTCCTATGCAATAATCCTTTTTAACCTTAGTTCTAAAGTTTCACAACACGATTGAATTTTGAAGAATCAATATTCCTATTTTATTTAACAATCTATCTCGAGTAATGTTAAATCTATTCTCATATATGAACCAACTATATTTATTTGACGGATGCGAACATACAAAAGTCCATGAATTTTTTTAAACAGTTAAAGATTCATATAGAGCATAGTTGTATATTTTAATCTCTATCGGACCCTATGACGATTTACATTATGTCGAGCCTATTTTCTTTCTTTCGAATGCATAAAATAAACCACCAAATTCATACAATTACCTTGTACAATAATTGTAGAGAAAAGATAAACACGTAAATCATTCAAATTCCAAAACATATTTTCAATGTCAAATATGTTAAACTAACTATTAAGAATTCATATTATAAGGTTAATCGTTCTTCTAGTACAAAGAAATATAGCTTAACATGTTGTCAAGAAGAAAGTAAAAGATATAAAGGTTGTTCATTACCGAAAATTCTTGAATTCAATGTTAAACTTTTTGGATTTGATCTTGAAGTGTTCTTCCCCTCCTTTTGAATTTAACTCAAGTAGTATCATGGTCTGCCATAGAAGGAAATTGTTTTTTTTCAAGTTTAACTGATACTACTTGGGTTAAATTCATACCAAAGGGCGAGAGATGATTGTTCCCTTGCATTGGACCAGTGTTGCTGCTTGAGATGGATGCAGGGGCAAAGTTTGCATCAGTATTTTGTGGGGCGTTGGCCATTGTTTTGGGTCTGATACCAAGTTGGAAATGCAAGGTAATTGAAGGATAATTCAACTCACATTATCTTGCTTCAGCATTGTGCTGGTATAAATAATTACAGCAAGAATGTTCTAGATGGTTAGCTCCTTGAATTAAGGAGGCTGTTAGAATCTATTTACAACAGAAAGGTAGTGGAACCATTTGGAGTGTAACATAATTTAGACATCAAGGATTGATGCTGGCGGATAGGCTGATGACAAGGCTGCTGATTGGAATCAAATACTCAGCTAATCTTGACAAACCATGCCATACTACTGCAACTGAAAAACAAGAGCAAAAACACACTTTGAGTTGTACTTATTCTGGTTGTAAGTTTGGAGCTGATACTTTCTCTGATCTTTGCATATGCATTTGTTAAACATCCAAGGAAGGATAAGGCTAGAAATAAAGTAGACATTTTTGCCATTAGCACAACACCATTGAGAGTTTCATATTACAAAATATTTGAAGCAACTAATGGCTATAGCGAGAGCAATTTGCTTGGTACTAGAAGCTTTGGATCTGTCTATAGAAGGATTCTTAAAAATGGGAAGGACGTGGCTCTAAAAGTGTTAATTTGCAACTACAAAATGCATTAAAGAGTTTTAATGTAGAAAGTGAAGTATTACGCTACCTCCCCCACAGAAATCTCTGTAAAGTCATAAGTTCTTGCTCGAATATGGACTTCAAGGCCTTGGGAATTGAATATATGTCAAATGGTGGCCTTGAGAAGTAGTTGTATTCACATAACTACGACTTAAGATATGAAGCAGAGAATGAACATAATGATGGATGTTGCAGCCGCATTGGAATATCTCTACCACAGTTATCAACACCTACAATTCATTGTGATTTAAAGCCAAATAATGTACTATTGGATGAAGATATGGTTTCTTAACACTATTACTCTTGTAACATTGGGTTATATTGCACCAGGTAGTTGAAATTTGAAGAAAATTGAATTAAGAATTACTGATAATCTGAGAGGAAGAAAACTTTTATCATAGAACTTAATTAAATTGAGTACAATACAGTGGTTTTTAAATATACAAAGCTTGGAGTGATGAGCAAATTAAAAGAGTGGAAAAGCACGTGAAGAATCAATATTGTTACAACAAAAACATGTGGTCCAACACTCAGCAATTGATCATGGCAGTACACGTCCACACCTAAGGAGATATAATCTGATATGATTTGTATTTTAACATCCTCCCTCAAGCTGGAGTTCATTACTTAACTCCAAGCTTGTCTGGGCAAGAGGTTTGGTCATTAAATCTGCTGTTTGATCAGATGAAGGAATGTACTGAATTTTCAATTTCCCTTCAAGCACTTTATCTCTGACAAAGTGTATATCTAGCTCAATATGTTTAGTTCTAGCATGATAGACTGGATTGGAGGCTGGAGCGCTGGCACTGAGATTATCACACCATAAGATAGGAGATGAAGTAGGTTGTAGCTTGATTTCCTTAAGTAAAGACTCAATCCAGGTAATTTCAGCAAAAGCTTGTGCTAGAGCTTTGTACTCTGATTCAGCACTCGACCTTGACACAACTTGTTGCTTCCTTGAAGACTAGGTCACTAAGGTTTCTCCTAGATACACACAGTAGCCGGCTGTCGATCTTCTGTCATCCGGGTACGATGCCCAATCTGCATCAGCAAAACCGGTAATATCTATTCTGTCATTCCTTTGTATCCAAAGACCTTGTTCGATTGTCCCTTTCAAGTATCTAAAAATTCTCTTTACTGCTTTCCAGTGCACATGTGAGGGAGATTGTAGAAATTGGCTCAGCTTGTTAACTGAAAATGTTATATCAGGTCGTGTATGTCTAAGATATTGCAGGCATCCTATTATACTTCTGTACAGAGAGGGATTCACCATTTTCTCTCTTTCATCTATGGAAAGACCTTTGCCTACTGTCATAGGGGTTGCACACGGCTTAAGATGCTCAAAGTTAAACCTTTTTAACAAGTCTTTTATGTACTTAGTCTGGGTAAGGTGCTTTCCTGATTGATATTTCCTTACTTCAACTCCCAAAAACGGATGCAATTCACCCATGTCCTTCAGTGCGAACTGAGTGTTAAGTCTTTCAATGAAGTCTTGTGACATTTTGTGATCATTCCTAGTTATCACAATATCATCTACGTATACCAAACAGAAAATGACTTGCCTTTGATTCATGTAGAAGAAAAGGGAATTGTCTGCCTTAGATTTGAAAAACTTCCAGTCTAACAATGTTCCTTTTAACCTTTCATACCACGTCCTAGGTGCTTGCTTGAGTCCATAAAGTGCCTTTTCAAGCCTGCAGACAAAGTTAAGATAGGTCTTCTCAATGAAACCATCTAGTTGATTCATGTAGATTACTTTGTTTAGCTTTCCATTCAAGAAGGCATTGTTGATATCCACTTGTCTAACACTCCAGTCTCTTGAGACAGCAATTGTAAGGATTATTTGTAGAGTAGATGCTTTTATTATTGGACAAAAAGTTTCGTGATAATCAATGCCTGAAGTTTGCAAGAAGCCCTTTACAACCAGCCTGGCTTTGTACTTTAACACATTACCTGTAATGTCACGTTTGAGCTTGAACACCCACTTGTTTTCTATCACTTTCTGATTACCAATGGTGGCACAAGCTCCCATGTCTTGTTTCTAATTAGAGCTCTATACTTATCCTCCATGGCTTTTCTCCAATTTTTGTTTGACAATGCTTCAGTAACATCATTAGGTTCAGTGCTGTCTGGTTCCATTCTATATTCTTTACATTTTGTTGAGTAGACTTTAGGTTTAAATATACTAACTTTACTCCTGGTAACCATAGGATGTTAAACAACCTGTCCACTTGATTCTGTAGCTTCATCTTGATTTGACTCTCTTGTTGGTTCTACCTGAGTACTTTCAGATTCTAATTGATCTTCCCTTTAAGTATGTTCATTGTTCATTTGTGAGTATTCATCTACTTCAAGTGCATTATTTTCAGATACTACAGGTTGATCTGGCCTGTGAGGTGCTGTAGAATGAGTAGCACTTATATGAGTTGCATCAATTGAGCATACTGAATCAAGGTTTAGAAAGGTGTGAAGTGGTGAATAATGGACTATGGTTTCTGATTTTTGTGGACTATTGTTTTTGTTGAGAAAGGTTGACTTAAATGGAAAATCCTTTTCATTAAAAACTACATGTCTGGATAGGTAAATTTTCCCAGTAGCACTAAGACATTTGTAGCCTTTGTGAGAGTTGCTAAACCCAAGGAACACACACTTAGTAGAGTGAAAACTGAATTTATGATCCTGATAAGGTCTTAAACAAGGAAAACAGGTGCATCCAAAGACTTTGAGAGAATTAAAATCTATTTGTTCCCTGTTTAGAACTTGAGAGGGTGACTTCATTTTTTAGAGTAGGAGCAGGTAACTTGTTGATAAGATAGGTGGCTGTGTGAAAAGATTTCCACCAATAGTGCAGGGGCATGCTAGCTTGAGCAACGAGAGTTAGGCCGGTTTCAGTTATATGTCTGTGTTTTCTTTCAACTCTTCCATTTTGAGCTAAGGTATATAGACAGGAGAGTCTCATTTGAATGCCTGATTGTTGAGCTAATTGAGTAAATGACCTAAATTCATCTCCCTAATCTGATTGAAGAGATTTTATTCTTCTGTCAAATTTGTTCTCAACCAGATTTTTGAATTGGATGAAGGAATTTAAGGGTTCAGACTTATTTCTCAAGGGGTATATCCAAGTATACCTACTGTAGTCATCAATGAAGATGATGTAATACTTAAAGACAGAGGTAGACTGTATAGGTGCAGGGCCCCAAACATTAGTGCGGATTAAGTTAAGAGGTGCTGAAGCATGTGAACTAGACAAATTGAATGGCAGGGAATGAGATTTGCCTAATTAGCAAGCATCACAGAAGTGTTTCATTGACATCGAGTTTTTCATTACAGATTTTAAGCGACATTACAGGAATAGTAGGATGCCCAAGCCTCACGTGCCACAATTTAAGTTTAGAATCACGCTCTGTGGCACTACTGGACTCAACAACAAGGACTTAGGAATTAAAATTATTTGAATGAACTAACTCTGGATAGGAAGACTCTTTAAAATTTCGATCCAAATCAAATAATGGGAAATTTTCATAAATGTCACTAAATTTGAAAATCCTGAAAAATTTGTCATATTCACTTTTGGTGTTAAAAAGTCACTTTTGTGTGAAATGTCCAAATTACCCCTAGTGACACCTTTTAGAAGCATTTAACGATTGATTTGAATACCATTATTGTTACGATGTGATTATTTAGTTTGTATATTATAAACATTGCATATATGTTTATTATATTGAGTAATATGAAGTTTATTAAAAAAAAATAAGATAAAAGAATCTGAAAAGTTAACATAAACACATTTCATGTCTTCGTGAGATGTTTCCTGTGCGTTGACACCTGTCGCATCTCTTTACAAATTTGAAGTCATCTTTAAACAATGTAGGCCAGTAGAACCCAAACTGTAAAATCTTGACTGCTGTCTTGGAAGCTCCAAAATGCCCCTCATAGGCTGATGCATGGCAATGTTCGAGTATATGAGGCACCTCTACCTCAGGCGCATATCGTCTAATGATCTGATCCGCCCCCTCTAATACAGATTTGGATCATCCCAAAATTAGTATTTCAACTCTGCAAAGAACTTTTCTTCTGATGACTAGCATAGTCTGGATGAAGGATAGATTTTGCCAAGTAATTAACAATATCAGCGTACAAATGTGTTTCTTCCATGTTGAATATCTACTCGTCTGGGAAGACCTTATATATGTGAGCTGACTCTTCAGGATCATCTGGCTTCAATCGAGACAAATGATCTGCTGCCACATTTTTAGTTCATTTCTTGTCCTTGATTTCAATATCAAATTCTTGCAACAATAAAACCCGTCGGATCAATCTTGATTTGGCATCTTTTTTTTGTCAATAGATACTTCAGTGCAGCGTAATTTGTATAGACTATGACTTTTGACCCCACAAGGTATGGCCTGAATTTGTTAAATGTGTACACTACAACTAAGAGGTCATTCTCAGTTGTTGCTTAATTAATCTGATCTACGTTCAGGGTTTTTCTTGGGTATTATATTAAAAGGAAGATTTTGTTTTTCCTCTGTCCCAGAACTGCTCCTACTGCGTAGTCACTAGCGTCACACATCAACTCAAAAGGTAATCCCCAGTCTGGTGCAACAAACACTGGTGCTGAAGTAAGTTTCTTTTTCAAAGTGTTGAAATCTAAGAGGCACTCTTCAGTAAATTCAAACCAGTTCTCTTTCACCAACAAAGTACATAACAACTTCGTAATCCTCGAGTAGTCATCAATGAAACGTCTGTAAAACCCGGCATACACGAGGAAACTGTGAACACCCTTTACTAATATTGGTGGTGGTAGCTTCTCAATAACCTGAATCTTTGCTTTGTCTACCTCAATCCCATTTGCAGAAATTCGATGTCCCAATACAATCCCCTCTTGGACCATGAAATGACACTTCTCCCAATTCAACACCAGCTTTGTTTCTTTGCAACTCTGTAGGAACAAATTCAGATGTTCAAAGCATTCATCAAATGAAGACCCAAAAAGTAGAAAAGTCATCCATAAACACTTCTATGAACTTTTCAACCATGTCGGAAAATATAGCCATCATACATCTTTGAAATGTGGCGGGGGTGTTACAGAGATCGAAAGGCATCCTACGGTAAGCAAAGGTAACATAGGGGCATGTGAAGGTGGTATTTTCCTAGTCGTCTGGCTCTACTGGTATCTAATTATAACCTGAATACTCGTCGAGAAAATAGTAATGTGAATGCCCTGCTAACTTCTCCAACATTTGATCAATGAATGGGAGAAGAAAATGATATTTCCGTGTAGCTGCATTTAGTTTGCGGTAGTCGATGCAAACTCTCGATCCTGTAACAACTTGTTCTTCTCATTCTGTACAACTGTGATTCCCCCTTCTTTGGCACAACCTGAACTGGGCTGATCCAAACACTATCTGATATGGGATAAATAATTCCTATGTGCAAAAGCTTCAATACCTGTGATCTGACCATTTCTTTCATATTGGGATACAATCTTCACTGACTAACTACATTTTGCCGAAAACTCTCATCCATGAGAATCTTATGCATGCAGAGCAAAGAGCTGATCCCTTTTATATTTGCCATGGTCCATCCAATAACTGTTTTGTTTTCCCTGAGTACCCACAGCAGCCTTTCTTCTTCCACCTTACTAATTGTGTTAGAGATAATCACTGGAAGTGTACATGACTCTCCAAGTATGCATATCTAAGATGAGGTGGTAGTTACTTGAACTCCAGTTTAGGCTACAGCTGAATGGATGGTACATGCTTTTTGGTTGTTGTTCCAAGTTCTTCAAAATGCCGTTTCCATAAATCGTGTGCATGTCTCAATTTCAAGAGAATCTGAATGTAATGATTGAGAACGTGTAATTCATGCCTCGTATGCATCTAAAGGATATTGAAGTAGAAATGTCCAATCTTGTCAATTACATCAATCCGGAAGCAACCATCTAACTCTGCTGGAAATTTCATAGCCTTGAAGACATTAAAAGAAATTTGTTCTTCAACAAGTCTCAGAACCAACTACCCCTTTTGAACATCAATTAGTGCTCTGCCGTGGCCAAAAATAGCCTGCCTAGGATTAGTAGAACATTCTTATCCTCTTCCATATTCAAGATGAGGAAATCAGCAGAGAAGATAAATTTTTCCACCTTGATTAACACGTCCTCTATTATTCCCCTTGGATCGATCAGCTAGTTGCAGTGTCACTGTGGTTGCTTTGGCTTCTCCCAATCCAAGTTTCCGGAAAACAGATAGAGGCATTAGACTAATACATGCACCAAGATCACACAAAGATTTATCAAAGTAAAAATCACCAATAGTGCATGGGACAGTGAAACTCCTTGGATCTTTCAATTTTGGTAGGAGCTTTTCTGAATTCCCACCCTACATTGATCAGTTAACATCACCGTCTCATATTCCTCTAGCTTCTGTTTGTTTGATAGAATGTCTTTCAGGAATTGGGCATAATTATGTATCAGCTAGTGGAATGTTTATATGGAGCTTTTTGAACATTTCAAGGAATTTTTTGTATTGCTGCTCCATCTTATGCTTTTTTAATCGTTGTGGGAATGGAATGAGTAGCTCATAGGGATTAACTGGATTATTTGGCATTTACTGTAATACTTCTGAACTGCCTTTCACTGGTGTCTTCTTGGTATGTCATTCTGTCCTTCATTCTCTTTTTTAGAAGATTCTACTATCTCTTTATTTGCACCTGACCTTTTTACATGTATCTCAGGTAGTTGAACCCCACTTCCTGTGGTAATGGCTTGAGCATGCTCTCTAGGATTGAATTCAGTTTTGCATGGCAATGCACCAGAAGCTCTTCCTATCATAGAAAGAGCTGTCTGCTCCATCTGTGTCTCCAGATTTTTAATAGCAAAACCTTGATTTTGGAAATTTGTTCCAGTTTTTCTCATAAAAACTGGTTAGTTGTTTCCATGTATTTATCCATTTTTTCCATGAGTTTTGTAAACACCTCCACCAACTGGGGTTTATTCTCTTACTGAAATTGCCCTTGAGCTCGGTTGTGATTTTGATTTCCATCCCAAGAGAAATTTGATGATTTCTCCGTCCCAGATTGTATGTGTCAGAATGGGGGGTTGTTGTGTTGACGTTGACCTCATTGGGCATACTCCACTTGTTCCATTCCTTGTAGGAGGATGAGACACTCAATTGTACCACGTTTTACCCCACATTCCTCACAATTGGACTTTCTTACTCGTGCTGAATTTGCTATTTATGATATGTTCTCCACCTTGTGAAATAAGGAATCAATCTTTGCTGATAAGGCCGAGTAGGTATCCACCTCGTAGACTCCAGTTGATTTCTTTGGACCTACTCAATCTGAAGACCACATGGATGAAGCACTAGCCATTCTCTCAAACAACGTTTTTTTGCCTAGGGAGCCATTTGATGATGAGTCTACCATACTCCTGAAAGCTGGAAGTAATCCTGTATAGAAGAATCTGATTTGTAACGATTTGTCGAACCCATGTTGAGGACATTTCCTGAGTATATTCTTAAATTGGTTCCATGCCTTATCAAATGACTTACATTCATTCTGGCTGAATATTGATATTTCGTGCCTTAATCTCGCCACTTTGGCTAGTGAGAAGAATTGCGTGCTGAATTTGTGGGCTAAATCATTTCAAGTAGTTATACTCGCTACAAGAAGTAAATCTAGCCACTCAAGTGCTTTATCCCACAGAGCGTGTGGGAATAACCTGAACCTGATAGCATCTTCGGATATTCCTTGGTACCTGTAATGTTGACAAATATCCATGAATCGGATACATGTGTATGCGGCTTCTTGTTGGCCATCCCGTAGAATTGGTGTCCGTTTTGGAAGAGTTGGATGACATTCATTTTTAACTGAAAGTTTGGCTGTTTTGGAAGAGTTGGATGACATTCATTTTTAACTAATTCGCAGCTGATTAATCTTAGCATGCAAGCTCAGCCTAAGTAGAAAAACTGAGTAAAATACGATATGTAAACTAAAATTAAAGCAAATTCGAATTAGTATCTAAGTAAAAAAAATCAAACTAATAATCAATACTCGGCAACGGCGCCAAAAACTTGTTGTACGAAAATATGTTTCGCGTTTAAAACTATCGCAAGTGCACGGTTCTTTGACAAGTAATAAAGTGGAATTTCAGAGTTCCGAATATCATCCCACGAAGATTGAATTAGTTTAATTTCAATTATCGAGACCTTAACCGAACCTATGATATTTAGGATGATTATCAAGATTTGTGATTAAACTATGATTACGTGTGCAATTTAAACTAAGATTTGCTAACTAAATGCAAATAGATGATCGAATGCAACTTGAAGTTTTCTTATGAATAACAAACGAGCACTGAGATCACGAATCTCCATGCAATGTTCACTTTTGAATCTAGTTCTACAGTATTGACAACATGTTTGATAATTTGAAGAATCAATGATCCTAACCTATCCAACACTCTCTCTCGAGAAATGTTGGACCTTCATATAAACTAGCTGAGTATATCTCTATGACGAATACGAAATCACAAAAATGCATATAGTTTTATGATCACTTAGAGATTCACGCAAAGCATAGAGATATATCTCTATCCCCTATCGGACCCTACGATGATTAATACATCGTCAAATCTATTTCCCTTCTCTTGAATACATGAAATAAATCACTAAACTCACACAATCACATGCATAATAATTGTGAAAACGTTAAATGAGTAGAAATCATTCAAAACTCAAAAACATGTTTTAATGTCAAATATTGCAAACTTAGAAATCAAAGATTACTTACCATCACTGTCCTAGCACAATTAAACTTAGCCTAACATGGTGGAAGAGAAAGAAATACAGAAATATTTGGTAAACGTCATCACCCGTTTAATTATTGGATTGAATCTTGAAATTGTTCTTGTTTTTACCTTTGTCCTTGCCTCCAAGACTCTCTTCAATTCATTAATTCCGTCCTCTCGTGTTTTGGTATGTTTTTGGATTAAATATGTGTCTCTAGATTTGTTATCTAAAGTGGTTGAGCGGAATTAGGAAACCAGATTTTTCACTCCGGAAACTAACCATGCGGCCGCATGGTTATGAGCTATGCGACCACATGGCTCAAAAAATTGGGGACCCTGAGTTCCCTGCCTCCATGTGTGCGACTGCATGATAGATTCTACCATGCAGCCGTATGGAAGAGACAAGCTTCCATTTATGTTAATTTGGTCCTTCAATGTTGGTTTCTTCCATTTTGACTTATTTTCTTCATTCCCCCTCTTCTAACATCCTATGTACTCATCAAACTAGGAATTGGCTCATTTGCACTCTCAAATCGTGCCTCAAGTCATCTTTCAACTTCTTACGCTTTGGTCCTTGAACTTTCATTTTCTTTCTTTTTGGTCGTTTCTCGTATCTTTTCTCTTGAGTTTTGCCATATCCATCAATAAAGTGCTACAAAATGAAACAATGTAAAATTAAGCCATAATTCAAACATTATTAACAACAATTAGTCATGTTTTGTGGCGGAATAAGTGTAGAAAAATGCACTTATCACATCGGAACAGTTTTATCAGTGTTACTCCACAATTGGGCTTCCAATTCAATGACGAAATGCAGATATTTAACTACTTTGAGTGTTAATGAAAATCCTCTCAATGGCATTCTACCAGTTTACATTGGAAATCTGTCCACTTCTCTTCAACATCTTTATGCTTATAAGTGTGATATCCCGAGCAGCATTCTAAATTAAATTGGCAATTTGACTAAAGGTTTTTATACCCAATAAATCCTGAGCAATGATATTAAACCGATGTTCGATAATTTATATCAACACCTTGATGATGGTTAGACACGGAAAGAACTTGGGGCCATTAGAAGCAACTTAATTGAATTAGTATTGCTCATCATCCAACACTCGTAGATCGCCCAAATTATTGAATTAGATGGGGATATTAGTTGGCCCATTTATTCTTAACATTAGCCCTTTTGTTGGATGCTCAATACTTTGGCGATCTAATTAACCAATTTGTATAGGCAGTAGCCGTGTGGCCTGTGTGTGTTCAATGGACGAAAAATGGCGAGGTAGTCGTTCTTGGTGGTTCTTTTGAGAGTTCAATCAGTGCACTTCCTTTCTTCTTCCCTTTTTGATATTCCTACCACCATTTCCTTCCTTTGTAGGGGTGAAAACTAGTGGTAACCAGATTGTTAAAGTTGTGTGTCAGAGCCTCCTTGATTGATGTTTGTTTGGTTGATTAAATTGAGTTTCGATTAAAGTTTCTCAAAGATTTCTGCAATAAATGGCATCTAAGCACATGGTGATGAGAAATCTACAATTTTTGTTGGGGGGGATGGCTGGAACATGACTAGCAATGAAGCAGAAAATTGACAAAAAAACAGAGGCTAAAACTGTCCCATTTATATTCATCTCAACCGACCCTGAATTGTGATTTTCGACAAATTCAGAAGTTAATTGGTGAATTTGAGGGAAAATTCAAGATCAGTATGTGGAGGTGCAATTGGGTAGTCGGGGATGGCGTATACGGTGGTGTGTGGAACCAATGTGCATTTGTTGGCACGTGAGTATGTTTTCGGTGAATGTTTGAATAGACAGTTTATTCCTGGCGACTAGGCAGACTATGGTGTTGTTGAATTTCAGTTTTCGGGAAATACTATGAAAATTGGACTATTTTTTCCTCCGAAGTTTAGGTATCGTGTACTTTTTTGCTTTTTTGAGTTGATAGCACTTTTAGGACGGAAAGTATTAACCCTAAAGTGATGAAATCGTATCTCTCGATGTTTATAGACCTTCAGATGTGGTCCACTCGTTATCGTGTTCTTCACCATTCATTATTCCAATTAAAACTAGTGTGTGAAAATATCTTTCAAATTAAAATCACCGCAACTGTACTGTTCGTTAATAAGTAATAAAGCGACTTTTAAGTACAAGCATCGTCCAATAGAGATTGATTAGTTCTATTTTAGTTATTGCGACCTTAATCTAAACAAGAATAATATGATGTGTTTGTTATGACAAAATTATGAATAAATTAATATAATTATGTAATTATGAGTAAATTAACTAAGCTAAATACAAATTACACTAAACGCAAATTGATGTATTTAATAGATAATAAACACACTAGGATCCCTAGTTCCTATGCAATAATCCTTTTTAACCTTAGTTCTGCAATTTCACAACACGATTGAATTTTGAAGAATCAATATTCCTATTTTATTTAACAATCTTTCTGGAGTAATGTTAAATCTATTCTCATATATGAACCAACTACATTTATTTGACGGATGCGAAAATACAAAAGTCCATGAATTTTTTTGAACAGTTAAAGATTCATATAGAGGATAGTTGTATATTTTAATCTCTATCGGACCCTATGAGGATTTACATTATGTCGAGCCTATTTTCTTTCTTTCGAATGCATAAAATAAACCACCAAATTCATACAATTACCTTGTACAATAATTGTAGAGAAAAGATAAACACGTAAATTATTCAAATTCTAAAACATTTTTTCAATGTCAAATATGTTAAACTAACTATTAAGAATTCATATTATAAGGTTAATCGTTCTCCTAGTACAAAAAAATATAGCTTAACATGTTGTCAAGAAGAAAGTAAAAGATATAAAGGTTGTTCATTACCGAAGAATTCAATGTTAAACTTGTTGGATTTGACCTTGAAGTGTTCTTTGCCTCCTTTTGTAATTAAAGTTTCCACACCCTAATAATTTTTTTATAGTTGGTATTTATATCCTTCTAAAGAGTTCAAAAGATCTCCAAAAATCATGCATATCAATACCCAAACAGAAGTTTCCTTGTTGGAATTGAATTCTGAAAGAAACGGAATTTTTTTCCAATTTGACCTTGGAAGACGCCCAATAGGAAATGGGACGGTCGCCCAAGCATACCAGACAGCCCTTGTAATTGAATTTTAGGGCTTAACGGCCGCCTGGCAGTTGCCAAGTTATAAAAACTTCAAGTTTAGCCATTTTCTTCATTCTTTCTTCCATTTTGGTCTTGCACATTAAATTTCTTCGATTTTCATACTTCATCTTTAATTGAAATGCATATAAATCCCCAAACTTATATCCTTGGCCGATTGATCCTTATTTCTTTTCCAATTGCTTATAAACGGATTCAAAACTTAAATATGATAAAATTAACCCAAGTTAATTAAAATCCAACACTAAAACGAAAAAAAAAAAAGCTTAATATCATCTTGTGGTCCGAATAAACTATTGAATATTTGTAATTTGATCCTCAAATTTGGACTTTTCCATTTTTTCTTGATTTTCTTTTGTTTCTTTCAATTACTCTTTCAACTATTGAGTTTAACCTATATGACATAAAATAACAATTTAGGATATATTTTGTCAAACGAATTGTCAAATATCGATATTTTAAGCCCCGAATAAGCGTATAAAATACATTTATCAATTCTACTCACACATCTCAAGATGTAGGTGGGCGCATTTTTCTTTAGTTTGATGCTAAATGTTAGAATATGACCAAATTCCTATTTAGATTGGGTTTGGTTTGGTTTGTTGGTTGATAAAGGAGACATAAACAATTTTGTCTTGAAAGTTCGGTTGGAAGAGAGATCAAATTTCATCAATGATTGGAAATTTGATTCGAAGGACTTTGGAACGACATAAACGTTTTTGGAAGGTTTGGAACCGAGAATGGTGCCTCCGCACCATGTCACGGCGTATGGGCGTCCAAAGAAGCAAAAATTAATAGGGAACCGGGGCTAGGGCCCCGAGCTTGAGGTGCCATGGTGCCCGTCCCTCTGAAGCGAAGTGGCAACCCTAAGTCACCTGTTCGAGAGGGATCCGATTTTGATCGTGATTCTTGCATTACACTTCTAGTTTGGTGCTAAAACAATCTCTTAATTGATGAACTATCCTAAAAATACACTAATTTAGAGATTACCCACAAGATTAGAAAATAAGATTTTGTTGAATTGTAATTGAATACTGAATAATTGATTTTGATGAGCAAAGTGTTTTTATTCCACACGATATTGAAATTGAATCCAAAGAATTTTGAAAACATCAAAGTTCTATTATTTTTATTCAATAATCACCATGCAAACACGATCAACAAATATATAACTTGGGTTTAAATAGTACAACCTAGGAGGAAGAGATTTCTTTTTATCAAATGAATTGATTTTCCTTATCTAAATTTCTTGGAAATAAAATATAACTAAGAAAACAAGAAGCTAATTAATAAAACTCGGACCCTAATCTAGTGGGGTATTTTCGTGATTATGGCTTAGTAAATTTGATTTTGTAATATATTTGTCCATTCAAAATAAGAAATATAGAGGAAACCTTGACGCTAATCATAAGTGACAGCATAAAAATTTGAGAAAAACAAGCCACGTGTCCCAATATATGTATTAAGTAAAATGTTATTTTACAGTTGAAAACACTAGTTGGGAAACAACATTATTTTAAATTGGAATTCATTCTTATTTAATTTAAAACACATACTGTATATGATGTCAATAGAAATCAACAGACTTCAACTTTTATTCCTTCATTCACTCCTAATTTTGTGTTTTTATAATTTATCCTTCACTTTGTAATTATTGCTACATACAAACTTCAAGTCTTCACTTATTTAGTTCCCATGCCAAAGGTTCCTCTTAGACATTGTACAAAGCTCTGATTCCCTGTATATCATCTGCATCCAAACCCTTTGTGGCACCGGTAGGGATGTAGGCAAACATAATGGCATTCTGAACTGAGCTGTGGTCAAGTCCAAGAAGATGGCCAATCTCGTGAAGAGCGACGGTTTCTAGGTCAGATGCTCCTGGTGCAGCCCCTACGGAGAATCTATCATCTGCGTCGTAGTGAAACCTTCCATTGGTCGGGGCGAAAGCATGAGCAAGTACCCCACCAGGGCCATCGAAGGGTAGTCCATCGCCATGATTGCGCCTATGAAAACCGATAACTAAATCAGCAGCAGCTATATTTTGAACTCGTGAGAATGTGAAATGCGTTGCTGAAGCCCATGTGTTGAATGCTCGTACAACGGGGTTGATTGCAGCAGCAGGTGTATTTGCTTCAAATGCATAGGTGAGGCGTGTTTTCGAAGCTGGCCATCTGGGCTTACCCGGGAAGAAACTGTAATGTGAGACCGTGTGGATGGAGTTGGATACACGAGGATTATGGTCCATTCCTCCAGCTCGCATCCTGCTAGTTCCATTGACGATATCAGGCACCCCACACCGGGGTGTCATCATCTTTGATACTGTTTCAGCATCCAAAATCCCAGTGGCCTTGATATCGTAGTTTATTTGATAGGTTCTGATGGCAGACTCTAGGGCATCGTCGAAATCATCGGAGGTTTCGTTCTTGAAATTAGGATAACTAAGATAACCAAAATTTTCAAGATAGTTTTTTATCTGGTGAAGGCCTTCTGTTTTTTTACCTTTGCGGGAACCTTGAAAATCTTTAAGGAACTCGAATGCTGATGTTTGGCCACCATTAGGCCCTATAATCTTTCTGTGGCTAAGAACAGGAATGGCTAAAGTAAAGATAAAGAGGCATGAAAAGAGCTGAGAAATTTTGGAAGCCATAGTCATGGACAAAGATATCCAAGGTGTTGATCTCAAATAAGTAATGGTGTAGTGCTTAGTATAATTAACGTTTGAATCTATTTATAGACTTGCTTGGAGGGAAAGAGAAATTTTTCTTTCCCAGTGTAATAAAATTAGAATTCAAATTTTCTCAAACCTAGTATTGATGAAAGCAGCTAACTGATTAATTTGAGTAGCTGAATTTATTCATTCATCTGAACATAGAAAACGAAAGAGATACACTTGCAATGTATATATATAGCTAGCTAAAGATGAAAACCAATAAAAGAGTGACAACACATCAATCAAGAAAATCGTACTAACAGAAAATAACAAAAACGTAAGAATGAAAAACACGACTAAAGGGTAAATCAGGTATTTCTGGTAAAGCCACGTTATCAGCATGCTTTCTTCATTCAGCAAGGTTCTTTCTTCATTCAGCAAGGTTCCAGCTTGTTTACTTCACTGATTCTTTCATCCCCCCCTCAAGTTGGAATTGGTGTAAATCACCCAATCCCAACTTGGACAGGAGAGAAGTAAATTGAGGAGAAGCAAGAGGTTTAGTGAAGAGATCCGCAAGCTGAAGATTGGAAGGAACGAACTGAGGAAGGAGAAAACCAGCCTTGTATTGATTCCGGACAACATGACAATCAATATCTAGATGTTTAGTCCGTTCGTGGAAAACAGGATTAGCCGTAATGTGTAACGCAGCCTTGTTATCACACCATAAGGGAATAGGTGTCACCAAGGAAATGCGAAGATCAGATAAAATGTAGGATATCCATAGCAACTCACAGACAGTGCTGCCCATACTTCGATATTCAGCCTCAGCTGAAGATCGAGAGACAGTACTCTGTTTCTTTGTCTTCCAGGGTATTAAGGCTGAACCCAAAAAGATGCAAAAACCAGTGAGCGAACGCCGAGTCTCAAGACAAGAGCCCCAATCAGCATCAGAATATGCCTCCAAAGGAAAAGAATTTGATGCTGGGAAGAAAAGACCTTTGGAGGGACAACCCTTGAGATATCGAAGGAGATGTAAGGCGACATCCCAATGAATTTGACAAGGAGCATGAACAAACTGGCTTAACTGTTGGACCCCATAAGTGATATCAGGTCTAGTTAGATTCAAGTAGAGCAACCTGCCAATTAGCCTCCTGTATCGTTCTGGATCAGGTAATAAGGGACCATCCTCCGGTGACAATTTTGTGCCTTTTGGAATGGGAACAGGAACAGACTTGGCTCCAAGAAGACCAGCATCTCGAATGAGATCTAGAACATACTTCCTCTGGTTAATATACATCCCATCCGCATTACGGGCAATTTCCAATCCCAAGAAATACTTAGCAAAGCCCAAATCTTTGATAGTGAATGCACGATCTAAGTAATGTTTAACATCAATGATATCCTCTTCATGAGAACCTGTGATGAGGACATCATCTACATAGACCAGCAGAAAAAGAGTTCTCTGGGAATGATGTTTGGTGAATAAGCAGTGATCATGAGCAGATTGATGAAAGCCATAATTCTGAAGTTGAGTACATAACTCAGTATTCCACTGTCGAGAAGCCTGCTTTAACCCATATAAACTGCGTTTCAATCTACAAACTTGCCCTGGTAATGATTTGGTATAACCCTCAGGTGGTTGCATATATACCTCTTCTTCCAAATAGCCATGAAGGAAGGCATTGTTAATGTCTAATTGGTGAATAGACCATCCCTTGCCAGCCACAACTGCTAGGAAGAGTCTTACAGTAACTAGCTTAGCAACCGGTGAAAAATTGTCAAAGTAATCAACGCCTTGCATTTGATGGTAACCCTTGGCCACGAGTCTAGCCTTGAACCTATCCACTGTACCATCAGCATGAAATTTGACTTTGTATACCCAACGTGAACCAATCACTTGCTTGTCAGGCGGAAGAGTGGTTAACTCCCAAGTCTGATTTTCTTCCAGTGCATCTAGCTCCTGTTGCATAGCCTTAACCCATTCAACACTTTTGCTGGCTTGATTATATGAAGTAGGTTCCTGTGCAATTGATACATTTGCCAGAAAAACATTGTATGAAGGGTGAAGCTGAGGAGAACAAGTGAAAGGAAAAGTAGATGGAGTATACCCAGAATGATGTGGAGAGACCTTAGTGCAGCAAGAATCAGCATCAGCAATTGGCAGAGCTTGTGCGATATTAACATTTGTGATATAATCTTGGAGCCAGGATGGTTGAGCCTTAGTTCGAGTACTGTGTCGAATAGTAAATATGGAAGAGTCACTGATAGGTTGGTTTTCTGAGAAAGGAACCTGTATGAGGGGTACAGGGTTCGAATTATTGTCAGAAGAAAGGGAAGAATCCTGACATGGTTCTGGTGAAGGTAAAACGTGCAGTGGAGACGAATCAATACCTTTCCTCAAAAGTGGCAAGTCTTGATCCAGATCAGATGGGTTAAAGAAAGGTAAAGTAATATTGGATTCATGAGATTGAGTACCCTTGAAGGGAAAAATAGATTCAAAGAATTCTATGTCCCTGGAAACGTGTAGCTGTTTAGTGTCAACATCAAACACTTTGAAACCCTTTTGACCAGGACTATATCCGAGGAAAACACACTTTTGAGATCTGGAGTCAAATTTATGTTTGTGTGGTCTAGTGTTAGCTATATAACACAAAGAACCAAAGGTTTTAAACATGGAATAATCTGGTCTGTGGCCAAATAATATTTCAAAGGGTGTTTTCCAACTTAGAACTTGAGTAGGAAGTCTATTAATAATAAAAGTGGCCATTAACAAGGAAAATGTCCAAAAATTTTTTGGTAGGTAAGATTGGAACATCAAGGCACGAGCTATTTGAAGCAAATGTTTGTGTTTACGTTCCACCACCCCATTTTGTTGAGGTGTATAGACACAGGATCGATGATGAAGGATACCAAACAACTGAAAAATTTTCTGGCATTCATGACTGAGAAATTCAGTCCCATTATCTGTCCTGATACACTTGACCTTTTTATTGAACTGTGTTCTAACCATTCGAAAAAAATTGTCCAAGGTTTGTGCAACTTGTGTTTTATGTACAAGCAGGAAAGTCCAAGTGGAACGACTAAAATCATCAACTATGGTAAGCATATAAGGTGTGGCAGTTAGAGAGTATTGTCGATATGGTCCCCAAATATCAACATGGATAAGGTCAAAAGTAGAAAGTGTATGTATGGTACTGATGGGAAAAGAATTTCGCTGTTGTTTGGCTTTGTAACAGATCTCACAGTGTTTAATCAAGTCTAATTTCTGTGGGTGATAATTAATAAAATCAAGGTATTTCATTGTGTGAAAAGAGACATGGCCAAGTCTGTTGTGCCACTCAAGAAATCGATCAGTAGATAGAGAATTAGAAATGTTATTAATATCGAAAACTTGATTACATGAACCAGTAAAAGTTGGAGAACTAGATTTAAGCAACAATTTTTAACTACTTCCATCTTCTTGGAAAAGAAAACTAGATTCATCTAACAAATATAATTTCCCTACAAGCCTGCCAACAGCCAATACCTTTTCATTCTGCAGGTCCTGCAATAGACAGAAGTTAGGATAGAAAACAAATTTAAGGCTGGCTGTTTGTGTGATCTTTGGTACTGACAAGAGATTAAACTTAAAACTGGGTACATATAGTGCGTTTGTTAGATGTAAGTTCTGGTTCAATTTGACATTCCCTATGTGATTGACAGACTTGTTGGTTCCATCAGGTAAGCAAATAAGGGTAGATTGAGTAACTGGAGTCAATTTTGTCATTAAGTTCAAATCAGTACAAATGTGGTTGCTGGCTCCTGTATCAATTATCCAGGTTCCTGGTTTCATATGGTCAAGTGCAGTAAAAAACGAGTGATATGAACTCATACCTGCATATTCTCTGATGTGTGCAAAATTCACCTTATTTTCAGCTTCCATCAGTCTCTTTCCTCTCAAGGCTTTTAGTACTTCCTATGTAACCAGATTTGCTAAGTCTGCAGATGCTGTGTTATCCATTTCCCTGTTTTGATTAGCCTTGTCATCTTCAAAATCCAGTGGTGTGTCAACCATATTAGCTGAGAAACGTCAATCTCCAAAATTTCTAGGTCTCTGTTCCTTTATTGTTTTGTACCATTCTGGGTAACCTATCAACTTGAAACAACCATCCCTAGTATGACCTTTCGTGCTACAATGATCACAGTGATATAATTCTTTTCCATTTCCAAATCGTCTGTTATTTCCTCTCCCTGAGGCATATCTTATAGCATTCCTGTTACATCCTCCTCTGTTTCCATTGTCTTTCCTGTACTCCATGGATCTAATTAACATAGCTGAATTTTCATTTGAATCAGGAAAAATATTGTGAACCTCTCTCTGTTTTTCAACCTCAACACCATCGAATATGCCTTATTCACCGAGGGAAGTAGATCCAACACTAGCACCTGATTCGTTATATGATCAAACGTATCATTTAATCAGAAATTGTATCAACTGATTGGAAGTAGTTAGATCTGAGATTTCCTTAGATGCTGAACAAGTGCAGGTGGGAATTGGCATTAAACACATTAATTCATCCTAGAACTTCTTCAATTTAGTGTAATATTTTTCAACAGTTAAAGTTCCTTGCGAAATACTACTGATCTCTCTTTGTATCTGATATAGCATTGGTCCATTACAATCACCATACCTTTCCTTTAGTTCTAACCATAAATCCTTTGCTGATTTAGTATATATGAATGCTTCAACAATATCTTTTGCAATTGAATTTAATAACCACGATCTTATCATACAATCTACTCGGATCCATTGCTCGATTTTAGATGGATTTTCTGTAGGTTTATCACAGCTTCCATCAATGAAGCCCAGTTTCATCTTAGCTCCTAATGCTATGATGATAGATCTGCTCCAACTAAGGTAATTTCTTCCTGTAAGTGCCGAAGTAACTAATATCATACCTGGATGGTCTGAATTTTGAAGATCCAATGGATCTCTATTCGAATACTCCTTCTCCGCCATTTCTTCTTCATTTTCTGATCCGGATGCATTTTGTGCCATCCTTTCTTCAGCTATTTAATAGGTCTCTAAAAATTTTGATTTCAACTCTGCTCTGATACCATGATGAAAGCAGCTAACTGATTAATTTGAGTAGCTGTATTCATTCATCTGAATATTGAAAACGAAAGAGATACACTTGCAATGTATATATATAGCTAGCTAAAGATGAAAACCAATAAAGGAGTGACAACACATCAATGAAGAAAAAACGTACTAACAGAAAATAACAAAAACGTAAGAATGAAAAACACGACTAAAGGGTAAATCAGGTATTTCCGGTAAGCCACGTTATCAGCATGCTTTCTTCATTCAGCAAGGTTCTTTCTTCATTCAGCAAGGTTCCAGCTTGTTTACTTCACTGATTCTTTCAAGTATCATATGGTTGGGAAAATACCAAACCCAGTTTAGGTTTTGGCTGGCCTATAAACCCTCCATAAACTTGAAAATAAATAAATAAAAATTGGAGCAATATGATATGATATATTTGTTTCTCATTGTTTCAAAGCTCTTGTTTTCTATACATTCATTTTTAACCACACATTCACACACAAAAAAATATATATATTTTTACTTATATTTTTACCACATTCTCTCCAAATAATAGTCATTTAAAGCAATATTTTTTCAGGAAAAAAAAAAAAAAAAAAGCCATCAAACAAGGGCATAATTCGGTGTCTAACTATTGACTTCTTGCTAATATGTTTGTGGGCTTCAGTTTACTAAATATTAGGAATTCAATGGATCTAGATAACATGTGAAGCCAATGGTTTAATTCGCGAAATTAATGATTATTACTTGCCAATAAATTATTTTGAAACCATGTTGTACGTTTAGCATTGAGTAAGACTTTCCATGCTATATCTCTAAAAGTAATATATACGTGTTTGTAAAACGTGATTTGAGTGTATATTATATAATTTAAACAATAACTGTTGAGAGGAAAAAATAATACAAAGATTTAAATGAAAAACTCTAAGAGCATCTCCTATGCACTCTTTAAATGTATAACTCTTCTATATAATGTGTTCAACTTTGAAATTAAGCTCCTATATACTCCTAATTTAATCTTTGAAAATAATTCCATTTAAAAATTTCAAGTTTAAATATTTGACTTCTCGTAATATTGATGTTATATTTGAATATTTTTAGTCATTGATATATTTATAAAATATACAAGTTAAAAAATGAAGTAAAAAGTAAGTGGTTATTGGGAAAGTTAAAATGAGGAGATAAAAATGAAGAGTTTGCTAGAGCGTGACAAAAAAAAATTATTCTTTAAATTTAAACTTAAAGGCACGTGATTTTATAAAAAAAAAAAAATGATTTGCTTGGAAATGTTGTGACTTTTTGAAAAAAAAAAATTGACATATTCGCAAATATAGAGACATTACACGTTATTAAAAATTATTATAGTTATTTTGAGTCTCCCAATTAACTAAACCTCAAGATGACCCATGAATCTACATAGTAAGAAAATCGATTTATTATATACTTGCGAGACTATAAAGGATTACCTATGAGTCTACCATGTAGTTCCACCTTTGGCCATACCTATATCAAACTCTTACATCCCTCGTGGAGAAAAACAAAAAAAGTTTGGAGATGTGGATTTTAAAAGATGACAACAAAAGATGTTGTTTATCTTACTACTTTAAATTTGGAAAAGTTCCTAAAAGAAAGGGCTATTGCTGTACAAGAAGGAAAAAACAATCGCAATTCGATTATTGTGTTAGATGCATGGAAGCATTCACATTTCCTTTGCAAAAATTATATCCTAAATGGATTGGACAATACGCTTTATGGAGTGTATAGTTTAATGGACTCAGCCGTGGATCTATGGGATTCGTTGGAAAAGAAGTACATGACCAATGATGTCAGAGTAAAGAAGTTCATTGTTGGCAAGTTTTTGGACTACAAAATGGTAAACTCCATGACCTTGATAAGTCAAGTACAAGAACTTCAAGTTCTACTTCATGATATACATGCTGAGAAGATGGAATTGAGTGAGTACTTCCAAGTTGCAGCCATCATTGAGAAACTCCCTCCTATATGGAGAGATTTTAAGAACTATCTCAAGCTTAAATACAAAGAGATGAATTTAGAGGAATTGATAGTTCGATTGAAGATCCCAGAAGACAATAGAAACACTGAAAGAAAATCTACTGTTCAACTTGGAGCAAATTTTGTTAAAACTGGTTTGAAAGTTGTCAACAAGAAACGAAAGATTTCTGGTGTGGTACCAAAAATAGATAACTCCAAGAATGCCAAGAAGTTTAAAGGCAATTGTTACAATTGTGGAAAAATTGGACATCGTTCTAGTAAGTGTCGAAAGCCTAAGAAGAACGCACAAACAAATGTGGTTGAAGGAGACACCTTTTTTGAAGGGATACAAGAGATGAATTTTTCAACGATTGTTTCAGATTATAATAATGTTGGAAATTCAAGGGAATGGTAGGTTGATACTTGTGCTACCCATCACATTTGTGCAGACATGACTATGTTTTCTAACTACAAAGAGTTAAACGAAGAACAACTTTTTATGAAAAAATCTGCGAGTTCTAAAGTTGAAAGACAAGGAAAAGTTACTTTGAAAATGACATCCGGTAAAGAACTCGTCATCAACGATGTTCTACATGTACCGGACATTCGTAAGAATCTTGTATTCGGTCTCTACTTTGCAAAAATGGCTTTAAACTTGTATTTGTATCCGATAATTTGTACTTACTAAGAATGAGATGTATGTTGGTAAATGATACTTATGTGATGGAATGTTAAAAATGAACGTTCTTACAATTGCACCAAAACAAAACATTATGAATAAAACTATGAATTATACTTATATGCTTGAGTTGTCTTGTTTATGGTATAGTTGATTAGGACACGTCAATTGTAAATTTATGTGCAAACTTATGAATCAAAGTTTAATTCCGACACTTAAGATTGATCCTAGTCATAAGAGTGAAGTATGTATTGAAGCAAAGTTGTCCAAAACACCTTTTCACTCAATTCAAAATAACATGACACCTTTAGAGTTAATACATAGCGTTATATGTGACTCGAAAGTTATTCAAACTAAAGGCGGTACGAAATACTTTATAATTTTTATTGATGACTGTACAAAGTCTTGTTATGTCTTTCTACTACGAAGTAAAGATGAAGCCTTAGATGTAAACGAATAAAAAGTTATCATAGTGATAGATGTGGTGAATACGGGGTATTGTTTGAAGAATATTGTTCTGAACATGGAATCATTTATCAAATAAAGGCACCTTACTCACCTTAATCAAATAGTGTTGCTGAATGAAAAAATAGAACTCTTAAAGAGATGATGAACTAAATGTTGACAAGTTCGGGTCCACCTCAGAACTTGTGTGGGGAAGCTACTCTATTAGTAAATAACATTCTTAACAAGATATCCCTTAAGAAAATGAAAGAAACTTCATATGAATTATGGAAAGGTCATCCTCCTTTTCATTCATACTTGAAAGTGTGGAGTTGTTTGACTAAGGTTGAAGTACCTAAGCCTAAACAAGTGAAAATCAGTCCGACGACAATTGATTACATATTTACTAGGAACACCAATAATAGTAGTACATATTGTTTTCGTGTGCATAAATCTGAAATACAAGATGTACATGAAAAAAAATAATTGAATCGAGAAATGCATCATTCTTTGAGAATATTTTTCCATCAATAAAGTGCTACAAAATGAAACAATGTAAAATTAAGCCATAATTCAAACATTATTAACAACAATTAGTCATGTTTTGTGGCGGAATAAGTGTAGAAAAATGCACTTATCACATCGGAACAGTTTTATCAGTGTTACTCCACAATTGGGCTTCCAATTCAAGGACGAAATGCAGATATTTAACTACTTTGAGTGTTAATGAAAATCCTCTCAATGGCATTCTACCAGTTTACATTGGAAATCTGTCCACTTCTCTTCAATATCTTTATGCTTATAAGTGTGATATCCCGAGCAGCATTCTAAATTAAATTGGCAACTTGACCACAGGTTTTTATACCCAATAAATCCTGAGCAATGATGTTAAATCGATGATCGATAATTTATATCAACACCTTAATGATGGCTGGACACGGAAAGAACTTGGGGCCATTAGAAGCAACTTAATTAAATTAGTATTGCTCATCATCCAACACTCGTAGATCGCCTAAATTATTTAGTTGGCCCATTTATTCTTAACATTAGCCCTTTTGTTGGATGCTCAATACTTTGGCGATCTAATTAACCAATTTGTATAAGCAGTAGCCGTGTGGCCTGTGTGTGTTCAATGGACGAAAAATGGCGAGGTAGTCGTTCTTGGTGGTTCTTTTGAGAGTTCAATCAGTGCACTTCCTTTCTTCCTCCCTTTTTGATATTCCTACGACCATTTCCTTCCTTTGAAGGGGTGAAAACTAGTGGTAACCAGATTGTTAAAGTTGTGTGTCAGAGCCTCCTTGATTGATGTTTGTTTGGTTGATTAAATTGAGTTTCGATTAAAGTTTCTCAAAGATTTCTGCAATAAATGGCATCTAAGCACATGGTGATGAGAAATCTACAATTTTTGTTGGGGGGGATGGCTGGAACATGACTAGCAATGAAGCAGAAAATTGACAAAAAAACAGAGGCTAAAACTGTCCCATTTATATTCATCTCAACCGAACCTGAATTGTGATTTTCGACAAATTCAGAAGTCAATAGGTGAATTTGAGGGAAAATTCAAGATCAGTATGTGGAGGTGCAATTGGGTAGTCGGGGATGGCGCATACGGTGGTGTGTGGAACCAATGTGCATCTGTTGGCACGTGAGGATGTTTTCGGTGAATGTTTGAATAAACAGTTTATTCCTGGCGACTAGGCAGACTATGGTGTTGTTGGATTTAAGTTTCGGGCAATACGATGAAAATTGGACTATTTTTTCCTCCGAAGTTTAGGTATCGTGTACTTTTTTGCTTTTTTGAGTTGATAGCACTTTTAGAGGGTGGCCTGTAGGATCTGTTATGATGGTAGTCGGTACCAGACCTCTGAGAAAAATTCACCGAGGTTTGATCAAGATTAATTCGTGCCATCTCATTTCTTACTGTGTTGAGATGTTCCAGTCTACTTTCAAAGGTCATTAGTATTGATTGGAGTTCTCCCCGTGTGATGTTATCTTTGCTGTTGATCTGAACAATGATTGGTGTGTACTCTTCATCCAGACCTACCAGAACCTAAGTAACCAAGTCAGAATGAGGAATAGCTTTGCCAGCAATTTCAAGGTTGTTTACCAGCATCTTAACTTTGTTCAGGTATTGATCAATACTTATAGCCCCTTTCCTTCATTTTCGAAGTTCACCAGTAAGAAATGTGATCTTGGATCTGTTCTGAACTCCATAACTTTCCTTCACCGTTGTCCAAAGTTCACTTGACTTCCTTGCTCCCATTACCCTCATAGAAATATTCGGAATTATAGATGAGTAAAGCTAACCCATTAGTAGTTGGTCTGTTGACATCCACTAATTGTACTCAGGATTCTTGGTCATTTCAAAGCTGGTTCCAGCTTCACCAGTAATTTGAGTTCCAATGAATTCTGGAGGACACATCTTTGTCACCAGAATGTAGCCTTCAGGGTTGTGTCCCCGAATAATGAACAGTATCATGGTCTGCCATAGAAGGAAATTGTTTTTTTCAAGTTTAACTGATACTACTTGGGTTAAATTCATACCAAAGGGCGAGAGAAGATTGTTCCCTTGCATTGGACCAGTGTTGCTGCTTGAGACGAATGCAGGGGCAAAGTTTGCATCAGTATTTTGTGGGGCGTTGGCCATTGTTTTGGCTCTGATACCAAGTTGGAAATGCAAGGTAATTGAAGGATAATTCAACTCACATTATCTTGCTTCAGCATTGTGCTAGTATAAATAATTACAGCAAGAATGTTCTAGATGGTTAGGTCCTTGAATTAACGAGGCCGTTAAAATCTATTTACAACAGAAAGGTAGTGGCAGCATTTGGAGTGTAACAGAATTTAGACATCAAGGATTGATGCTGGCGGATAGGCTGATGACAAGGCTGCTGATTGGAATCAAATACTCAGCTAATCTTGACAAACCATGCCATACTACTGCAACTGAAAAACAAGAGCAAAAACACACTTTGAGTTGTACTTATTCTGGTTGTGAGTTTGGCGCTGATACTTTCTGTGATCTTTGCATATGCATTTGTTAAACATCCAAGGAAGGATAAGGCTAGAAATAAAGTAGACATTTTTGCCATTGGCGCAACACAATTGAGAGTTTCATATTACAAAATATTTGAAGCAACTAATGGCTATAGCGAGAGCAATTTGCTTGGTACCAGAAGCTTTGGATCTGTCTATAGAAGGATTCTTAAAAATGGGAAGGACGTGGCTCTAAAAGTGTTCAATTTGCAACTACAAAATGCATTAAACAGTTTTAATGTAGAAAGTGAAGTATTACGCTACCTTCCCCACAGAAATCTCTGTAAAGTGATAAGTTCTTGTTCGAATCTGGACTTCAAGGCCTTGGGAATTGAATACATGTCAAATGGTAGCCTTGAGAAGTAGTTGTATTCACATAACTACGACTTAGATATGAAGCAGAGAATGAACATAATGATGGATGTTGCAGCCGCATTGGAATATCTCTACCACAGTTATCAACACCTACAATTCATTGTGATTTAAAGCCAAATAATGTACTATTGGATGAAGATATGGTTTCTTAACACTATTACTCTTGCAACATTGGGTTATATTGCACTAGGTAGTTGAAATTTGAAGGAAATTGAATTAAGAATTACTGATAATCTGAGAGGAAGAAAGCTTTTATCATAGAACTTAATTAAATTGAGTACAATACAGTGGTTTTTAAATATACAAAGCTTGGAGTGATGAGCAAGTTAAAAGAGTGGAAAAGCACGTAAAGAATCAATATTGTTACAACAACAACATGTGGTCCCAACACTCAGCAATTGATCATGGCAGTACATGTCCACACCTGAGGAGATATAATTTGATATGATTTGTATTTTAACATCCTCCCTTAAGCTGGAGTTTATTACTTAACTCCAAGCTTGTCTGGGCAAGAGGTTTGGTTATTAAATCTGCTGTTTGATTAGATGAAGGAATGTATTGAATTTTCAATTTCCCTTCAAGCACTTTATCTCTGACAAAGTGTATATCTAGCTCAATATGTTTAGTTCTAGCATGATAGACTAGATTGGAGGCTAGAGCGCTGGCACTGAGATTATCACACCATAAGATAGGAGATGAAGTAGGTTGTAGCTTGATTTCCTTAAGTGAAGACTCAATCCAGGTAATTTCAGCAGAAGCTTGTGCTAGAGCTCTGTACTCTATTCAGCACTCGACCTTGACACAACTTGTTGCTTCCTTGAAGACCAGGCCACTAAGGTGTCTCCTAGATACACACAGTAGCCGGTTGTCGATCTTCTGTCATTCGGGTACGATGCCCAATCTGCATCAGCAAAATCGGTAACATCTATTCCGTCATTCCTTTGTATCTAAAGACCTTGTTCGATTGTCCCTTTCAACTATCTAAAAATTCTCTTTACTGCTTTCCAGTGCACATGTGAGGAAGATTGTAGAAATTGGCTCAGCTTGTTAACTGAAAATGTTATATCAGGTCATGTATGTCTAAGATATTGCAGGCCTCCTATTACACTTCTATACAGAGAGGGATTCACCATTTTCTCTCTTTTATCTATGGAAAGACCTTTGCCTATTGTCATAGGGGTTGCACACGGCTTAAGATGCTCAAAGTTAAACCTTTTTAACAAGTCTTTTATGTACTTAGTCTGGGTAAGGTGCTTTCCTGACTAATATCTCCTTACTTCAACTCCCAAAAACTAATGCAATTCACCCATGTCCTTCAGTGCGAACTGAGTGTTAAGTCCTTCAGTGTAAACGTGACATTTTGTGATCATTCCCAGTTATCACAATATCATCTACAGATACCAAACAGAAAATGACTTGCCTTTGATTCATGTAGAAGAAAAGGGAATTGTCTGCCTTAGATTTGAAAAACTTCCAGTCTAACAATGTTCCTTTTAGCCTTTCATACCACGCCCTAGGTGCTTGCTTGAGTCCATAAAGCGCCTTTTCAAGCCTGCAGACAAAGTTAGGATAGGCCTTGTCAATGAAACCATCTAGTTGATTCATGTAGATTACTTCGTTTAGCTTTCATTCAAGAAGGCATTGTTGATATCCACTTGTCTAACACTCCAGTCTCTTGAGACAGCAATTGTAAGGATTATTCATAGAGTAGATGCTTTTATTATTGGACAAAAAGTTTCGTGATAATCAACGCCTGAAGTATGCAAGAAGCCCTTTGCAACCAGCCTGGCTTTGTACTTTAACACATTACCTGTTATGTCACGTTTGAGCTTGAACATCCACTTGTTTCCTATCACTTTCTGATTACCAATGGTGGCACAAGCTCCCATGTCTTGTTTCTAATTAGAGCTCTATACTTATCCTCCATGGCTTTTCTCCAATTTTTGTTTGACAATGCTTCAGTAACATCATTAGGTTCAGTGCTGTCTGGTTCCATTCTATATTCTTTACATTCTGTTGAGTAGACTTTAGGTTTAAATATACTAGCTTTACTCCTGGTAACCACAGGATGTTAAACAACCTGTCCACTTGATTCTGCAGCTTCATCTTGATTTGACTCTCTTGTTGGTTCTACCTGAGTACTTTCAGATTCTAATTGATCTTCCCTTTGAGTATGTTCATTGCTCATTTGTGAGTATTCATCTACTTCAAGTGCATTATTTTCAGACACTACAGGTTGATCTAGCCTGTGAGGTACTGTAGAATGAGTAGCACTTATATGAGTTGTATCAGTTGAATCAAGGTTTAGAAAGGTGTGAAGGGGTGAAAAATGGACTCTGGTTTCTGATTTTGTGGACTATTGTTTTTGTTGAGAAAGGTTGACTTGAATGGAAAATCCTTTTCATTAAAGACTACATGTCTGGATAGGTAAATTTTCCCAGTAGCACTGAGACATTTGTAGCCTTTGTGAGAGTTGCTAAACCCAGGGAACACACACTTAGTAGAGTGAAAACTGAATTTATGATCTCGATAAGGTCTTAAACAAGGAAAACAGGCGCATCCAAAGACTTTGAGAGAATTAAAATCTATTTGTTCCCTGTTTAGAACTTGAGAGGGTGACTTCATTTTTTAGAGTAGGTGGAGGTAACTTGTTGATAAGATAGGTGGCTGTGTGAAAAGATTTCTACCAATAGTGCAGGGGCATGCTAGCTTGGGCAACGAGAGTTAGGCCGGTTTCAGTTATATGTCTGTGTTTTCTTTCAACTCTTCCATTTTGAGCTAAGGTATATGGACAAGAGAGTCTCATTTGAATGCCCGATTGTTGAGCTAATTGAGTAAATGACCTCAATTCACCTCCCTAATCTGATTGAAGAGATTTTATTCTTCTGTCAAATTTGTTCTCAACCAGAATTTTGAATTGGATGAAGGAATTTAAGGGTTCAGACTTATTTCTCAAGGGGTATATCCAAGTATACCTACTGTAGTCATCAATGAAGATGATGTAATACTTAAAGCCAGAGGTAGACTGTATAGGTGCAGGGCCCCAAACATTAGTGCGTATTAAGTCAAGAGGTGCTGAAGCGTGTGAACTGGACAAATTGAATGGCAGGGAATGAGATTTGCCTAATTGGAAAGCATCACAGAAGTGTTTCATTGACATCGAGTTTTTCATTACAGATTCTAAGCACTTGCGACATTACAGGAATAGTAGGATGTCCAAGCCTCACGTGCCACAGTTTAAGTTTAGAATCACGCTCTGTGGCACTACTGGACTCAACAATAAGGACTTAGGAATTAAAATTATTTGAATGAACTAACTCTGGATAGGAAGACTCTTTAACTTGATTTGGTAGCTCAATTTGATACAACCCATGTATAAGCTTCCCTTCCAGCAGCACTTCCTTCGTCCCTTTGACAGCACAAAAATTAGGATGAAATTCCATGAACAAGCCATTATCAGAAGTTAACTGTGACACACTTAGCAGATTTTTCTTGATAAAAGGTGCCAATAACACATTTTTGAGAATCAAGGACCTATTATTCTGTGTACTCAAGTGATTTGTGCCAATGTGGGATATGTGAAGTTTATTACCATTACCAACAGCTAGTTTTTCCTTACTACCATACTGATGTGCCTCAATCAGATTCTCCTTTTCAGCAGTGACATGGTTGCTTGCACCCGAGTCTGCAAACCATGCTGGATCTGTAACAGTCCTTGATGAGGCTAGAAAAGCAGCAGGTTCTGAGGAGTAGCTTTGATAATTTTGATCAGGTTTGGTACCCATATACCTTTCATCGTATCATCGTAACGATTTAAGCACCTTGCTACTGAATGGTTGATCATTCCACATATCTGGCATGGTCCTTTACTTGTTATTAATCTGCCTCCTCTTCCTCTGTATCTTCCTCCCCTATAGTTGTAACTTCTTCCACCATAGTTGTTTCTTCCTCCTCTGTTAGTACTAGCTCTGTTAGTGAAGTTTGCTAAGGCTTGAGTCAAGTTGATTGAGGCAAGGCCATTTTTCAAAGCACTGAGGTGTTCGACTCTACTTTCATAAGTCATGAGTACAGATAGCAATTCATGCCATGTCATAGTTTCTCTGCTATTGATTTGAACAACAATAGGAGTATAGTCTTCATCTAAGCCAGCCAGTACTTGAGTAATATGGTCACTTTGAGGAATGATCTTCCCAGCAATTTCCAGATTGTCTGCTAGCTGCTTGATAGTATTGAGGTATTGATCAATACTCATTGATCCTTTCCTAGTCCTCTGAAGTTCACTGGTGAGGAAGGTGACTCTTGACTTGTTCATAGCTCCAAAGCTTTCCTGAACAGCTTTCCATAGATCATAGGAGGTTGATGATCCCATGACTCTCATGGCGATCTCCGGTGTCATTGACGAATATAACCAACCCATCAATAGTCAGTTAGTCGACATCCACTTCCTGTATTCAACATTAGGTTTCATCTCAACAGTAGTTCCAGCTGAACCAGTAGTTTGTGTTGCTAGAAACTCTACTGGACAACCATTAGTTCCATTGATGAAGTTTTCAAGATTATGACCTTTGATGATTGGCATAATCATGTTCTTCCACAAAAGAAAATTATTCCGGTCCAGCTTCACTTGTGGAACTTGAGTGAGACTGATCCCAGAAGACGGTAGCTGATTTCCTCCCAACATTGAAGGCATCAACGTACTGGTGGTTTGTTGAGCTGAAGGCGTATTATCGTTTGTTCCGGTGTTAGCCATTGATGGCCCTGATACCAAGTTGAAATTTGTAGGAAATTGAATTAAGAATTACTGATAATCTACGAGGAAGAAAACTTTTATCATAGAACTTAATTAAATTGAGTACAATACAGTGGTTTTTAAATATACAAAGTTTGGAATGATGAGCAAGTTAAAAGAGTGGAAAAGCACGTGAAGAATCAATATTGTTAAAACAGCAACATGTGGTCCCAGCACTCAGCAATTGATCATGGCAGTACACGTCTACAACAGAGGAGATATAATTTGATATGATTTGTATTTTAACACAGGTGAATCTTCTATATTTTCTCTCTCTCAAATTTTTATTTTTTCAAAGAAAATAAGACGAAATTCTCAATTTGATTGTAGAATATGGATATGAAGGAGTAGTGTCAACTAGCTGCGATGTATACAGCTACGGTATCATGTTGATGGAAGTGTTTACAAGAATGAAGCCAAGAGATGAAATGTTTTCCGGAGATTTGAGCCTAAGAAGCAGGGTAAATGATAATGTGCCAAATGCCGTTTTTCAAATAATAGATTCCAATTTATTAAGATCAGATGAATAACACGTACCTGAGAAGTTGAATTGTTTATCTTTGGTTATGGTATTGGCTTTGAACGGTACGATGGGATCACAAAAGGAGAGAATTAACGTGAAAGATGTGCTTGCAACATTCAAGAAGATCCAATCTCTGCTCCTTGCATGTTACACAGAGACATGAAAAATGGCTTTTTTCTGTGCCAAAGAGGAAATTGTGGATCTTCATAGCTTTCTTAATTTTCAAATTTTTGGATTAGATCTACTAGTACTCTGTATTATATTGCTCTTGTACCATTATATAACCATCGAGATATGAAATTTGGTTCAAGAATTTTTCACTTCATGTTTCATAAATGAATTAATTTAACTGAATCAATCTCTTCTCCCTCCAATTGCACAAAATTTTATATTTCTTTCCCCACTAATTCAATCACAATAGAAACTATCTAATTTTCACAATAGCACGAGCATAAGGATTTATATGTAACACACTAAAACCGGAGAAAAATACGGGACACTAAAAGACAGATTTATTTACGATTGAAAATGTTGTTACTAACAGAAAGTGTCTCTTTCACGCTCCAAACCTCTAGATACACCAATGCACTACATTGAAACCTTGAAAAATAAATGTTAGATAAATTAAGAACCCCATCTAAAAAATATAATTTTCAAGTGCAACTCGGGCCAGTGTTCTAAATTTGTAACATATTCCTGAGTTTCGCAACCCCACAAATTACAAATTCTATTCCTTCGAGTGTCATATACTTCAACTAAACTGATGCAGCGGAGTACATATAATGGAACGAGCAACACTAATTGGAGAAAACTCAAAAGTCTTCAATTTTATCAAAATATCAACTAAGAAACCGCGAAGAATTGTTGTGTATTTAGGGATGGCAACTTAGGTTCATGCTTGGCTCATTCTCAAGGGCCGAGCTAAGCTCACCCACGATCGCTCCAATTTATTTTTTAAATTTCAAAAACCTTCCTCCTTTTTTGGGGCTTGGTACCTACTACTTAAGTTTTGAGTAGACTGAGTTAAATTTTACATGAACAATTTATTACGTGTTCAAATTTTTTTTTTTTTTTTTTTAAATTGATTAAAATGACAAACTATGACAAACTTAAATATCCTGATTAGATACAATTTAAACATATTAATTTTGGACTCGATACTTGACATTTTACGGGTAACCTTTATACACATTTAAACTTTTTAATATGTCTTCTTTGGATCGTGATCTGAACTCGGATAAAACCTGACTACCTGCATTAAAAAAACTCTGATGCTACAATACTAATCGAAGGTGTTAGTTGATCACGTGTTATGACAAAACCAACTGGATATTTACGTTCACCATGTCTCCAAAAATCAAGTCAGTTTAATCCGATTGCATTAGCTGACCCTACGGTTTTAAGCATATGATGACTAAAATATCTAGCTAATTATGCAGGTATTTCATGTGTAGTTACATACAATGTACGTAGATTGTGGGGGAGGAGATATACTAGAGCCTACATTAGTTGTTTCATCCCCAACAACTGTGAATCAATTAAGTAATCGTTGTTGTATTGGTTCAAAATGGGTAGTAGATAAGGGTGTGGGGGGTGTCCGTCTAACATCTTAGTGCATACAATTCATATATTTCAGTTAAAATACTCTCTAAATTATAATAAGCAATTGGAGCATCAAAATCTAATGCATTTAAAATTTTGTATAGAACAATTCTTATACCCTTTAAATTATATATAGGGTCCATTACACCAGTTAAAGGTAATAACATAAGTAAGTTTTCCCAATAATTTTAAATTTTGTTTCCATCACATATAATATATTACTAAAATCAGGATCAATTTTATATTCATTAAAAGTTAATACAATATGATAATTCAAGCACTTTAGAATTAATATGTTAATATACTGCCAATAATATATTGGTAGCATCATAAAAAACTGTGAAAAATTCTAATTTTATAATGCAAATTTTTAGTCATAATTTTGTAAATCATAGCCGAATCATGTGTCTAAAAGTACAAAATTCAGTAATAAGTGGTTCGTATCTTAACAAGATTTTAGCGATATATAAGTTTAGTTTCACCTATGACCCACGATGATTACAAATTTAGCTTGTATTGAATGTTCAACACGAAACTCTTCAACAGTTTATTTTTTAGTAAGTGATATTATAATATATACTAGTACATACCTAGTTGTTCTATTAATCTTTACGCTAATATGTTTCATTGCATCTTGCACGATTAAATTAAATGTATGACAAACACAATGAAAATGAAAAAGAAAACCACCAAAATATGGATAAAGAGTTGCATTATTGAAAGTAAAACTATGAATTTTAATTTCATAATAACATTAAGCCCTTATTTGATACTCATTTTTCCCAAAATATATTTTTATCTCTTCCTTTCAATTATACAATTTTCAATAAAATAATATTACATGCAAACATAAAATTTTTCCTTATTTTTGAAGCAGACATTCTCTTTCGATCTACTATTTCAAAATGTATTCTTACTATAAAAATGGAAAACAAAAATGCTCTAAATATATTATTAGCATTATGAGGAAACTTGATTATTTCAAAAGCAATTATTTTTTTGGAATTACTTGCCGTGAGTTTATGTAGTGAGCAATTGAAGCTGTATAATCTTTTTTTATTAATACTTTTACATCGGTCTAATGTGATTGATATGACTCCACCATATTTTTGTAAATCACGTATTAGTTTATTTTTGTTATATTGAAATAATTAACACAGTCAGAACGAAGAGTAGTTCTACTTACTGAAACGTACCTTATTTGAAGATAATCTTGTACGAATTAGGTGAAATATTTATTGTCTACTATATTAAATGGCTTCTCAGCCCTGGCTACTAATTTGACCATTCTCTCACGACATCTTTCTCGTAAATAAATATATGTTTTTAGTGTACTCTAGTACCATGAGAATGAGAACCAAAATGGAGTTGTGTTTGTGTGATGACTTATAACTCCATGTTTGGTCAAACATTTCTTGTGATACCGATCTAGGTGGATAGATCCGATACCCTTTTGCTAATTTTATTTGGCAATACTTACGTACTGCTTTGGATTCTAAGTTTCCATCTACTAGAAAATCCATGGATACCAATTTAAAGCATTCTCAACATTTAACAGTTTATTTTATTTTATTTTTCGCTTAACTAGTTTAGGTGGATAGTTCTGATGCCCTTTTGCTAATTTTATTTTGCTAATTTTATTTGACAATACTTACACACTGCTTTGGATTCTTAGGGGTTGTTCTCTTCGTGTTTCAGTTTTCAGTTTTGAATTTTGAATTCACTTTGTATTTTGTGTTTTGAGTGTCTGTTTTGAAATTGTTGAAAATGCGTTCTTGTTGTCAAAAATTGTTTCTGAAAACATAAAAATGGAAAACACGTTTACTTTGGCATTTTGAGAATATTTTTTTATAATATTTTATTCAAGAAATCTAATTATTCAATAAATTTTACTAGTTTAATATTAATATAGTATTAAATAACATATACATTTTGAAGTCGGTGAAATTTAAAACATTTTTTTCTAGATATAAAAAACACAACCTTATATTTTTTTTATAATATTTTATTTAAGAAATCTGATTATTCAATAAATTATAATAGTTTAATGCTAATATAGTATTAAATAGCATATACATTTTGAAGTCGGTGAATCTTAAAATATTTTTTTCCAGATATAAAAAACACAACCTTATATATATTTTTTATAATATTTTATTAAAAAAATCTGATTATTCAATAAATTATAATAGGTTAATGTTAATATAGAATTAAATAACATATACATTTTGAAATCAGTGAATCTTAAAATATTTTTTTCCGAATATAAAAAACACACACCAAATTAAATTTAACAAAAAGTTCAATCGATACGATTAAAAGTTTATGTGTCATGACAAAACAAGCAGATACTAAACAATATAAAATAAATCCACACAGTCATGCATAGACATTGTACTCCATTGCGAATAAGCATAACAGCCTAATGTCCAAACAAAAGCATGTAAACCTTTACAGTCTCAATCTATGATTAATTTTCGAATAGTAATTGAAATTTTTCAAAATATCCAAATGGAAAAACACGTTAGTGAAAGAGTTACCCAGAAGAAGATAGATAAAAATGAAGTACTGTCTTGATGTGATGCAAAATGGTACAAGACAACAAAAACTCGGGTTTAACAACAAAACTGAACTAGTCGAATCCTCTTAGTTTGTGTTCGTTTTAGGGGCCTTTTTCTTTGGTGATCTCCTTGGCATTGAGTTCTTCATGCCAATGAAAAATAGCAGTGCCCCAACCAATGCCAGACTCTGGCTAAATTTGACAAATAGTAGGGAAAACTCTTTCTGGCCAGCATCGTAGTTTTAGAAGTCATACAAGATGGGTGCTGCAATTAAGTGGTGCAGGAGCTGTGCCGGAGGCAAGAGAGAAGAACTTCGTTACAAAGGTCCATTTAACAAAAGAAGCATAGATTATTAGTAGACTAAGAGTAAGCAATTTAACCCACCAAATGACCTAACCTCCCCATCAGCACATGTCAATCTAAGTAAAAATAAAAAGATCCAACCACTTATCATTAACTACACTGGCACTTACGGAATCCCTTGTGCATAACAAGTGACAATACTTATTCATATTAACAAGTAGATTCAGCATCACTTCGAAATGAAAAGTTCCATTACAAATTTTTGGACAGATATCTCTCTTAAAAATCATAACGACAAAATATTCAAAAAGCAAGACTAGAGAACAATCTTTTCACACAAAACAATCTGAATATATAAAATCTATCCTTAGATAAAGAAAGAAAAAGAATCCCAAGAATGAGCTAGCACATAAAATTCATAAAAAACATAATAGAAAGGAATTGTAGGTGTTATTAGAAATTTAAGCAATCCTTCCAACTGCTTTATTCTCTTGCTTTACTTTTTCCTGTCACCTCAATAACACAATCTTGTTTATCTTTCATTTTCACTAAACTAAATTTTGGTATATTTATCATCAAAACAAACTAACCTTGTGCAGTACCAATAAACTATACGAAAAACAATCAAAGCACACAGAATTACCGCCCCCACCCAGATCACCACATCCACTACCCAGTGCCCCTGCAAGTTTACCACCATCTCCATCAACTAAGCCACCGATAAATTCACCTCCACCTTCTGCGAATTCACTGTCCCCACAATTATCCAACCCGCCTCAATAGTAAAAGCAAAACTTTGTGATTAAAGTATCATGAATCAAATTATTTTACACCCAAAAATTTAAAAAATCACATGTGAAATCTGACCCAACAAAAATAATTTCGAACAGCAAGCATAGACAGCAAAGAATATAGCAAGAACCAGATGGAAACCTAATTAAAAATGCCCGTAGAAAACCCTTCGATTTGGCGGGGGGAGCTGTAAGCAATTTTCGACTTTCAGTTTCTGAGAGAGGAAATGATTATCGGAAGAGAGGGGAATGAGAGAGGAGAGGAATTCAATTCCCATGTTTTGGTGTTTTGGAAAAAGTTGCCGTGTTTTGGCTTGTTTTTGCTTCAATTTTCTCAAAACGTGCAAAACCACGTTTTGCATTTTCAGTGTTAATTTTTTTTCCATTTTCAAAAACGTGTTTTCAAAAATAGGAAAGAGAACGCGTTTTTACTATTTTTGAAAATCGAAAATAGAAAACGGCTTGAAAACGGTAAAGAGAACATGGACTTAGTTTCCATCTACTTCTTTGAGTTCTTCTTCTTCTTCTTCTTCTTCTTCTTCTTCATTAATGTCATTCTAATCAATTGGATTAATATTCTCATGCAAATCTTTGACCCCCCAATAATCATAAATTTGGATGTTATTAAGACTAATAAAATTATTATCGAACATATGAGACACATTTTATGATGTCGATTTTGTGTTATCACCATCAAACATAGACTCAACATAGTTATTGGGATTCATTTGAAGAAAAAGAAATTGAAAAGTATAAATAGAAAATTAAAAATAATAGATGTAGACTTGAACTTGAAGTAATCCAATATAAAATAAAAGATAAATTGCTTGTGTAACTTGTGTTTGTGTGAGGAATATTGAATAATAAGAAACTGAGAAATTTAGATTGAAAATATAGATGATAGATTGTAACAAATCGATGCGAAAAATTGATGCTGGGCGGAATAGTGATTATTCTGCAGGCTAGTTCTACTAGCAAATTTACATGGAAAAACACAAGATTAACGCCATTAGGGAAGAACAGAGTGAGTCTACTGATGTTGAGGGACGACGAAATAGCTTATTTCATTAAAAAAATTTAGAAATCGATGAGGAATAGGAGAAAACCTCAAGATAGGAAAAATGATGTCCCTAGTAAATTTTTGAAAGATAAGCGTGATAAGAATAATCCTATGACTTCTAGTAAGAAAATCCAATCAGTTAGATTTTATGAGTGTCAGGGTTTTGGTCACTATAGGAATGAATTCCTAACTTAAAAAATAATTTGAATAAAGGAAAGGGGTAAAGCATTAGTAATGGCCTTAAGTGATGATGAATCAAAATTGAGTGTTCATAGTAAGACCTCTAGCGGTGAGGATGAACAAAACTTTATGGCTTTTACATCTATAGCTAAGATTGAATCTGATAAGGAAAGTGAAAATGTGGAGAATGAAGAACATAGTGAGAATTTTGAGGATGACTCTAAGGATAAAACCAATATTCTTGAGTCTTATGGACATCTATTTGAGGAAAGTCTTCAAATAAAAAAGGTCTATAAAGCCGTACTGAAAAAGGTTAATGAACTTGAAAGGGTGAGAGAGAAACTCATAGTCGACCTTCAGGACACTACCAAAAATTTGTGTGAGTTGAAACTTGTTATTGAGAACTTAGAAATAGCCATGGTTTAAGATATGTTCAAAATGGTAATACTACTACTAGTACATTTAAGACCACATTTGTCCCAACCTCTAACAAAATTAGAAATGCTACTAATCCTGAACTAAAGGGCACGATTGTTTTATGTTCGAGGCCTACTAGATAACGTAAGACCAATCGTCCTATAAATCAACGATAACCTCCACATAGGTTTAAACCTAGGTTTATTCCCATCTGTCAACATTGTGGTGCACTGGGACACATAAGACCTAAGTGTCGTAAACTCGCGACTAGTTGTAGAAGTCAGGATATCTCGAGCAAGGTTAACTTTCTCGCCAATTGGGTTAGCCACTTAAATGAGATTATGACTCAATTAACTAGAATCACTTTTAATTCTAAGACGGTTTGGGTAAAGAATAGTGACATGAGAGGTTGTGAAATTGATGATGCTCTTAAAGGTAAAAGCATTCATGCATGTGCAGTTCATTGAATCCTTTCATTCTTGCATGCCTCTCATTTGTTTGTTATTTGTTTTAATTTTTGTTTTCATGATGTTCTTAACTAATGTGTTTGTTTGGATGCATTCATATGATCTGTATTGTAGTTTTCTTTATTTTGTTAGGTTTAATGTGGACTACTGAGTATATGTTTCTTCATGTACCATCTGCACAACACATACTGTGATCTTGTGAGTGAGTCTGGACTGTATGTGTGAGATTTCAGATGTGAGTCATCTGTTCGTGAGGTGACCTTGAACGTGAATTAACCTTCATTTAAATGACCTAAGCTCACATATTGTCCCCTTATCATAAAATAAAAAATAAAAAGATTCATCTTATACTCTTCTTCGAAACATATTTGACTCAAGCAATTAAATTTGCGGGATTTCTCATAACCTGGTGCGTACGGTCAACTGACTCAGGTTAACCGGCCTAAAGCTCCCTACATGGGTCATTTTAGTTGGTTAATGGAAAGTATCTGCACATAAGATGTAGTAATTGAAAAAAAATGATATAAAAAAATACATATAATAATAATAATAATAATAATAATAATAATATATGCTCAAACTCAGAGGGAGAAAAGAAAAATATTTGTGTAGATGAGCTTCATTTTAAGGTCCTAATAATCTTATGGGTTTAATTTTCATAAGTAGAGGAATACACTTATTGGTAGTGATATCTCGCATGTCATTTCTGACAAATTTAAGGTTTGGAGTCATGTTCACGAGAAAATAGTGACACTTAACACGCGTGAGTTACTTATACATCTTACTCCATTTGAACTTGATTTGAGTACGTGGAATTTTTTTTTTATTATAATGCAATACTTGTGAATAGATGTATCTTTGGGTTTATCTGTATGTCGGAGGGTCAATTTTAAATTAAAAAGGGGGGCTATTTCTCGAAATTTTAAAAAATTCAGTATTATTTATGTCAAAAGTTTTTCGCCAGCTTATCGCTGACAGTCGCTCAAGCGATAAAAATAGAGGATGTCTCTCTCGTTTATCTCTCCCCTCTAGCTCGAGCGGAAACTCGCCTTTTTTAATTTTAACGTTACTTTTCCCCCTTTTTTTTCTCTCTCAAATTTTCTTCCTTTCTTTCTTGATTATTCTCCAACTTTCTTCACGCCCATTTCAATATCGTGATATTAGGCACGCATTGGACATCAAGCCTCATTTATTTAGTTGCATTTCCATACAATTTCATCAATTTTCCCCAAAGTTTCAAGGTGAAACTCGAAAACCCTAATTCTTTCATTTTCCCATTTTTGTGGGGCTTTTGATGTTATGCTTCAATTTCAACAATTGCACTTTGTATTTGGATGAATCCCATGAAGTTTCATCTAGTATTGCATCTTTTGGGTGAATTACTCTTGATTTTTGCATGTTTTGGCAAAGTATGTTGTGTTTTTCTTTGTTTGTTCGGATTTTTTTTTGGTGTTTTGTTGTTTGATGCTTAGCATTTAATGGAGATTTGGTTAGGCTTAGTTGGTGGCTTGTGGTTGTGTTGAATTTGTTGATGGAGATTAGGTTAGACTTAGGTTTTTGGTTGAAATTGTGATTGAATTTATTGGATTGTACACTCTCGCCACATCTTAGATACAATTGTTCAATGTTCTTTGAGCTTTATGTTCGGTGGTCGATACTACTTCACCCACTTGATCACTTTTGGGTTGCTAGTTTGTCATTTTAGTGTCGTCTATAATAAATTTGATGTTGACACCGCGATGTGACGTCAAGTCACCGCAACACGACGTCAACGTACACGTCATGGCACCACGTCACGACGTCAAGACACTGTGTCCCAATGTCTTGGCACCATGTCGTCTCTGTCCTTGTATTGCACAGTTTTCATCCATAGTTCATTTTCTAGTGTTGTTTTGCAATGGTTTGTGTGCACATGGGGTTTATTTGTCTTTTTTTGGCTGGGTTGGCATCGTTTTGTTTTTCGTTTCACACGCATTATTGCATTTCATTCGGTAGTATCATATGTTGCATTATTTGACTTGAGTATTTGGTATACTTCTCAGATGCCACCTAAGCGAGCACGAACGACTGCACAGACATCTAGTGTGTCCACATCCTATAGTCGATCTCAGTTCATATCCGCCACTTCTCAAGAGATATTCGAGACCCAGTTTTCGTTACGTCCTGTATTAGTGGAGCGAGAGGTTGTCCTATCTGATCTTTTCCCGACCTCGCTACCATTTTCACTTCCAAGGGTTGGGAACCTTTAGTTATAGATTTAACACATCCACCGAGTGTACTTCAAGATGTAAGCGGATTTACTTTTAGGGTGGGGGTAAGATAGTTAAAATCACTCCGGATGTCTTTTCTAGTTTAGTCCATATTCCTCGGGCTGTTCACCCTTTGTTTCTATATTTATTAGCTGATACTCTTCCAGCAGACTCTCTTGTCCGTTCGACAGTATTTAACACATCGTTGGAAGGGGGTCCTAGTGAGGCTCACTGGCTCTCTACTTATTGATCGCCAGATTCTGTTACAAATTGTATGCACGAATCTGTGGCCTGTATCTCATACTTCTTCGTTGCCTATGGAGAAGGCCCGTTTCTTGTATGCCTTATTACACGGTGACTCTGTTGATCTACCTTCGTTTATTTGTCAACAGCTTTTACGTACTTTTCAAGTCACGGGGACCAAGGTGGGGCTTCTTTATGCTTGTTTGATCTTTTGCCTCGTGACTGCTCTTGAGATTAGTTTCCTGGATGGGGTTCCTAGGAGGGTTTCTCGGTCGATTAGCCACACTACCATTTCCCATAGTAGGTCTCATGTTTCTTCTGATCCAGCTGAGCCAGTTGATCCTATTGTCGACCTCCTTTCTGTTGATCTTTCCGATATCCCTGTTTCTCCACCTGCTTTACCACCTGCTGACATTCCATCGACATCCACTTCTGTTCCTCCACGTACCGATTCTTCTCATCAGTCTGCGTCTGTTCTAGTTGATTCTTCTATAGTTCTTATGTGACAGATGACTGTACTGATTGAGTAGTAGGCTCATATGATGGCGGAGATTACGCAGCTGAGAGCTACATTTGATTGACACACCACAGAGTTTGCTACACTTCAGGGTGCTTTCGGCTATCTTCATCGTGGGTAGTGTTGGATTCGTCGACATTGGGATAACGGTGTAGCTTCTGATGAGGATGATGATGATGATGATGATGATGCTGATCGTGATGGTGATGGTGATGTGTAGTTGCTACGTTATCCCTTGTCATTGTGATAAAAAGGCGGGAGTAGTTATAGTTAGGATGATAGTACTTTACTTTGACTGATGTTTTTGATGTACTTAAAATTTTTTTCTTTGGCATTAATGTTTGATGTATTTAAAAATTTCTGATTTGGAGGTATATAATATTTTTGTAAGTTTTGATGTTTAGTGATATCAATGTTATTTTTCGTATGTTGGTTTATATTGATATTGCATCTTAATTTAGTTGGTAAGACTTATGATTAACTATTTGAATTGTGTTTATCTTATTCATATTTCACGTGCTTTTACACTGGTATTTGAGTTGTCTGTTTCAGGAAACAAGTTTTGACTAAGGAAAAGTACAATTTAGCCAAGACAGTTGGTTTGGTAGTAGTTGTTTTGAGTCTTTTTTTTACTACCTTAATTTAGATTCATAGTTTTGTCATAGAATGTCAATGGGGGAGCTTGTTAGGTTTTTAATGTAATTGGCAAGTTTGTGAACAAATATGACTAGAAATAATATGTTGTAAAAGTCAAGAAGTAAGTTGCAAATATTATAAATTGAGTTGTATTAGGTTTAGGGTTCGAGAATGGAAAGAAGGAAAAAATGGCGACACAATTTCGCTACACTGTCACCATGACTTTACTTGAGTGGTAGAAACAGAAACATTGTCGCTCACTCGTTTGCCGCCTTGCCTTTGCTCGAGCGACAACCTGTCGCTAAGCTCTCGGTCGAGCGACAGGGTTATCCGGAGAATTTTAATTCGCATTTTTAAGGATGTTTATCCGACCCATTCAACCCTAAACCTACAGTATAAATACCAGCACGCCTCTGAAAGGTTTTTTTCAAGGTTTAACATTGAGAGAATACATACTGCTTCATATCTACTTAATTAAATTCATCCATAGCTTTCAGCCTTGATTGTTCGATTTGTTCTTGGCGGTGAAAACGTAGAACCCACTTAATCCAAATACCAAACTGATACTTCCTAAACATCTATCAGAGTTCTGTAGATCAAGGGAAGGTGACTAGAGTCTCAGTTGTTGGAGAACCCAGAGTTGTTCGTTGATCCACATGAGATAGATGAATTTATAAAGTCGGGAGTTGGTGCAGGAGCATGCAATCCATGAAAACTGCAGCTAGGAGTTGGTGCATAAACACGTAATCCAGAAGGGCTGTGAGAATTGTAGTCAAGAGATCAGAAAGTACTAGTTGTAGTCGTGCCTGGTAGACTGTAAGTTCATAATTCGTTTATAGTAGATTGTTGACTAGCAAAGTGTTCGGAGTTTTTACCCAGTTGGGGATTCTCTGTGATCATTTTGTGTGTTGTTACCGTTTTCTTATAACTACGGTAATTCAACATAGAAAAATTGGACTGTTTGATTACCCATATAGAAATAATTAAAAGTTACTTGTTACTATTTAATTAATAAATTTTAATTCTGTATAATCACCTATTAAATGCTTGCTTTCTTGCTGGTGATACAGTAATAAAATTGATTGGTTGTCTAATTTTATCTAAAGGTAATCTTATATGTTCTATCCATCTTTTACAATCAAAATGATAATGTGATATACACAAAATTGATGAAAAATAAACTTCCAAATGTAGGTTTCAAATCATTAATAATTTTTTCAATAACAACTTTATTCACAATAGCATTATCGAAAGTAAAATTTCGAACCATTTCTTGCGTACCATATTCTTGTATAATATCTTTTAAAACCATATATATGTTAGCGGCATTGTGAGGATATTCTACACATGTGAATGCAATAATCATTTTATGCATAATCCATAGGTGATCAATGTAATGAGTTATAGCAGCAATATAACTTTTTTTTATTAATATCGGTCCATAAATCAGAGGTAAATAACATAACACTATTAAAAAATTTTAGACTTTCAATAGCAGTTTGTTTTCTTCTGTTATATAATTTTATATTATTCGGACGAAGAGTATTTTAATAAGAAGTATACCTGTGTTGGAGATAATTATGCAAGACGAGTAAAGTGTATTGACTCTGTCATTGTAAGCGACATCTCTGCTGTAGCTATGTATGCCGCCATTCATTCACGAAATCTTTCATGTGAATATACAAAAGTTGAAAGAGTAGAACCAGAATCGGTAAACACTAGTTTGGTCTGTTTCGGCGTTAAGACTGACTGGTTTCGCTTTGTAACTTCTTAATATGTGCCTATTTAAATGCGTTGTGCTCGAACCGGTCTTCCAACTAAGTTCTTTACCACAATAATTGTAACATGCTTTCCAAATATTAACTCCATTTAGAACCCCAACTTTTTTACTTGTAAACAATCCGTAGATTCTTTTTTCGACCTTTTAATCTCAAGTACTTCATCCTCTTCGATATCTTTCAAATCAATTAAAACATTTTGAGATGCATGGTTACCGGATGGAGTACTCGAATTATCCTTAAAGTGGTTAATCTCATCACTAATAAAATCCATTTATAACTATTATAGTAAAGAATATTGAATATTAGAATAAAAGAAACTTAATAAGACCGAGTAAAGAAATTAGAGATTGAAATTGAAACTAGAACTCAACTAAATTGAAGATTAGAGTAAATAAATTGGAGACTAGAATACTAAATATTGATTAAAGAAATTGGAGATTGATATAAAGTTAAAAAAAAAATTCGCGTATTTATAGCAAAAAAAAAAAAAAATGTATCCGTTTTAACTACATTTGAATTTCAAATTCAATTTTTGAAAATTTTTACTCATTATCTATCTTGTCAAATGCAGTCAAAGGTAGACTACATTTGACAAGAGACAACAACCTGCACTTGTAGGCAGCTATAATAGTTGCCTGCAAAGTGCAGGCTAGTTAAGGTTTTTTTATTTTTTTTCTTCCTACAAGCTATAACTATTGTTTTCATTTTATTTTATTTTTTAAAAATGGCTCGGCTCATCCGTGCCAAAAACGGCCCGTGTGGCTCGTCTGGCTTGAGCTTGAGCCTTTGCCCCAAAATGGGGCTCGGCCTGAGCTAGGTTCGGTGGTTCCGGGCCTCAAGCCAGCTCGGCTCGAGCTTTTCCGAGCCGAGCCACGGGCGACCCAATCCGTCGAGCCATATTCCTATCTCTAAACTAGCCTACAAAAAATACTATATTGTCAGTTATGTTCATCCTAGTTTTCATGAACTCATCACCAAACCACCCACCCCCACCCCCACCCCCAACCAAAAATAAGAAGTCATTATGTCTGTAATATGCTATTTATATTTCGAGACCAACAAGAGAAAGTGTCAACGTAATAGTTATGTAGACATCTTATTACTTTACTCTTGCAATATTGTGTCAATTGATAAAATCTCACATCGAAAATGAAAATATAGACCAACTTATAAGATTTTGGGCTACTCCTATTAATAATGTTGACTTTTTAAAATGGATCACAAATCTTAACATAGTATTAGAATCTATTAAACTCCAATGAATGATTCTATCCAATTAAGAATAAATATATGAGCACATGAATTTCAAGATTGATATGCTCAAATGAGCCATCATCTTACGGAGACATGTTAAGTGATAAAATCACAGATCAAGTAAAGATTGAAACATAGATCAACTTATAAGGTTTCGAGCTAATCCTCTAATAAGGTTGACCCTTTAAGATGGATCCTCAAGTCTTAACATATTGTTGGTCCACTGTCTACTGGCCTCCTTGGCCGTGGCGACACCCAATATTATGACCGATCAGTCTTATCTACTCACCTTCAAAGCCCACCTAAATCTCGACCCTTCACACACGTTATCGATTAATTGGTCAGTTTCTACCTCAGTTTGTGTTTGGATTGGAGTCACATTTGGTATTGGCCACCACAGAGTGACTGTATTGGATATTTCTGGCATGAATCTTGCAGGAAGCCTACCCCCGCAATTGGGGGAACCTTTCGTTATTGTTTCAATTAATATGAGCTACAATTATTTTCATAGCAGTCTGCCTCAAGAGTTGGTTCAACTACGAAGGTTAAGAACTCTTGATCTCGAGTTCAATAGTTTCAGTGGACAAATTCTGTCTTGGTTTGGTTTCTTACCTAAACTGCAAGAGTTGTATCTTGAGAATAACAGTTTTACTGGTTTCATCCCACCTTCTCTTTCCAACATATCCACTCTCCACGCTCTGGATCTATCTTTCAATCCTCTACATGGGAAAATCCCGGAAGAGATTGGAAATATTAATAACTTGAGAATACTAAATTTAGAATACAACAACCTCAGTGGTTCACTTTCTATTTTCAACAGTTTGAAAATTGAAAGTCTTGCTCTTTCTGATAATAGCTCATCTAGTACTCTTTCTTTGGACATATGCCTCCGATTTCCAAAACTTGAAGGCCTTTATCTATCTTGAAATCTGTTGGATAGTGAAATTCCTTCCAATCTAGCTATCTCAATGCTCCCAACTTGATCCCCTCTCTTTATCATACAAGTTTAGTGGATCCATACCAGGAAAAATCAGGAACATAAGAACACTTCAGATATTATACCTTGGTGCAAATAATGTGACGGGTACAATCATTCCTTCCTGCAAATAGTTCAGGCGCAGCATTTCACAATTTCTTTTCAGCCATGGTAATATGTAGATCCAGTCACAAGCAATTTAAATTTTCGTATTTATTCACTAAAGGCAAGGTTCACACACTATACATCACTACTTAGCAGAGTCATGACTTTTAATAAACAGTTGATACCCCGGCTATGGAGTAAATTTGTTACATAATACTGTAACAAACTTTTAAATTTAGTTACACGCTATAGTTTAAGTTCATTAACCAACTTGAAATGAAATGAAGTTCAGTAACCAAAGTAGAATATCACTAGAAGTTCTGTGAATGCAACTGCTTTTAACCCTCGAATCAACATGTTGATAATGGTCATCTCTCATTTTGATTTCACAATTTGCCAGGTGAAATTCCACAGAGTTGGGTAACCTGGAGAACCTGGTTGACTTAGGCATGAGACTTAATTTTCTTACAGGCTCTATACCACCCGGTATCTTTAACATGTCCTCGTTGCAATATATTAATATTGTAAACTGTAACATATCTGGTACTCTCCCGAAAAATATGTGCTCTCGTTCTACCCAACTTGAAGAGGTTTATCTACACAAGAATGAATTATTTGGTCCAATCCCAACACGAATAGACAAATGCTCATCACTTCAGAGACTGTTTTTAGCCTACAACAGTTTTAGTGGACCGCTACCAAGAGAGAGTGGGAATTTAACCATTCTTAGAACACTAACAAGTTGACAGGTATGAGTTATGACTTACACCTACTCAAAAGATGAATTTTTGAGTTCTAGTACTTTGCATTTAAAGCGTGATGGTGGGTAGCAAGCTGTTGTATATAGAGTATGGTAAAATATTATTATGATGGTGATAACGACTGCAATAGAACGATAGTAGCCATGACGGCTGATTTATTGGGAGTTATAAATTTGATGCAGCGGTCCAATGGAAGTAAATAGTTTATCTTAGTGCTCAAATATAAT